>VZRZ01005482.1:1753759-1959748 GCA_013398175.1 Climacteris rufus
ATATATTTTTTTTTGGAAGTGAAAATGTTGGCATAAATTACTGAAACCAGTCTTGGTTCCATCAGTATAAGATTTGCTAGTACAGGGTGGTTTTGCTGGCTCCAGCTTTGAAGAGTTTACTTAAGTATTGAGTTGTTAATACAAATCCAACAGGTGCTGCCTCTGAATTATGGATGATTACACAGTCCCTTTAGTTTGAATAAAGGGCTGGGATAAACTGCTTTGGGTTATACACAGAAGTCAGCTTCAGCAGACAACCACAAATGCCAAAGAGAGTATTTTTACTTTGGTGCAGGCATTGCATATATGATTTCTGACAGAGTTGGGAAGAGATAAAACTAGCTCCAAGTTTTGTAGTTAGATGAAAAAAAGTCTAGATGAAAAAGAATCTAGAAGAAACCTGCAAAACTATATTGAAAAATATATTAACATACAGTGCACTATATTCAAATTTCATTATGACACACTTAAGCAAAAACAAAAAAAAAATTGAATGAATACATTTATTTCACTGTAGCCAAGATTATCAAGATGTCATTGCTGATAGAAAAGACTAAAACTCAGAGGCAAGTTTCAGCCTCAGATGCACTTATCTTTGAAATAGGCTAATGTGCCAATTCTGTTCTTAAAGAAAAAATACTTTACATACCTGACATCTGAGCCCTTTAAATCCTACCCGAAGATGTGTTTAGCAAGCAGAAGAGTGGAAGAAACTGTCTGAATCTTGAGAGAAAAGCTTGAGGAACTAAGGAAGGGAATACAAACTAAGTCATTCACAAGAGAAAAACTCTGGAAGTGAAAGCTTAGAAGTGAAAAGTATATGTAACTCTTCTAGTCTTCTTAACATATTGAAGTTTAATGCTTCCATTATATCACTGCAGAAGGGGTAGTTCCAGCTGAAATACTTAACAGATACTGACCGAAGACCGAGAAAAATTTTAAAAGATCTTATGTATTCATTCCTGGCCATACTAGGGAGATGGAAAGAGAGCGAAGAATTGTTTGCAATCTGTAAAGTCTCCTCAAATAATTGGAGTATTAGCTATAAAAGGAGTAAACATCCAGTGAATAGAAGGGCTTTCTTGCCTGTTTCAATTCATACATAAATTTGCAGTAAAACTTGCACAGCACTGCAATCAGTGCTTATAACTCTTGAATGGGATGTTCAGTCCCTTTCTCAGTTGAGCACATTCAACTTCTAGCACTTGCAGATTCTGTGTATCGAGATAACATCCTTGTCAATTCGTACATAAATATCTTCAGGGAGCACACACAGAGCACACAAGTGATATCTCTTTCCTGGGGAACCAGTAAGTCCCATTTGTGTGCGTATTGACGGGCTTGTTTGGAACGTCACCAAGTATATTTAATCCAAAGTAAAATGGAGTTTTGCCATAGACTGTCATGAACTTTTGCAGATTTAGTATTTAACATCCTTCCAGATCTGTGAATCTCACTGCTAGGGAAGGGGGAAAAGGAAAAGAAGACCATACAAATTCCACGAAGCATGCATTGTATGAAGGATAAATGATTATAAGCATATGGTACCTTTCCTTGAACAGACTTGCATATGCGTAAAACTTTCTTTAGAAGTAGCCTTGGAAGCGTGTAGAGCTTCCAATATATCATTCAGACCACTAAATTAGACTTTCTCTTTCCCCCCCCTTCCCTTCATGTTATGGTAAAATGATAAGAGAGAGGACTAAATATATTCCTTAATTTCTTCCTTATCTTTTCCCTCTCTTCTCTCAAGAGATTTCAGGAAATCACTGTTAAACATTGATACCCATTTTGGCTTCATGATGCTTAAAATGTGAAGAGATTGCCTTCAGCTGAAAGGCAAAAGGCTGGAAGTTTATTGGAAAATGTAGGAAGAGAATAGCTGTATAAATATACTACATGGTAATAGACTAAGGAGCTGATCACACAGCTCAACGCTAGTTTTGTCTTACTGGAAAAACCAGGTGAGAGAATTTTTTAAAATCATTGTTATTATTTTATTTGATTTTTCTTTTAGTGGGTACCTATATGGCCTCTCCTGTATTTCATGTGCATCCCTTGTAGAGAATTAAGGAGACTTGTGGTGGGGGAGGATCATTATTTTTCATGCACCTCATTTGTCCTCTGCTCTGTTACCTCTCTTCTGCAGGCTGGCAGTGCACTGTAACAAAACTCTGGAGCAGCTTAGAATTGTGTTTCTGTATCTAATCATTGGCTCTAACAGGACTGGAGTTAGCAGCATGCAGCAGCTGAAAATGTCATACTTTGGCTCTGCTGCTGGGCTGCGTCTCACTATTGCCCTTCGTTGTTCTCACATATCATTTTATTTTTAGGTGGCATTGTTTGTGAGGACACAGAGAAGAGAGGTGGGAGAGAGGGAAAGAAGGGCTGTTGGACTGTCAGCATTAATATACCAGTCGTAAGCTGGTGAGGTGTTGGACCCCTTAAGTCATCCTCAGAGATCTGGACATGTGGGTGGGTGACTGTAAAGTTCAAGCGTGAGCAGTAAGTTAACATCAAGGTGTTAGCAATTTACAACAAGGTTCCTCATTTATTAATTTCTCTGGGTAAGATATCCTCATGAAGGTGATGGTTATTCACATGCTTTGTTGCAGGAAGACATTGTTCTGATGAACTCACAGCAGGAGGGAGGATGCTGCCAATTAAAGGGAGGGCTTGAGACAGGTAAACATGCCAGACAGAATTTCAGATGGGCTCCATCATGTTACCTTCCAGGAACAAATGTGTGGGACGCAGGAGTATTTTAAGCAACAAGCTCATTTGGACTAACAAATTTACCTGCATTTGAAACAACTGGGTAGACAGTCATTTAGAAGGTGAAGTTCAGTAAAGTTTGACAGGTCGTGCTTCAGTGTCACCCATCAATCTGATAATTTAGTTATGAAATATTTTTTGTATTTTATCCAAAATATCTCTGCCTGGTAGATAAGATGGCTTCTGGGGTACTTTGAAATTGCAGCAACCTGGGGATGCAGGGTGCATCTTCAAGTAGTAGCGATTGTTTTACATGTGTGAATTTCTTGAAAGACTTGAGGACTGTAGTAGTACAAAAGGACTGGATAAAATCTTTCTGTGCCATCAGAAACAATCAGAGCACCTCAGAGCACTCTCAAGAGTTTAGAGTGGTTGACAGAGTTGGTTGTCCAGGACAGGTTTGCCATATCCCCCCTCTTTTCCCACATCTGCTTAGCATAATCAGAAGAGAATAATTTTGTCACTTCTTCACTTGAATAATTTAAATTTTGCCCCATTTGAGCAAGCAGGAGTTTCAGCTTTGGAGTGCAGAGTTATTTCCAGTAGTGTTGTGGCTATGAAGGGAAGCTGTGGCAGAGATTCCCTCACAGGAGGAATTACCTGAAAGCAGCACTTAGTCCCTGCTTCCCTGCCAATCTTCAGACTTAGTGGAAACATATGCATACCTAGGGTAAAAGGGCACAGAAATAAGGTAATGGGAAAGATTTGCAGGATTATCTTAACTGTATTTCTGTCAATGAGACCTTGTTTCTTATAATACAGTCTTAAATCCTTTCTTCATTAAAATTTTAAACCACTCAGCTCCAGAGTAAAATGCTTTGGTTCCTTTTCTCCTTAAAAAATAATGTGCACGTGTCTACTGAAATTGCATTGTTATATTTAAAAATACCTTAACAGGCTACTTTCTAATGAGCATGGTTATTTCTGATAGCAGTGCACTTTTTCTAGAGCAGTGGAACGGCTCATAAATAGTTAATTAGAGTGATGGCTGTACTTGTGCACTTGAGTAACAGCCTTGGTGGGTAACTTCTCAGTCAGGCAGACAGACCACTGCAGCCTTATCAGCAACAGCAGCAAGATGCCAAATTTTGAACAAACATAGGACACACCAACAAAATTTACCATCTACTTCTAATTGAGTAGAAGAGCTGAAGTGTATTTGCTTAAGACAGCAGTATCCAAAGTAATTTGTATTTTTTCCCGTAAACTTCTTTTTTTCAAGGCATAATGCTCATTAAAATAAATTTGGACTAAGTTAAAATGTTGAAGCCCTTGCTTTATATATAAGGTTGTGTGTTTCTTTTACATCATCTGGATTTCTGCTATTCAGTTTATCCCTGTCATCTCTTTCACAGCACTGGAATTTAAATATATATATTGTGTTTTGTTAATAATAAGTCAGTGAATTGAATTACTCTCCATTTTTAATGAAAGCTCTTCAGGTTTAATGAGTAAAGAAATAATGTAAAATATAATAACCCAAGCCTTAATATTTTCTTGATCACAAGTCAAGCCTTCTATATAATTTATTAAAGTAGCATAATGTCCTTACATTTGAGGTCAAGATTTTGCAGGCTTAGCAGAGATTTTTATGCATAAGGGAAAGATGAAACTTTAAAAATATTATTTCAGCAGTTTCATAATTTAAGATTGTGACCTCATGCTCTAAGAATAATTATGGTGCATCACGATCAGCAGTTTATCAATATTCATTCATGGACTTAGACTCTCCTCATATCATAGTTTGTTGGGTATTTTTTCTTTTCATGAAACCATAGTAACTTTAAAATAGCTGCTAAAAGCCTTAAGGAGCATGGGCAGTCACATTATTTGGGGTTGTTCTTTAAGCAGTATCTACAGTATTTATGAAAGCCACTTTTATCCTGTGCTTTCCCTGAATTTTTATGTAGTAGTTATACCTTCTACTGCCAGGTGGGACCAGTGTTTCTAAGAAGCAGTCAGGGATGTTTAACAGCTCTGCTTTCACTTTGGCCACCATTAATTTTTTGTGGCTTCATGTGCAGTTCCTACAAAGAATAAAGAGGGGATAAAGAGGGTCTGCCATTGGTTTAACCTGAAATTATAGTGGCAGAAAAGGCATAAGAACAGATATGAAGTTCTGTGGCTTTTTAAAACCTAAATTCAGTGGTGTAGCATTGGTCCATAGTTAAAATGGTCAAACGCTGAGAACCAGCTGCAAGGTAAAGCCAAATCAATGAAGTGAACACTAGTTTGTTAAAATTTCATCTTTAATGAAGCATTAAATGAAGTTTTCTGACCTACCCAGCTAAGAAAAGCAGGCAGCAAAACAGCACAAACTCTTCTGTCCATCCTGTAAATACAGCAGAGAAGGGCAGCAGGCAGCTGTGGTACTTCTGGTCAGAGAGCACCACCTGGCCTGACAAAAGCACAACTGTTTGCAGGCATCAAGGACAAGATGATGATTCCTCAGGAGTTCAAGGATGCAGAGATTCAACTCTACAAACAGAGTAGAGCTCATGCTTTGATAAATGGTGTAATCATTCACTTCTTGCAGGAGAAAGAAACGTCTACCTTTGCTGGAATAATGGTCAGTAGTCTGGAGGTTTAGTTTGGTTGAGGAACAGTTAATGCAATTTTTCAGCCAGGGAAATCTCAGAAAAGCTGAGAATAAAGGCCTGTATATTTTCTTTGTGAAGCAAACCAAAAAGCCTGTAATACCATTAATCTCAAGGGTTTTTTCAGGCTTTGGCAAAACTCGGCTGTTTGGGCAAGCTTTTGAGTTGGCAGCTCTGGCATGTGCTTTCAGTCGGGGCAGAACCTCGCAGCTTTCCTCCTTGAGATGGGCACAAGGCTTCATCCCTGCCCTGATCCCTGGTAGGCAGGGCTGCTTCTTGACATGTTTGGTGACTGTGGTAGGGAAAACTGATCTCTCTCTTACAGGGTTAGGGGAATTTCCAACTTTTTGCATCAAATCCAAGGTTGCGCAGCTGATAACCTGCAGCCTGCCACTCTCTGCCAGCCACTGCAGTTGGTTCCTGAAGGTCTGAGAGCAGGAGGGACTGACTCTCCACATTATTCTGCCAAACAGCTTGGCCTGAGCACTTGTGTGAGGAAAGCCTGAGGTCCTGCTTCAGCCTGGCTCTGCTGGGAGACATTCATGTTAGTAGTGTAGGCTTGGCATTTGTCGGCAGTTTGTGCGACTCCTGCAGCAAGTTGCCTGAGCGCTGTGCTTGACAACACAGTCACCAGCGAGGGTAACAAAAGGCAGAGCAGCATTTGCGAGATTAAAGCCGTGTTTGTGGAATGAAAGAAGCGTTGAAGTTCAAACAAGTGCTTGGTATGCATTTACTTTTATTAACATTCCTCTGTATGACTGTGAAATTTGGATAACAGCCTTGCTTCTTCCAAGCATTAGCGAGTTCCTCTTGGACTGTCTTTGAGTCCTTGCTGGTGTAAAAAGCCTGGAAAAGGTTTTGTCAAGTTCTTACAAGTGTTTTTAAGTAGCTTAGAAACACTGTTTTTGTAGATACAGGAGCACAGATATAGATTTTCAAGGCAAAGGATGGGGCAGTGTGTTGCCTGAAGCCACTTTCTATGGGCTCATTAAAATCAGAATGCCTCTGAGGCATATCCAGGAATATTGCAAGGATCTCTTCAAGGAAAGTCTGCATTTGGAGTCCAAAACCATGAAAAAGCTGACAACACTCTCCACTGTGGTCGAGCTTTTGCAAATTCAATAACTATACATATATAGGTATGTGAAAACTAGAACACTTTACTTGGGGAAAATAAACAGGAATAGGTGAATCAGATTAGTATTGATAACTGATACTGCAAAAAGTTCCTGGTTTACAGTAGCATGTCCAGCAGACCCCTAGACAGAGCCTAAGGAGATTTTTATGTAACTGAGCTGTCTCTGTGTGTTCCCACCTAATAAGTTTTGAATGTCAGCCAGCTCCAACTAAATTTGACAGTGGGTAGCTATTACAGCTGTTCAATTTTAGCTGTTATCTCTTACCAGTTCCATTAAAAGAAGTGACTGGAAGGAGGAAAGGCACCCAATTAATGCCCCCACTAGAGGAAAGGGGCTAGTTAGCATTTTTCTCCTATTAAACACTGCCAAGCAGGAAGGAGAAAGACCTAGCAAACAAGATTTCCTTATTCCTGCTCCTGAATAACACCTTAATAATATTTGAAAATAGCAAAGCACTTTCATATGCTTTGGAGCTCAGCACTTGCTTTATTTTGTGTATATTATTTGGGAAGATGAAGAGCAAATATGGAAGTAATAAGAGTAGGTCTCTTACTGCTTTTATTTGTGTCAGCAGTGGGCTCCCACACCGGTGAAGTGCTTTGAAGCCTGAAGATGTGCAAATGGGGACTTCTTGGATCCTCCAGCCCTGTGATAAAACTGAGTTACACTGTGATTGCTGCAACGTTTGAAACCATGGGTGCTCAAAGCTTACTCTTTGTTGAGTCATGTTCTTTCTTCCCCAAGTGCTTATTCTGCATATTACACACCTGTTTTTAGCAGAAATAATTTTGATGGCTACAGGAGGGAAAAAGAAGCAGATTGTTTAAGAATAGGCAGAAATTCAAAGCCAGGTTAAATGGGGCTTTGAGCAACCTGGTCGAGTGGAAGGTTGTCCTTTCCCATGGGTGTGGAGTTGACACTGGATGATCTCTAAGGTCCCTTCCAACCCAGTCCATTCAGTGATTCTATGATATTGCTTAATGAAGCAAAGAATGTGTGTCACCAGGTTCTTTGGTTTTAATTGGCTCTGTGTGGGACCTGTTGTGTCAGTGAGTAATATTTGTGGTATGTCAGTGAATGTAAATATCATGGTCCTTGCTAAAGAAAATTGAAAGTCTGTGCTGCAGACAGGCTGTGTGAGTGAGTTCTGGGGGGCTGATGGTTTAGCAAGTAATAATGTTTGCTCACTCTGATATACACCTTGAATTCTATAAAACTTGTGCAAATTTATGCATAAGCACTTAATTATGCACTCTCTAAACTGTCTGTTTGCCTCTATGGTAATGTGCTTTTGTGCATAAACAGTTAAACATCCTTTCCCTGAAATGGGAGGGTTGGTGATATTTTTAATTATTGTACCAACTCTTATTTCCAATGAAGTTAAATGCAAGCTGCCTTCCAAAAACAATGCCTGCTATATATTGCAAGAGAATTCTGACAGTGTGTAGCAGAGGATTTAGGAGATGAACTGGGGCTGTGTTAGTTGTAGAACATAACTTTCCTGGTCTGTGTTTTGCTCAGTGCTCCCATTTTCTTTTATTCTCTGCTATCTGGGTTTCAGCTCCTCAGCCAGGGAGAGTGGTAGGTACAGTACTGTGTATCATTAGTATGTGAGCAGTAGAGCGGATTTCAGCTGAATAAAAATGAATTCTTTGACTTGCAATTGTGAACGTTTCTAGTTTGCCTTGACAATCCTGTCAAGACAAATTTGAACTTTGTCAGCAATTGTGATTGCTTGTGGGAGAATTACCAAAAGCCTTTGCTCTAGGTATCAGTCAGTGATTGCAGCCCTCATCTGCTATTTGACCAAAATTTTCCATGGCACTCAGCAGGCTATTACTTGTCACTCTGACATATAATGGAGGAGTATTTTAATTGATTTAAAAGTTAAAATTTATGGTTACTTAATACAGTATAGCTGTATTACATGTCAGCGGTTACACTTGCTGTGAAAATAGAGAAAGGGGAATTGAAAGGACTTGGGGTTTGGAATATTTTAAAAACACATGCCATTGATTTTACCTTCTCCTTCAACAAGCTATCAGTAGGGTTTTTATTTAGTTAATGGGAGCAGAGATTTCTTATTATGTAATTTTTGTTGATTTTAAAAGAGGTTTGTGAATGTTAACTGTGCATCTAGTTACTAAAATTGTTTCTTCCAAGATTCAATAATACTTCTGTTCAAAATCCTTTGCTTTTGTGCCGAACCTTGGATAACTGCATTTTGGATCTGATGCTGTTTTGTCTTATCACCTAAACCTCTGTCATGGTTTCCAGGTGCTAAAATTGGTATAATTATACTCAAATCCGACAGTTATGTGAAATTAAAAATTGTGCATCATTCTGAAGGCTGTGCTGCATGAATGTGGTTGGTGCATTTGCACACATGCAGGTTATTCATATGCTGGAGCATGAGATCAGATGCTCTGGAAAGACTGTCTTCCTAATTGCTCTTGTGGATGCAAGTATACAGTGACTTTGTAACTGGTGATGATTAGTTCAAACCATCTTTTTCTATGTGTCCATTTCAAAATAAGCCCTTTAGCAAGACAGTGAACAGAGGAAGACACTAGAGAGATGCATGGCTTGCCTTTCTCTTCTCTGCCCTGCCCATTGTTCAACTTACCTTTCTAAATTAGTAAGAAGGATGGAAAGAATACTTGCATCTCTTCTACAAGGGTAGGATGGGCAATTGCGCTGTTGAATATTCCTTAATGTTCCTCTCTTTTGGCTCATGCTGCCTGACCCACCACATAAACGACAGGCAAGGGAAGACAGAGGAACTTGAAGTGTGCAAATAAATGTGGCAGTCAACAATATCACACCCAACAGGAGTGACTGTACTTTGGGGTAAATATAAGAGTAAGGATCTCCAGAAAATTGTCACTCTGTGTAGTGAAGGTAGGACAAGTGGGAAGCTATGTCCCTGTCTGAACTGGAGCTGTTGCCTTGCCGTGTCCTCTCGTAATCATCACAATTTTTAAAAGCGGATACGAAGCCCAAGGAGGCTGTTTCGCCTGTGACACAATTCACAGGTTGGACTGGGATCGTGTATTGAAGGAAATCCAGCTGCAAACTGTCGGTAAGCATCCTGAAAGCCAGAAAGCCTGGGAAGAAAAGTGAGTCTTTAAGCAAGATGGGGTCAGTAAAGAAGATAGAAGAGGAAATTCCACCTTCTAGTTTTAGGAAGATGTTTAGTTTGGGCCATAGAACTAGGAGGGTGAGAAAGACAGACTTACAAACTACCTCAACATCTGTGTACCCAGAGCTGCAAGAATCATCTTATTTCTTGTATCAAGTAATAGTTGTATGCATAAAAACACCATGAACAGGTCAAATTTCCTAAAAATGGAAAAATGTTAGTGAAAATGAAGCGTTCATTATTTGAAATAGTAGGCTTAGAAGTGACAGAACACGTTTCAAAATAATGTGACTATTTGTCTTTTAAAATACCTGTTAATCAGAGATGGTGGTAAAGCTGGAGTTTGCCTCTTACCGTATCATCAGAAGAAAGTGCCAAGCTGAAAACTTCCAGTAAAACATAAATATCTGTGCCTAAACTTACTAAGGATTATTACTTTTTGATTAGTGAGTTCATCTTTGAAGATTTCTGATTTTTCCAACCTTCCTTTTGCAAATGTGCACAGAACTCTCTGCATGTTGCAAGATACTGAAGTCTGTTCGTGTCAGGAATTTCTCGGATGCACTCATGGACTTGAGCCTTAGTTCTGTGTTGGTAATTCATACTAAATGAGACTGCAAGCTGTCTGTTGCTTTTCATTTTCCCCTGCATCCTGTTTATGAAGTTTAGATTGGTGTGCAGACCTTTCTTCTCTTTTCTGTTGCTGTGTGGTATTTTAATATAGCATATTTTAATATAGCATATTTTAATATGCTGTAATGCTAATATGCTTTCAACATCCATACTAATTTTGTCTTGGTGGATGGGGTGCATAAGGGTGTTTAAAGGCCAAACCCCCCACTCCATCCTCCCCTTAGATTCTTTAAGATCAAGCAATAATTATACGTGTTGCCTTACTAAGCCTGTGGGATTGCTCTTATGAGTAAAGGTCTGCCATACTGGGGCTATTATGTGTCAAGTTGGAAAACAGCCTTTGTTCCCATGGTAACCTTTTTTTTGTGCTTTGGTGCATTTTTTCCCTATGGTTTCATGGTTGCTCTGGAGGTTTTTCTATTGTGGTATTTTAATCCCCAGTAGACCGTGGATGGCAGTTCAGTTTACTTTTTGCTATTATGAAACAATTTAATATAAAAAAAATTATTTGATTATGGAACTCTTGTAAACTTTTTATATTGTGTGGTTAGGGTATTAATGGTGTGGTGGCTTTCTCTGTAAGCATATCATGCACTCAGAAGCTAAAACAGTTTGTAATAGGAAAATATGCCCAACTGCACCAAGCTGTTTCTGTTACAAACTAATATTTTTAATATAGGTGTTCTTTTAGGACTTTTAGGGCCAAGCCCTTGCCAGATGTACCGGGTAGATTTTTGTCTGCAACAGAATGACATTTCTTAAGGTCATTAACAGTCAATACTTCGGTCATCAATGTCATTTCAGGTTGCTGTAATAAAGATTTCATAAAATAAGCTTTCAAGCAAAGGAAGGTATTTTTAGGAATTGCTTGTTTAGACTCTGAGGGAAGAGCTTGAAAAAAAACTTGTGAGAATTCTTTTGAAAAGAGTAGGCTTTTTAAAGAGGTGCTCTTACTACTGATATAATTTCCCTGCATTGGCCTTCTATGTATATTTTCCTCCTTACTTGCTTGTTCAGTTTTCTTTGTCTTAGAAGCCTTCAGTAGCAGAGCAATGTAGTCATGCAGTCTTGTCTTGCCTAAAATTCCTCGTGGTGATGATTTCCCACTGATGGCCCCATCAGCAGGTGAACCTCACTTGGAATCATGGCATTTTGTGCCATTTAAAAATATTTCTGACTGAGAAGGCAGCAGAGCCTCACCAGGTAACACTACTATGCCCTCATATGGGAGTTACCAGGGTGCATATTGCCTCACATATTTTTCAGTAGTGGAAAATGAAATGGTGCTGTGGAGAATGGATTTTCAAAGCTATGTGTCTCCTTCTAGGTATGAGAGGTGAGCAAGTGCAGGAAAAGAAAGAGTTAAATGTACTCCCTGCCCCCCCTCAGATAGACCTTCAATAATTAACTAGATAATTTTCCAGATAAACTGTTCCTGCCTTATCTTGCTATACATAGCGATTCATAATCAGCAGCACAAACACCAACATTGCATGCATTTAAACTGCACTAATTCTATAAGTGGGCCAAATATGAAAAGTTAGAGCAAATGCAGTGTGAGGCTTACTGGAGTTCTCTGCCTTCCAAAGCCAAAGGCTTATTCCTGATAGGAAACTCCCCATCTAGGTGAACCATTCCATTTCAATAGATAACTATATCTACGTACTAAAAAACCTGCAGAGCAGGGAAATTTGATTTCCCTGGGGCAGTTGTGTCTTGGTAGGTTGTGACAGTAGGTAGAAGAGAAAAGTGCATTGCAGAAGAAAAGTAGGAGGATGTTAAACTTCTCTGATCACTACATCAGTGGGTAAAAATTAGATTTATTTCTCTAGGAAATCAGTGCTCCTCTGTTTCAGTCCACCAGAACACACTTTTGTTGATGCTTAAGTTTATATTTTTGTGTAGTCAACTGATTTTTTTGGAGGTAAAATTTGGATCACCAACTGTAGTTACTACCAAAATATGTCAGTAGAGAAGGTCAAGGAAAAGTCAAGGTTTACAGCTGGATGGAGGAAAATACTGGGTCCTGTCAGCATCCGCTAAGGTAAATGGGAACTGAAGGAGCATAGCACACTTGCTTCATTTTGTAAAATCAACATATGCCTTAAGGTTAAACTAAATACAGGAACCTGTTCACTTTGAGTGCAACACAGAACGCATCAGTTTCTATGTGGTGAATAAACACTGGAATTGAAATGCTTTTTTAAAATCCTAAGTGCATCTTTTGAATTGATGGGGCTTGGAAAAAAAGGTTGGAGCCTTTTCTATTAGTGCATGTCAGAGTTTGCTTGTTATCATAATTAAGATCCAGGTATGAAAGTGTGATGTATGACCCTTAGGCATTGCTAAATAAAGTAACTTCATGTGAAAGCTGGAGCTGCTGAGGAAAGAAACCATCAGAACTCTCAGTTTGGTTTTTCTTAAATGAATGCACTTTCCCTCTGATTCCTACGTGTTCCATTGTACTAAGCATTTCCTAAGATTAAAAAAAAGTTTGTAGTGTTTGAAATGCAAACACTTGAAGGTTTTCTGTCCTGAAATACATAAGTTCTGTGCTTTAAAAAAAAAACAAAAACAAAACATACAAACTAATTGAGACTGACCACTAATTTAAATGTAATATCACAGCTACTGAATTTTCTCTTTGTTGGGGTTAGTTGGCTTTTTGGTTTGGTTTTCTTGTTAAAATGTCTTTAATATATACCCTCAAAGAGGGTAAATATTGCTCTGCCTGCACTGGGAGTGTTGCTGCTGAGGCTCAGGGGTGGTTGGGTTCCAGCAGTTCTTCCTTAGCTCAGCGTTCCTGAGGTCCCACGTGACTGCCTTCTCCTCTAAAACTCTGATCGTTTCATCTCTGCACCTTTTCCCTTCTCTCTGCTTTCTTGGTCTGCTGACAAGAAGATTGGTTTATATACTCTGACATTTAAGAAATACCATTTTCCAGTCTGCTAATCTGCTTTATTCAAGTAGTTATAGGAGAGAGCCAGGGTTCCTTCCCACAGTGAAGCTTTTTAAAAATTCGGGTTATACAAGCAGAAACTGATGCTGGTCAAACATCCGTATTGACAATTAAAACAGGCAGCATGGAGCAAAATCTGGGAGATGATGCATGGCACTGGTAGAGGTCATGACTGCCATCATTTTGAAGTGGTCAAATAATCTACTGGACAGCTTTTGACCAGTATGACACTTTCTAAATGAGTAGTAGAGTTATCTTAGGCAGTGAAATTATTGTTACTAGGTGAACATGCACAAAAGTAATGGAGGCAATGTGAAAAGGAGCTGGTTATGCTGTCTACTATGATGGCTGAGTGAATACTGAGTTAAAGAAAGGAAGGTACTCCAAGAGCTGCTAAGAGAAGTGAAATACCATTGGAATACCCAGCTCTTGTTCTGGACCACAGGTAGTTAGTTTCAGGCTTTGTGTGTGCAGAGTTAACTAACATGTTTTTATGTGCTAGTCCCCAGTAGAAGATTACTCTGGAGGTTATAACCCTTCAGAAATGAGGTGAGAGGGTAGAAGTAAGCTGTTGCCAGCCTCTGCATCATGAATATCCTGATTATTATTCCTTTTACAAGTGGTTTTTTTTTTCCTTGTGGTAAAAATATGATTCTATTATCTCAATTTTTTTTACCTTTGTTTTTGCATACCTTTGTTTATTGAGGTGTACCCAGGCTCCTTCTGTTTGTTTTACTGCCAGAAAATTTCAGTATGAAAAAGAAAAGTCAGTGATGTGGAATTAAAAAGGACTCATCTAGATCTCATAATAATAAAAGCACTTGGAACAAATGACTTTGGAATTCATATTGTGGCTTATGCTTCTTTGGAGTGCTTCATTTTATCATCAGAGAGGCATCATTTGTTTAAACTGTGCTCCTGTATGACATCTGGTTTGAAAAGCATAATAACCTATATAATCAGCTTTTTAAATGCTGGATTATCTGTGGGTTTATTGACTCTCCTTTACGAAATCTGTTATTTCTAATTAATTCTCCATATAACTATTACTAAAGCCAACTTTGAGAGACACAAATGAGCTTGATGGCAATGGCTAGTCAAGGTCAGCATCTAACTGCCAGCATTTGCACTGTTAGGGATAATAAATCAAGCTTATTCTTAATCACATAGCCTACAACGTGACAAATGTTAGTGGAGCCATCTAAGCAACCATTTTACAAATCATTTAGGAGATACATTTGGCATTGTTAAACTCTCCATGCTGCCCTTGTGATAAAATATGTATGCTCTGTTAGATCTCCTCTCTTTGAACCCTGTGGAGTTTGTGTGTGGGGTGTGCATGATTGTGTGTTTGCTTATTCTTTTCTTTGTATTGGAAATAATGAGAGAGACATGAAAGTACTGACACCTAGTCAACCTGTGGGAGCCACTGGCTTCTGAAAATGGGGATGACTGACTAGCTTTGTGCCACCATTTCCTATTTCTTGTTTTTTTTACTTGGGAGTTTATATTGAGACTAGCTTGCCACCCACAAGGAATATTCTGGCTCTAAAACAGTCCATTGTGTAAAAGTTTTTTTTTAAAAAAAAACCTGTTAAGTATCAAAGCAATAGGTTTTAGGCTCTAATTTGGTTTTGTGTAAATACAGTGTTTTCACTTGATCTGAATTTTAAGACTCAAACCTGCTGTGGCCCACATATGCCATTAAATTTAGCATGTCATTCAAATAGATGTTTGGCAGTAGGCTAATTATTCTCCAGGGAGTCAATTGTAAAGTTTTTAATCTTTTTTTATGGTATTTATTCTTACATGGGCCAACTCTTAGATATTTCAAAAGAAAGAATGACTTGTTGCTTAAGTAAGTTGGATTATTGTAACTAAACTTTTCATCTAGAGCAAAAAAATCAAACTGAGCTCCAAAAAAAGAGCTGAAATTAATGTAGCTCTCTGTTATAATCAATCGAATTTAACACCGAGTTTTTACTTATTAGTGTTACCTACCTGTAACTTTTCCCACATGCCAGTTTACATTAGGATTACTGGATAAAAATTTATGGCATGTTACTGCGGAAAATTAATGCAAAGGGAAATATTTAACTTGGAGCATGCATGAAAAGCACTTTCAATGTGGGGGGTTTAGTGTAGTTTTTCTGCTTGTGCATATTATAGAATAAAGAGCTATAATGATTAATAAAAAGAACTGGTTTAATAAAAGGGATTAATAAATAAAGGGTCTTTCTGAATCATCAACACTGGATGTCTGGCCTTGAAATAGAGGCCCAGAGGTAGGTTCCTCATCAGTCAGATCTTGGTGCAGATCTTGTTCACAATGGTCAAGTTACTAAGAAAGGGGTGACAGCCTGAAAGAAGAGAGATTTAGGAGGAAAAGTTGTAAACATCTGTGTGTGCCTTGATGGGAAAGAAAAGCATCCATGGAGAGAATGGCTTATCCTGATACTTAACTGTGTGATTTGAGCATTTTATTATTTGCAGGTATATACAAACACCACTGTACCTTTGTATGAGGTATTACAACAGCATTTTGAGTTGTCAAATACTCTGGTATAGCATGGATGAAAGAGAACCTAAGAGGTTTTAGAAACATGGAAGACAATCATAGCTAGAGCTGGCACAAGTTGGAGGAGATTTGAGAACTGCTCCATGTTGGATACTCCTATTAAGAATGTAAATGCCTCATTTGTGTTTTAGCAATTCCACTTTTAAACTGAATAAAAGAATGAGTTGATTCAGTTTAATTCCAGAACATTAAACTTCCACCTGTGATGCTGTGGCTGAATAGCTGAATGCATACTTTGTATTCAGGCTGTACCTTTCAGTTGTATTCAAGTCTTCAGTGGAGAGGAGCACTATATAAAATATGCTATGGATTGCATCTTAGGTAGGCATTTAATAATAGTCGTGGATCAACCGGTGTCTCAATGTGTCTTTGCTGCCTTTTTTTTTTTTTACCTAATAGGTTGTGAAAGTGCAATTTTGTAGGGTAGCTTGGATCTAAAAAAAGGTTCTCCCACCTTCTGCAAACCCTACATGACAATTTATTTTCAACTAAAAATAATACATAATTACATATATATATGCAGTATGTATATATAGAGAAGCATGTGCGTGCGTATATATATAAAAATAAAAATCATGCACACTGCTGTGATACCCTGGAAACTTCCATTTCTCTGCAGGAAAAGCTCTCTAACAAAATTTCCTTTTTATTTTAGATATTAAAAAAAATACACTGACCTTTTTCAGGATAGAAAGACTAGGAAAGTTTTTGCCAGTCTTACAAAGAAATGGGAACATGCAACATCAAAATTACAAATCCCCTGAGACATTTTGGTCTTATGTCAGAACTGAACTGTTTGCCTTCTTAGGCAAAATCCTGACATTTGCAATGAAAAAAAGATAATTTTCAAGGTTAGTTTTCCAGATTAACATTTTCTCTAGAAAGCAGGCACCTTTAGAAGAATTTTTTTTAATGAGAGACTTAATTTTTTTCATGCAGTATGGAACGTGCTAGAGGGAGAAAGTCCCGTTCTTTGCCTAAACATATCAGAGCTGAAGACCTGCACAGCCTTGGCAAGTCCTGGAAAAGTTCCTTTTCCTTAGGGTAAATTAATGCAGCATGCTCAGGTATGACTGTGACTGAAGCACGCAGAACTTATTTTAACATAGATTTGGTGAGGCTTTCTCTCTTAACAGATGAGCTAATGCCATCACCTAGCAATTATCAAGTAGTGTGATGTTATGTAATGAGAGTATAAATAGCACAAGGACTAAAACTAGTAAATCTAACAGACTAGCGAGCAGACAAGAGCAGGAATACTATTTGGAACACTTTGATTAACATCTGAACACTGTCATTAAGGCAGACATTTAGATTTGATGTCGCAGTAAAGCTGTAGGCCAGGAGAGCTCCAGTCCTTCATTTGGAGTGACATTTGAGCTGTGACCCCTGGATAAATCACTTGGCCTCTGTATACCTCTTTAAAGGAAGTTGGAAGTTTGGGAAAAGGCAAAGGGTTCATACTTAGGATTTCTTAAGCAAGCTCATTATCTTATGTTTGAATTAAGACTACGTGTGGACTTGGTTTCCCAACGACTGACTGACAAATAGCCTGTGACTTGCAGGTTGAACTACCTCACAATTGCCCTGCTGGTGCGAATTCTTTCAGGGTTGCTTTTGTAGTTGTTTGGCAGCATCCAGACAGATAACTTGTGATAAATGAAAGAGGTCACATTTACCTGGAGAAGAGAGGCTGTGTGGAGGGAGAAACTCTCCCCAGCCCCCTGGAGATGTGGGAGGGATCCACAGCTTTCATCTCCTTCAGGATCTGGCATGTTTCTCCAAATATGCCCATTACATTAGGGTGGCATTTCTAGTTTCTGGGAGAAGAAGGGAGGGAGGAAACTCATAGCATCATGGCATGTGACTTGTTTTTGAAAAACACCGTCTTTGAGAGTGGCCAGTGGAAAATATTTCCTGAAGATGTCCTGTAGTTAGAGGTAAAAGATTGAAGCAGGGTTTACAAGGTGCATTAGTCTGCAAAACTTCAGGATGGTCTGAATGTCCAGTGCTGTTTTTCTCGCACCTCCAAATCATATGGAAGGGTCTTCTGCACTTGCAGGATGTAAAAAGGCTTCAAAACTACATCGGAAATAAGCTCTTAAATTAGAGAAATGTCAGAAATAAGCTTAAAGACCAAAGCAGGAGCACAGAGAGGAGACTACATACCACTTTGCTGCACTACTTCATAAAATGGCCTTAGAGGTTTTCTTACAGGTATTTCTTGGCTGTGAAGGCTTCAAACAAACAAAGAAACGAAAGAAAATTTATAGCTATCAGGTGGCTGCCAGAATGGTTTGTTTGTTGGTTTGTTTTTTATTTTTAGTTTTAATGATCTGCTACCAATAAATTCCACTGCCCTTGTGGTAACTTCTCACATTAACATTGATATATTTGGGGTGTTTTAAAACAGACAATAAAAATATTGCACTTACTAATTAAAGCAGTTCATGTATTCAAACAGGCACTGCCAGAAAGAGTTGTGGTTTCCTAATTGTTAGGTGCCTTGAGCAATATACCTGTTATAAATTCTTAATTGAACTTTGTATTATGGCTGGTGTAATTTGAAATATTCATATTGTTTTGTTTGATTGTTTTCACTCCAGCTCCTCATTGAGAAGTGTATCAACTGGATCTTCAAGACCTTCCAAAGTGTGTTTGGTGTGCGGAGATGAGGCATCTGGATGTCATTATGGGGTGGTTACATGTGGCAGCTGTAAAGTTTTCTTCAAGAGAGCAGTAGAAGGTAAGAAAACACTAAACAAAAAATATCACCACAGAAGACAAAATGTGTTCTTTTTAAAAGAAAAAATATATATATACAGACATAAATTTTTTATGTGTCTTCTGCTATTGATAAAATTCTGTGTTGTTAATATGAAAAGAAATGTTGATTGACCTTTACAGGCTTTGTAAGCAACTTCTAACATGGAAAAAAAAGTTTTTACTATCTGATAATAAGAGTTCATGGCATGCAAAGGGCATAAATACCATATAGGTTTTTTGAAGTCTTTGCTGATGAGTAAATGTTCTTACAATAACAGATGAAGCAGGAGATAGCGACTTACTGATTTATCTTCATGAAGAAAAACCTAGAAGGAAAATAATAGGCTCTTAATATGGTGTCCAGCTTGTGCACTGAGAAAAGTGAGGCAGTGTGAGGTGTGATTAATTTCTTCTGTGATCATTAAATTGACTTCTGATGGCAATAAGGATTTAGCTCTCTGTTAAATAGACCTAGAGGGCTTGTGCGTCATTGAAGTCAAGACTTTGTGTAATATCTATCAATCTATTTATCTATCTATCATCAAAAGTGTCAATCTAATAGGAATTAACTTCCCAAAGGTATAAGGACATGGAAAAGGTTTCCCCTTGCTGAAAACATCTTCTCTTAGAGTTGTGCAGTAGCTGACCTTGATGCCTCCAATCCCCAACTTCTTCCTTGAGAATTTAGTTGCTTGATGTAGCACATGAACTGGAAAACTTTACTTTTTTTTTTCCCCTGAGTGATTTCCTCCATGTGCTTCCACACCACATCATGGATGGGTCTTCAGACATCCATATCTAAAGCTGACCTGTGAATCATGAGGAGATATTTTTTGGTTGGGTGGTGGTGATGAGGCTTCCCATATATCTGTACATGCTGTGTAAAGTGACACCTTTTGTTGTCATTCTTCCTGCTTTCCTGCCTCCCAGGAAAGCTTCCTTCCCAGTCTTGAATCACTGTAATTTCAAGATTCTGTGTGTCTACATTTACGTCTCTTTCTTTTGTTGTGCATTCCGACATAATGTGGTAATTGTTCCCATCCAACTTTACAAGAATTTGTGAAAAATTGCCAGGGATTTCCTCTAGGAGTTAACAGAGTAGCAACACTATGTTTCCAAGCCTCAGAAGCCAAAACTGTCAGGAAAAGATTACTCTGTAATCAGGCACAGAAATACATTTTAAAAATGTAATTAAAACTGTTCAGTAATTACTGAAAGTTTGCAAGTTAAGCAAAAAAACCCTCAAAAAATGAAAGGCAAAGCTACCCTGTCATTCCTAAAAATTTAATTTGTTTTAAATTAGCTCAGAATACATTTTTTAGAGCCCTTATAGTAACATATATGTTCCTACCAGTGATATGTGAACACTACTCGACTACTTCTTGGTATGCACATGACTGAGCTCTTGATGCTACTGTAGTATTGTTGTTAGGCAAACGCTGAAATTTTGTCTTGGCTTGCACTTTTTAAATATATTGTAGAGTATTAGCCCCAAAAGGGCATAGCAAAAACCTAATACACATATTGGCTTCAAATATCCTGGTGCTATGCATATAAATAAAAGTTTCTGTAGGTAGCTTTGTAACAAGAGGTTGCTTGTAGAGTCATCATAAATTTTTCAGTTGGGAATGTGACCAATAAAACACCCTATTCTGAGGTTTCCTAATTGAAATAATTAAATGTTTGTAGCATGTGGACACACACATTTCTTTCATAATACACTAAATATTCCTCAGTTGAAGATGTCCCTGCTCTTTGCAGGGACCTTTAAAGGTCTGTTCCAACTCGGCCATTCTATGAATCTAGGAAGTGGGGAGAGAAATTGTGTCGAAAAGCATGGAAAGAGAGAGAAGAGGGATTTGGAGAGAGGAATCCCTGCACACCACCCAGCTCTTTGGGTCTTGGCTGGAATTGGTCACATTGTCAGCCCACCTTGAACAGCCTTTGACTGCCAATTCCTTTGTTCATCTTTGAAATACTACAAAACCAGAGGGATTATAACAGAAAATAACAACCTTATTGGAATTTAAAAACAAGAAACTAGCAAGAACAAAGACTAAACCTTGCATTTCCAATTAGAAGTCTGGTAATTGTATTCCCAGTTAATCATATCTCAGAACTTGCAGGAAATGTCTGATGAATTTATGAAGAGAGCTATAGACCAAAAAAGTATTAAAATGGGTTTATTGGTGAAATTTCAAAAGTAATTTGGGGTGGAATTAAATCCAAGGCTGTAAATTGTCAAAGTACTAGTTTTAGTATCAAGTACTGTGATTGACTTGATGAACAGGAGCCTGGTATGAAGAAATATTATTTTGTCATTAACATAAATTTGATCTGCCTTGCAAACACTAAAATCTTTTAACAGCAAAAGTCTTGATAAATGGTGTCACTGCAAAAGATAAGGTGTATATATTTAGTCTATATTTTTACATAGGATAATTATATTGTATGGGGTTTATTTATAAATTACTGATATGGCCAATCATAAAGTTATTTGAAATTTATTATCATAGTAGAGTCCTATGCTGAAAATACAAATCTAAAGCACCTGGCCAGGCTTGTCTTCTCTTTTTCCACTGAAGCAGCTTTCTCTAAGAGTAACAGGCTTGAAGTCAGAAATCACAGCTGTTCTTGCCTGCGCTTTGCATTTTCAGTCTTCATTTGTTCAAGTTCCAGACAAGTATGAGGTAATCTCTCCTAAATCAAAATTTATATTGTTTCTTAAGTTGCTAATCTTTTATTCTTCCTTTGGCTTGGAGGTATGAAAAAAAGAAGGTAATTTTTCATCTCCATATGGTGCTAAGGACTACAGCAAAAATGACCATTTTCTTCCAGTTATTTTGCATATTTGCTTGGAGATTTTTGACTATTTAAAATGGGAGAATTAAAATATTCTATTGTATCAGTTATAGGGAAGCTTGTCCTTTTCTAAAATACAAAGATGCAATATTCAGTAAGCATCAGATTCTGATGTTAATTTCTGTTCCAGAAGGTTCACCTTAAATCTAGTTCTTCAATTTTAAGTAAAAAAAAAAAAAAAATTATTTCTTTTCACCTCTGAAGTAGAAGCACAGTCACAGCAGCAAAAGTTTCTAGGGTTGCAGGTTTTCTTTTCTTCTCACCTGAACTTTTGCTATTTGCCAATTCAAAGTGGGGGGTAATTTGGCTGAAGGAAACTTTTCGAAGTCTTATCTGATGCCTCCTGGATGTAGTGAATGTGCTGTGCCACTCACTGAGCAGCCTAGTAGCTAAGAAATCCTACCTGTTTTCTCAGAAAGCAATATTCTTCCTATGCTTTTCCTGTGCACTGTAAGTGAAAGAACTTTCCAAGACTTTCCAAGCCCTAGTAGAAAAAGTAAAGCCTCTGTGTTCCTCCTATGTTGTTTTTTTTCATTTCAGTTGAAGTGGAAAAATTATCAAGGGATGAGAAATGCTAACATACATAACTCTTCAATAATTTGTCAAATTAGCATAACTTAAATTTTGATAGAATGCTGCTGGTAAAGAGGGAAGTTTGCCTTATTGGTCATTTAAAGAAGTAATATTTTTTGTGCTGTATGAAGCTGAAATTAATGCATAACAGAAAGGAGTTTTGCACACCATTTGCAGTGTGTGCACCCATGAATTTTGTAGGTCTGTATTACTATAATTAATTATACATACAGTTCTTCACTCTCCACTTTTCTGTTCATTCACTGTAATGGAGTCAGTGTTTTTCCATAACAGGCTGCAATTTTCCTTTTATCCACTTTCCTAAGGTCAGTGGCCTCTCTAAATTTGACATCACTCAGTATAGATGTCCATATGTTTTCATAGAAATTTTTATGTGGGATTTGAAGTTGACTCTGTTCCTGACCTGTTTGCAAGAATCTGTTTTACAACCTATCAAACAGAAATATTAGGTGAAGTGCAAGCAGATGGGTGATCTGCTGAGGGCAAGTGAGTTGGTCAAATTCATGCAGCAGCTGCTACTCTTACTTGATATGCCATGGTTAATAGGTGTAAAATAAAATTTAAATAATGAAGTCGTTATAGGTTTGAAGCTGCCACCAGCCTTCCATGCTTTCATAGATACATGAAAAGGACTTTTCCTGGGTTTATCTCTGGCAGGCAGTATTGCTCTGTGAAATGAAATCTTCATTCCGTCTTCTGGTTGGTTTTAGCTACTAGGGGCTCGGAGCTGAGAAGCTGGTAGGAGGAAGGTGCTAAAAAAATTTTGCAATGGAACCCCCAGATAGGAGAGAAAAAAACAAGCAGAGAGAGGTGAGACACACAAAAAAAGGAAAGAACATATATTACAATTGAATATTTTAAGGGTGGGGGAGAGGTGAAACAGGAGGAAAATGTTTCCTTGTGGCCCATGGGATACGTGGCCTGCCCGATGTCCAATAAAAAATGCTGGATGCATGGTAAATGTGAAGTACAACACTGGGAGACCAAGCATGATGTGGTAGCATTTCAGACAGAAGGGGGTAGATTGGGGAACCACCAAGGTGATAGAATGCCTTGGTTTGTAAGCAAGCACAGAATGGGTGGGTTTAACAGCAGCAATGCAACAAAGAACATAAGCTGTTAAAATGATATGAAAAAATAATTTTTATCAAGGAAGCTGAAAATCTGCATTCATTCCTTTCCAAAAGCATTAATAATGTCTTCCCTCTGCCAGGAATTTCCAACATTTGCAGTTTTTTTGATGGTAGCATATTTACTGTGTGAGCTGGTGTTGCTGTAGAGAGGGACAGATGAGTATGAGAGTGAGAATTTAAATATGGACAGCTGTCTAGCCTTGAAAAATGCACATGCAGGGCTGCATGCAACTATTCTTTTACTGCACCTTGTCATTTGTCTTTTGTTCTTTGTTTTATGAATATTAATTTCTAGACTGCTTCGTCTATAAACCAAGGTATTCAGTAGGTGATAGTGAGCCCGCAGAAATACCCAGTAAATGGAACATTGGTGCAGTGGTAAGATCGGTTTATCTCCTGTAGAAGCCTTCCATTGCCACAAATTCAAGCACCACACAGGCTTTCACATGCTTATTTTCTACAGACTTTTAAGAGGGGAAATTTTGGCATTCATATAATGTGACAGGCAACTCAGCTGCAGAAATTTGTTGTTGTTGTTTTCTTTTTTAACACATCACAGAGTAACATCCCAGCAGGTCAGTCTTCCTTGAAGTGTCCCTGTGAGTGCATGCTGATTTAAGGCAGCCACAAATATTTGGCTAAAAACTGTTCCAATGTCACAGCAATTAGTTCAGTGTTTTCCTGAATATCAACTGCCTTTTCTTTAAGAAGGCATGGATCTTTTTTTCCATAGAGGAGGTAGGCAGGGTGCTTCCTGGGAAATTCATCATTTCAGTGGTAATTCCAAGTGGGCTGAGCCACTTGTGTGGTGCAGTTGCACAAAACAGATATGTAAAATTCAGATGCACCAAGTATTTCAAGCCATCATGGAAGTATTCACACTGTGATGGTACAAATGATGCTGGGAATGCTCTTGTGGAGTGTTGAGTATACTTGTGGTCATCAGCATGTTAGAGACAGCTTGATTCAGAGGCAAGTAAACATACAAGGAGAGCTTTTGAAATGATCTGGGGAATAAAAATTTATCTTATGTCAGGTGACTGGATGCTTTTAGCTTTTTTTAGCCTACCCAAAAAGAGTCTGAGTTGGGTTATGATTGCTGTCTATAAATATTTCACAGTTGAGGAATAGACAACCGAGAGGGAGGAGAATTTATTTTGAACTAAGAACTGTACTGAAATAAGAGCAAATGGGTAAAAATCCCATTAGTTAGTTTGCTATTTTGAGAATGCTGTAAACCACCAAAGGAGGGACTTCTCTAGGGCCACTTTCCTGAAAAGAATAAGAAGGATTTAAGTGCCTACTTTGAAATTGATCATAAGAGAAGTAGCTGATGGATAATATAATTTGGTTATCTGTGATAGTAAAGGATAAGTCAAAGGCTTCTTTTGGTTAATACTGTATCCTGGTGAGGCTGGAGAGTGCAATTGACTCCAAAAATTGAGGAAGTGTGAGTAACAGAGAGGATGAACTAACTAATACATTTTTAGAATATTCCATTTGTAATGATGGTGAATGACTAGATCTTCACAGGGGTACAGAACTTCAGTTTTTAAAAATTGATGTAAAGTGTTAAAGTCTTGCATAAGGCAGAATTGCTTTGTATTTGTAGTAGCAGATGAATGTCTGTCTGCTGCAATGACTTCTCTCATTTTGAGTTCAGAAAAAAGCTCAGGAGAGTGAAGTCCTTTTGAAATAACTCCATCCTATCCAGCTAAGCCTCTGCAGGTACCCCCCAGACCCCATCAGGTGGCCTCATGCTGATTACTTTTGCTTGTAATCCCCTCAAGTAAGAGCCTGGCCACTGAGAAATCCCCTGTCATTGAAGTATAATTGGTCTGGCTTCTTGAATACTATGCTGATGTTTTTTTGGTTTAGTGGTTTTTTTTGTTTTTTTGGTTTTTTTTTTTGGGGGGGGTGGGTTAGTGGGTTGTTTTGTTTTGTAGTGCCTAATACAATGTAACTAAATGGATAACTAAAGCATGAAGAGGCATTTAAACTGGAATTTGCAATTGGACACAAATACGTGGACATGATGTATATCAAACAGCACAGAGCATATCAAATACCATAAAACATCCTTAATCAGATGCTTTAGCTCCTTACAGCTATAGTACTGCTTCTTAAGAGATATTACTTTATAAAATGCTGTTATCTGCCTGCCTTGGCAGCCTCTAGAAGCAGCGTTATAATTTTCACTTCTGGTAGCAAATAGCACTTCTCTTCTACAACCCTCAAGTTTCTGAAAATTTTTTGAGCCTGAAAAGGCTCTACAAGTCTGAGGATAAGTAGTTAAGCCAAAAGGGGATAATCCTGCAAAGTGCCTTCAGCACCTTCAGCACAATGTTAGAGATAAGGAATTTTGCAGTGTTGTGGCTGAAAGAAATTCTTAATAGATAAAACTGATAAATAAATATATAAAGCTAGAAACAAAACATCTTTTTGTACCTCCTAATCCCATTTTTAATAAGGGGATGCAAAACCAGTCTTCAGACAAAAAAAAAGAATAAAAAGGGGAGAGAAAATGTACATACAGATCTGTCTGTTGTAGACAGAGGGAACAAGGCATCTGCTAGCATCTCAGATATAAATAGAGTGGGAAAGGTAATGGCAAATCTCCCATTGCCTTAAATGAAGCCAGGATTTTATCCTTTTTTTGGAGCAGTTTTAGGTTGTTGAAGTTTGGGAGTGTCTCTGTTAGGTTTGAAGTCTAGACTTAGACTGAGGCAGTTTTGTCAGGTTTTTTGGAAACAATAAAGGCCCATGGTCAGCACTGAAGCCCACAGATGCTTATTGTTTAAGGAGAGAAAATTTGGTTAGACAAAAATGTTACTTATTTTTAACCTACAGAATTACTTGGTGCCATTTCTCACAGTTGAATTGCCAAATCCAGGGCCCTAAAAAGGGAACATGAGTTAATCAGTCCATTCCCACCTATTTCAAGAGTGATGATGACGTTGGGCTTCTGTGTGTCCATGCTAAGAGCAAGCAGCCTTGAGTTACTCAGAGTTACTATGTCCTCTCCCACCCCTTTCTGCTCCTCTGTGTGAGTTGTTATATTAGGTGCAATGGTGGGTTTCAGGGGGTTTGAGCTGCTTGGTTTTTTTTCAGTTTTCTATTTTTAAAATACATTGGGCAGAAAAAAAAATCAAGTTTGAAAAATCATAACTAAATATGAAAGTAATGAACATTAGTGGCCTATGTTGTCTTTGTTCATCTGCACTGCATGTAATGATTCCTAATTCAGCCTTAATTATACAATCCCATACAGCTTTTTCCATTACACCTCTGCCTTCTTCATTGAACAGATTGGATAGTGTTCAATTAATGAGCAGCTATTCAATATCTTATATTCTTCTCATTGCTCAATGTATAGTCCTGTGCCTTCGCTGCTGATTAGTATTCATCCCTTGCTCAGAATACATAATTACTCATTTCTTACAAAGCTTTTTTGTGGTGCTTTCACTAATACCCAAGTGCTTCATATTGTTTAATTTATGAGTGGTTATTACCCCTGTTTTACAGTTGAGGAGATAAGACACAGATTAAGCTCAGAGATACCCACTGATTTGGGGTTCATGATTTATGATATTTAGGACCTCAGGGGGCAGAAGTACTTAGTATTTTACAGCACTTAGTATGTCCAAAGCACAGTTTCCATTGATTTTACTTACAGCTATGGTCACTTCACTGCAAATCAGACTCTGGATTGCAAGTTGGGTATTCAGGAAACATGGAGGATAATTAGTGTTTTTTCTTGGTTATTATTATAAAGTAAGTCCATGGCAAAGGAGATGCCAGTTCTCCAGGGCACCACTCAACTGCCTCAGGCATTGACTTTCTCTCTTCTTTCTCTCTTTCTCTTTCTTTCTTCTTTAAATCTCTGTAATCCTTTGTGCACTTTTGTTCTCAGTAGCATGTGAATGTGGACTCCAAGGACCAGAGTCCTTTTTTTGGTCCTGGTTCATCCTAAATCACCATCCATGTTGTCCCCAGGATAAGCTAGAGGTCTGGCAAGGCAGGACCACGGGTGTAGAAGAAAGACAGAATGTAGTGAGAGATGTGGAGAGTTAGATCAGAATCCAGGTTTTGAGGTGTCAGGAGGTCTGAGACTTCTTACCTGTTCAGCCACAGCAACCAGAGCAAGGTTCCTGAGTGGTGGTCATGTGCAGGAAACATTGATGGTGGTGCTTCCCAGGAAAGCTGCTTGGAGCTAAATAGTGACAAGAAGCCTAAACTTTTTGATGGAAGTGAATTTTGGAAGGCTGTAATCCAGCTTCTCTTGTACATGCTGCTACTGCCGTTAGTGGGCTCCTTGGGGCAACCTGTTTGACCATCCTCTCCATTAAAAAAAACCCCGTGTATTCTTGCTCTTGAAGATAAAGTGACACC
Source organism: Climacteris rufus (assembly GCA_013398175.1). Classification (NCBI taxonomy): domain Eukaryota; kingdom Metazoa; phylum Chordata; class Aves; order Passeriformes; family Climacteridae; genus Climacteris; species Climacteris rufus. The sequence continues at coordinate 1,781,330 of VZRZ01005482.1, forward strand.
TGCATCCTTCTAGTCTTCCTAACAGATTTTTTTTATTATTATTTCTGATTTATTAAATCATAATCTGGAGATGGACCTTTTTTTTAAGTTTTCTTCAGTGGTATGCCAGATGACCAGTAATAAGAGCAAAAAGTTGTAATGGAATTACTGCTTTAGGCAGTAGGTTTTTATGTTTAATGAAACCACTCAGTGACTCTTGCCTGGAAAAGAATGTCTGAAGAAATTCAAAAGGGCTAAAAAAATGCCTCATAAAATAAATGTGGAAAGGTTATGTTTTAGAAATTTATTCTAGAGATTCAGAACGTAGGCTGACTTACAAGTCACAGGGTGAGAAAATGCCAAAATGGGAATAGTTTCTGCAGTAGAAAGACAGATGCATTATTTTAAAACACAATGTGATGTCCATCTAACAGAAAAAGAGTATAACAGTTGTTTTGAAGAAAATTGTGCTTCTTGGAAACTTTTGGTACTATTCTTGCAGGATGCCAACAAAAGGCAGTGCCATTTGCATGTTACTGAACATTCTGATAAGTATTTTGAATATTTTTTTTCTTATAATTTAACATTTCACTCTTTTTCCAGAAAAGGTGTCATTACTTCCAGCATTAAGGCATTTGTATCAGACTTTTACATCTCATCTCATTTGCCTTTAATTCTTCTTGGTTCTTGCTGTAAACCATATCCAGAACAGTGACATTTTCCCAACTCATTTCTCATTCATGGTGTGTTTGCATTCATTCGGGCTATCAGGCAGAAGAACTAGAGCATAGTTCTCTCATTTGTACCCTGCCTGTTTATTTTACTTCCTCTGGAAATCAGTTTATAGTTCTCTCCAGCACAGAGAAGGACTGGAGTTGATGTTTCGAACTCACTGTTGCAAAGCCTGCTCTCTCATGTAGCAAATAACCAAGGAGATTCTGTGTGTTGGAAGGGGACATATGGCAAGCAATTCTCACACCATCACAGCAGCAAGGCTTATTCCAGAGCAGGGTGAGGGATGGTATTAAAAAAGGTAACGTTGCTTTCCCAGGGAGAGACTGAACGATGCCGTGTGTGGGAACAGGGCTGGAAAACCAAGCTTGGAAGGATTCCTAACAGGAACAAGCCAAACTGCGGTTTGGAGGTTTACAAACCTTTTGCATGCTCTGCACAAGTTCTCTGATAAACCTCTTCTTGATTAGGCTGGAACAGCATTTTTAATTTAAAGCTAATGCCTGTGGGGAAGAAGTGCAATAGTTCTGTACTTTCAAAACTTGGCCATGTGTGCAAGTTTTCTGTAAGCATTTTAGGAATCTAACTATATCTTTCCTTTTCTGAAAGGACATTTTTTGTCTAGGGTATTTAGCTGTGGATGAGTATTATTATATGTATTTTCACAGACTCATGGTCTAATTTTTTTCCTAAGAATAATTATATATTTGGAGCTAAGCATTCAATTATTTATTCATCCATTTTACCACGTGGACTTAGCAAATGGACTTGTGTTAGCCTATACACCATATCATGCATGCAAATTCCACTCTTAACAATACTGCTTGAAATTATGTAAGTGATAGGTGCTAATTTTCTCTGATACAACAGAATGATAATGATGGACTATTGGGGAAAAAATAATAATAAGTACTTCTTAGGTTGTGTGCACTGGCATACTAAACTATTCATAAAATTAAAAAACGGGAATGAAAAGACACTAACCTACTTTAAAAATGATGCCTTTTACTTGCAGTCTTTTTAGTAACAACAGGGAGAGAGTATTTCTACAGTGATAGCACTATATTCCTGACACTATCAGGTTGTACATTCATTTTTGGGAGGGGAGGGTGGTTGTTAATGACTTCATATGCAAGGTGTACACAGCCAAGCAGTTGAATTCTAGATGTTCAAGTGATTTATAGAGTCCTGAGTGATGTTTCATATTCCATACTTCTGCACTGTCATCATGCAGGTACTCTGTGCTGAATGTAGGGCAGCAGGCAGTCTGTCAAGTACAGTATGTTTTAATACAGCAACATTGCATACAGCTTTATAAAATAAATTAGGGTGCTGAAAAATAGTGCAAGCACTTGGATACAGTGGTTACACCAAGCTGCATCTTGTCTTGTTTCCCTTCTATTTCGTGAAGGAATCCATTTCCATGTAAAAGTTTAGAAAGAATACCTCGCAATTATTCCATGTTAATTATTCATTTCAAAGTAGGAAGAGGAAATATGGCAAGGATGAGATCTTTCACTGACTGTTTAATAATAAAAGATCCTCCGTGGAAAGCTGAAGAAAAAATGAAGGACATAAAAGCACAAGCAAAACATAAGTATTAGTACATGCTAAAAGAGTGCTGTGATGAGACAAAAGAGGGTTCAGTGGCAGAGGGGTTTTGGACAGCATTTGGATAAATTTGCTTACTTGAGCATCCCTTTTTCCATTGAGTTAGAAAATGTTCCAGAAATAGAAAACTGAAGGACAGTATCATGTTTCTGAAATTCATTTCAGCCCTTCTTATTGCCATTTTCACACTCACTGTATTTTCTATTGCCATTCCACAAAGAACAGGAGAAAGCCCTTGTCACCATTCTTTATGTCCTTGAAGCCTTCAATAACAAGCTCACGATGCAAGAACACCTGTTTTCCACAAGGAATAAGGTGGGAAATGCTATGTATGCTTCTACAGCCCAGGTGCCCACTTAGATTCCACAGGGAAAGGTAGATCTGAAGTATTGCCAGATAATGCAAATGGAGCTAATCCAAAATCCATATGCAAGTGCATTATGTGGACTATGCAATCCTTAATCCAAAAGCAGTATGCATGTGAATTTCTTGGAGGCTTCACTTTAAATGAAGGTTGTCAACTGAAGAAGTGAGGGAAATCCTTAGAATTAAACTATTTCCATCCAGCTGTGGGACACATGTAAGATATCAGATAAAATCAGAAACAAAGTTTTAGCCAAAGAGGGGAGAAGGGCCTCTGGCATCCAGCAAGGGGCACAGAGCAGGCCACAGCAAAAACATTTTTCCCGTTCCAGACATGGAGGTCACGCCTTACAGAGTGGGACTTGCCAAGACTAATAGAGGAAGATTAAATTTAAAGTGAGAGGAAGATACTTGTTCAGGAGAAAGCCCTGTTGCTCAGGCCCATCATGTCTTTGTCACAGACTGAGCTGTCATGTGCATGTTTAGCTTGTGTCCTTCTGCTGTGCTTCTACCATTTGCTCTCTGTGGTTCCTCAGCTCTCTGGGTTTAGATGTAGCAAACCCATTTGGGAACATGGGGAATATGTGTGATAGACCAGGTCTGAGGGACATAGAGGCCCTGTGGATAAGCCTCTAAAAGGTTAGAGTAGCAAACCTGTCTACCAAGGAGGGCAGTCAAGGAAGAGTTTTGGGGAGAGAGGTTAGTAGGCTGCTGAAGTCATTCTGTTACTTCTCTTTCCTCCTCCTTTCCTACTGCTCTTTTCCACAGTTAATATGTACAGTGTAGCTATTATGTTTATTCACTGTTTGGTCAAATTTATTGTATGTATTCATTTTCAATAGTCAGCCTGTCAGGGTTTGGGGCTTTTTGTTTGGTTTTGGGGTTTTTTTGTTTGTTTTTTGGTTGGGTGGTTGGTTGTTTTTTTGGGTTTTTTTTTTGTTTGTTTGGTATTTTTGGTTTTTTTGTTTGGTTTTGGGTTTTTTTTGTTTTGTTTTTTTTTTTCCTATGGCATGTAAACATACTGTACCTTTTGTTTCCTGGGAACCCTTGACCTCAGCAGAACCGTGGCTTCTCAGTGCTCGATTAGCTGGGTTAATTCCATTTTGCACAACTATAACTAATGGCCATTTAAAACTGCCAGGAGCCCGCCATGGGTTTCTCCTCGTGCCTGACCCTGTTGGGGAGCAGCGCATTAATCAGTGCTCTCTGTCACGGTTTATTGCTTAATGATGAGGGTTAACTGACCACTTCCTAGGAATAATGAAAAACAGAGGTCAGCAATCACTGGCTGTACAGAGAGAGGAGCTCTTCCCACTTGTACTTCGACTCGTTCGTCCTCGGGCAGCGACAAATGTGTCCGCTCCACCACTTTAGCATGAACACTTATCTTTAAAGTCCATCTTAATTATACATCAATCCCTGTCACGTGTTTACCCAATTGAAACAATCAAAACCACTGAGCCAGTTGCCTAATTAAAGTCAGTGTAATCATATTTGCGGGAAAACATTGTTCACTTTGGCAAAGCTTGTTTCAGGAGGGTTCTTACAGCCGCAGTGCAACGTGTGCATGCGGCACTGGAACTCCCCAGGCCAAACATTTTGATGATGGCTCAGTAATCCGTGTCCCTTCCAAGAGCTGTAGTTTAATTTTTGAGTGCAGATACAGAAACTGCCAGAGTAACCCTTACTTGCAGGTGCTGATGATGCTGGGTCACAAATTCACATTGAAGAATACTTTGAATTTTTTTTTTCTCGAGTTTGTAGTTTTGCTGCTGGTCTTGGTTTGTGCAGGCTTTGTGCACGTGGGATGTCACACCAGCTGCTGTGGTAGGTGGCCTGCAGTGACAAGGTGGGCAGAAGTTACCCCCCTACCTGTATGGGTTGGGCTTGTGGCAGGGAACGTGTCTTGGAAGGCACAGCCCACATTTGTCCTCTCCCCAATGGGCTATGGGGTGTCCTTGCCTTGCCTCCCAGCCTGGACTGCATGGGTCTAAGGTGTGGATGCATAGAGCCTGCTCCCTCAGAGCTGTTCTGCTCAGTGCTTAGGATCTTAAAGCATCCCCATTTCCTCTTCCTACAAAGTTTTAGAAAAGCAGAGAACATAAATTAAACTCCAGGAGTTGTCATGATTTTCTAAGGTTATGTTTTTGCCAAAGGGGGAGAGGTGAAATAGGATGTGTGTGGGACATCCATCCCTTGGTGCAGCACTCATCTGCTACAGCAGCATGTGACAGACCACTGTGAGGCCACGTAGGTGTCTCTTAGAAGTAACCTGGGGGCCAAACACTGATTCCTGGGGACATTTTTGCATCCATAACTTTTTATGGTTGTCACTGGCTGTTTTCCCTATGCTTACAGAGAGCAGCAGAGAGTGGCACCAGTCTGTTTTGGGCTCACGCCCTGAGACAGGCTCAGCAAATTATGTCCCAGGGGCCATGAAAGCTTGTGAGCAGAACTGGAATTGTGTGGAGTAGAGCTGACTGCATGGGCATCTGGCTCCAGTTGCCTCGCATAAAGACCAGTACCCCAAGCCAGGGGGTGTCTGCAATCTCTTCTAAAAATCCTAAACACTCCAAAAAATCAAGTTGTGGGAGTGACAGGTCAGGCTCAATGCATTAATAGACATTTATTTTTTGCCTTACTCTTTGCTTCCCTTTGCTTTTGCAACCTGTGCCCTCGCCCCTCTTTCCTCCAAGCTGTTCCCTTGCAGCATCTTGAGATTGTGGGGGTTTTCTGCATGTAGTCCAAAGCATTGCCTGGCACATGGAAGGGATGGCTAGAGCACAAGCTTAGCTCAGATCCTCTGCCCTGGTCTGTGCTCTTTGCAGAAGGGAGCTTTGGAGGTTGGCAGCCAACCTCCACCAAAACCTTTGCAAATCATATCACGTACCAACTGCAACTTTTCAGTATTTTATACTGTGATCCGTTATAATTTTAAGTGATAATGTATGAGATGGCAAAAGGCACATCTGTGGTATCAGAGCAGTGATGCTTCAAAGGGTCTGTCTCAAAGTGTGAAGGCTCTTGAGCTTCTCAAATATGTCTGTGAAAAATGTAACATGGGAGAAAACCAACATGTTCCTCCCTACCCTTATTCACAAACTTACTTTGCACTAAGCTCGGTGCTTCTAGCTGATACATTCTTATACTCGCTAAATAAAATTCAGCCTGAGGCTGACACACAGCATGGAAAATTTCAGCCCTAACTGCTAATGTGTGGTAAAGTTATAAGCAATAGAAAATGAGGTCTTAAAATGAGAAGTGTCAGGCAACCTTAACTATATGTAGACCTACCATATTCACTGATGATAATTTGGTTTTTGACAGATTTCAACCAATTTGCAGATTCATTTTGACATATACTATACAGAGTAAGGGGGGAAAAAAGTCCCTGGAGTAGGACTCTCAGGCTTATAGGTATGACTTTATAAGTAGTGAAAGCAATGATCAACCACACAGTCATTTTACCTTCTGCCAAACCTATAAAACTGTGTTGCAGAAAGTCCATTAAAAAAAATCATAAGGTAAAATCAAGGCACCAATGCACTGAAGCTGAGACCTGTTGACTTTGTGCCTGTTCTTATCTCATTCTGTAAGTCTAAATGTAGGTTGCAGAAAAATGTTGAATCAATAAAAATATTGCAGAAGTTGTAGGATAAAGCTTGCATAAACAAGAGCCCAGGCTAGCATGGTATTCAGGTATGCATATCCAGCACAGTGTTAGTAACAAATGCTGACTTTCCAGTAAACACTGCAGACTTCTATCTTGTCTCCCATTTATGATCTAAGAATGTATCCAGGGTATTTCTCTTGAGTGGAACTATGAACTTTGCTTATTTGGAGCATCAAGAAGTGATTTTAAGCCCAAGCGAGGTGAAGGGGTTTGGAGTGGGGATATGGGGACACAGGTTACCTTGAAGATAACGTTTCTGGGAGGCCTTGCCTACTGGTATAGGGGCTTGGGAATCTTATGTGCCCAAACAGGGCTGTTGGCCTGGAATGTTGTTTGGGGATTATATAGCAAGCTGCATTCCAGCAGGCTTGTTTGCAGGCTGCCTGCAGCTGGGCTTCACTGTTTTTTGGTTAAGTTTTTTGTGGTTGGTTGTTTTGAGGGTTTTTTTTCCAGATCACATGCAAAACCGGTGTGAATGGTAATCACCCATTCCCTGGATCAGGCTCTGGCAGTCTTTACATGACTTTTAAAGTGTCTTTCAGTAGAGCCCTGCTGACAGCTCAACAGTTACATAAAATGCTGCCTTCCTAAAAATCACTTCACAGCGATGTCAGTGTGTGAGGAGCTGGGTTAATCCAGTTACTTTCCTGCTGGGATATAATTTGTCATTTTGCAGAACCGTTCCACCTGGCTTAGACAGTCTGGGGTAAAAATGTTTGCTTAGTCGGGTCTCTTTACCTGGACAGGACAACTTGGTGCTATATGTTTGTGGCAAAGAGTTGTGTACATGGGTAAGACTGTTTTTGTTGAACAGCCCTATTGGTTTACGGAAGATAAACTTTAGATGTGGATAACCGTTTTCATTATCAGCAGTAAAATGTGAAATTTCAAGCAACGCAATCTCCATCTTTCATGGTAGCTCATTTAGTCATAATTAATTCCTGGGAGGATTTTGCTGGTATGTAGCCTAAATTTTTTTTCCTTCCTTAATCTTATTCTCCTCATCAGGTCAAAATCTTTGTGTACTCTGTATTCTTAACACTAGGCACATGCTTAGGTGCCCAAGGCAAAAGGGCTGAAGGCACGTGACTGGAGACTTGAACTGGACTGTTATCATTTCCCGTCTCTAATTATCAGAGAAGTTACGAGTGTGTAAAGGGCTACTTTAAATTTTCTTGGTAAATCAGTCCCTCCAGCTTCTAATCATTTCCGTTCCACTTCTCTGGACTTCCTCCAGTTTGTTTATATCTTCCAGTAATGAAGTGCCTGAACTGCATACAATATTCCAGGTGTAGCTGCAAAAGAAATGCATAGAGAGCACTGCCATGCCAGCCTGTCCCACTGTGTAATGCTTCTACAGAAAGAGCCAGGGGTCTTCCTGGCACTTGATTCTCCTCCAATGCATTGCTTCTTACATCCAGATTATCCTCACATTCCTATGTCTCTTTCAATGGTGATGCTTTCCACATTTTGCTTTGTTACTGTGCCTTGTTGTTAACTCTTTTATTTTGGATTTCTCCCTTGGTACATGTTTTTTTTCCAACTGTAATTTTATTGCTTGTTTTTCCTGTCTTTGCTTCCAATTTTGCTACACTCTTTTGTATTATTTTTCTATCCATACTTATCCTGGCAACTCCTCCTCCTTTCTTCCTAGTTCAATAACGTCCCTCTGATGCTTCACAGGATATCGTCGCAGTGTGATAAACTCTGAATTTGGCAGTCACTTATCCTCAGTAGGAACTTGCTTTAGAAATTCTTAATGACAGAATTCATATAGGGTCTTTTCATCACGTAAATCTTGCCAGATAATAACAATTAACTGGATTCTAGATTTCTTGCTCACTGTATAAACAGCTTTTACAAGTGAGGAATAGGGGGGAGAAAGGTTAGTGGATAAGAAATGCAGTGGATAAAATGAACCAGGCATTGTGCATCAGTGAATAAATAAAATACATTTGCTGCATGAGTGCGTCTCCCAATGGTGTTTCCATATTTGGGTTCTTCACCCTTTAAAGGAAGTATTCCTGACCTGCTCGGTGGCTCAGCATCTTCAGGGACCATTACCTTGGAACTGTGAGGGGTAAGGATGCTCCTGGAGGCAGGAGGAGTATTCTGTGCCCAGGAGGGAACTGCCAACCAGCACTATCTTTTTCTGCAAAGGAAAGAGTGGATTTCTTATGCTGACGGCCTTGTTTCTCCTTTTACTCGATGTAGACATCTGAACTTGAGTAAATGGAGTTTGCCTGATTGCATCAGCACTAGTATAGAGAGGTCTTCTTTCTGTACCAGCTTCCCCAGGCTTGGAGGGGCTGTAATGGCACAGCAAGTCAGGCTCCAGTTATCTTTTTATAGGCCTCTACTCCCTTTCAAAAATGAGTTCACTTCCATGCCTTGTCTTGTGTTACAGCTACTCTAACTTTGGTCTTCTGGTTAACTAAAAGTCAGTCTGTCTCTTTGGAAACCCATCGAAAACCAGCAACCACCAATCCTTCCACATAACTTTTTAATTATTTCTGCATGTGAGTTTTGGCTGTGCTCCAGCATTGAAATCATTATGCTGTTTCAGAGTGTAAATAAGTGGGACTGGATTAATAAATTGTATGAAACATGGTGCCACACTTCATTATAATCCACTTATCAAAGTGGAAAAACCTTTTAGTACATAAAGTGCATCTGCTTTTAATTTTCATTTTGATCTTTTCTTTGTGTGTTTTCAGACACAAGTGTACTTTTTCAGAGAGGCTTTTAATGCTGGTGCCTGGCAGTTTCAAAGTAACTTCTGAGGATGGCAAAACAGCCTAGCAAATTTGGGATGTATAAGGAAAAGCATAGGGCCGGTTTATCCTCTTATAGTTAAAAATTGGGGTGCAATACATCACAAGGAATATCTGGCATAAGTAAAAGACAGATTTGGGGTTTTTATATTAGTGAACTTTTTAAAATTTCAATTTCCCTAATGCAAATTTTCTCATTTTTACTTAAAAAGCATGTTTCAGAGAAGTGGATTTTGCCTTTAGTCACTATCATTTTTTCAAGATGAAGCAATTGCTTTTGATGCCAGTAGTGAAACCCACCTTTTCCAGAACACAAAAATACATTGTCAACCACATGAAACTGAGGCTAAACTCATACCATGGCTTTGCACTGAGGCACCACCACCCTCATCATCCCTTTCCTGCCCTGACCTCTCCTGCAAGCCTTAGTTCTGACAGCTGTTTGCGAAGAGATTGGTCTCTTGCACTTGCTGGCTTCTTTCACTTAAATGAGAAAATGGAGGTATTTTATGAAGGTTAATCCAAAGTATTTTTGTGCTGTTGTTACACTTCTTGTAAGCAATGACATTTCATTTCACGTGCGTTTGTGTTAAGTAGCTACTTGCAGGAAACTAAAATTAATTCAATCTGCTTAGTACTACCAGAATTCTAATTATGAAAAATTACCTAGAACTCTAAAAAAAATCTGTGTTCAAACCTGGCCCTTATTAAGTTAAACAGGAATAGATGGAGGAGTTTTTTTATTTTGTTTTTCTTAAATTAATTGTATGCAAGAGGTGAGGATATGTACATACTACGGAGGAGCAGCTACCCTAACTCATATGTAAATGTTATATTAATTGGTCTTTAGTTTTCACCAAGCAAAACAAATTTTGAAACAAAAATTACAACAATTAGGCAGACTGATCTTTGAAAGTAGAATCAAGTAATTGGATTTATGCCATGGTGATGATGTATTTGTGCCCCAAGACATCTATTTTTGTATTGTCCTATGCCTCTTTTTCGAGTTTTGTTTTCACAGCCATTGGGGTTGAAGTTTGACATACTTGGTTTTACCTGAATATCCCTTCCCTCATAACAAAAGGAAAGTCTGATCCCTTCAAGATGTCACTCTGGCATATGAATTGTGTCTGAAAAGTTTAGTGTGCTTTCAAAGATGACTGGCTTGTTTGCTTTTAACTCCCAGTGGCAACTTTATATGTGTTGAAAATGTCAGATGCAGAGCAAGTCATCCATGACTTTAGTTGTTCAAGACCTAGGATGATTACAGTGTGAAAGGTCATGCCTTCATATATTTCTGTGGCAAAGCAAATTGCAATTCTGCACCCATTTTGGGAAGTGGTACATGGAAAAACCTGCTCATCCAATTAAATATGGAAATAGCCATCATAATTGGTGTAATACCCTTTCTGCTGCTTAATTTACACTTTTTGTTTTAGGTTGTTGCAGTATTTTTTAGGTTGTTATAGTATTTTAACAGTAAACATAGTGTGAAATTTCATTATAATTTTCAGATCTTCTTTCTTCAGATTTGTCTGGGTAGCAGAGACCTGAGGTCCCTGATAAAAATAAATAAAAGGAGAGAGAAAAAGAAGAAAATAAATAGGCAGACAAGTACATATTTCAAAGGGTAAAACAGACTCCTCAAAAAGTCAGCAGAGAACTTTTAAGTTCACTTTGGTGAGCATCTGATACTACTCTGGTCAACTTTTCTGTGTTTGGGATCTCAAGAGATGGTGCTAAAAGTCTCTGTTGTGATGGTATTGCTTGCAGCCTTTAAAACAAAATTATGACTGACCAGGGTTCTAGAGGAAAATATTTGTCAATGTATGTGCTGGCAATATTTTAAATTGTTGCTATTATACATAATAATATTCATTATTATAAATTTAGCATATTTCCAGACTGAGCTGTAGTAAACTGTACATGAAAAATGCAAGAGAAAAATATGCTTTGAAGATAATGTGTCATTCACACAGAATAAAATTTGTGATCTGCTGAGCATGCTAAATGCAAGAACATAGCAGACTTGAACATCAAAATGTTTTCAAAAACCAAAGGGCAACTAGTTTTAAAAACAAAAAAATTAACAGAACATTTTTGCTGAGATCAAGAGTTGGGGAAAGTTTTACTTTGTGAAACAAATAGCCTATTTTTCTAGTAATATCTTACATAAATAGCATGCATCTTATTGAAGGAGTCGGCCTGGACTTGCAAATTGTAAAATGGAGGTGCAAATCACAGATGCTGTACATCTTGATTTTTCTGTCTGTCCTATGAATAAAAGAAGTTCTCTCTTAGTTTGCCTGTTCTGTATTGTTACTGCAAAGACAGTTTGATACTTGAATGTACCAGCAGGGTGGTGGGGCAGACCAAGAAGTTTCAAAGAATAGAGTGTAACAGGCTTGGTGTACACTTGGAAATACAAACATTTCTATAGTATAGAGGTGAATATCTTCAGAATAGTATTCACTGAAGGATCATGGCTCAGTCATTCAGAAATCCTTACGTTACCAACCACTGCTCCATATTCCAGAATGCTCCCCCCACACCCTCTCAAACATTCCCTTAAATGAACTTGATATTTCACACAAATCTTATTTTACACTGTGTGCTTCCTGAAATCCACTTGTAACAGTGATCTATTTGAAGAGCAGAGCACTACATCGTGTATGTGAGTGTAGCAGATTGGCTGACCACTTTATATCAGCAAAAAATGGAAGGGCATTTCAGTTGCAATTTGAGATTTTTACATGATACTTATTTAGAAAGTTTTTCCAGGCCTTTTGGACCGTTTCTTGTACATTGAGATTTTTCCATTAAAGCACATGGAAATCTGTAGTATGTCAGGAATGCCTTATCAGATTTGTAGCATGGGAAAGCAGAAGTAGATATCATACATGCAACATGATCTCTTGTAAATCTATCTCTGCAGATAACAGCATCTAGAGACTTCAAAAATATTCAGTTGAAATTTAAACCAATCTGAAAATTTGGAAACTTGCTGCGAGAGAAAATGCTGTAAAGTATTAGATGTGTGATTTTGTCAAAACAACATCCTCTAAAGCTCTAATTCTCACTATCACTGTATCCATTATAATCTAAAATCAAAAGCAATTGAGCTGAAAACTAGTTTCAAAACAGAAACAAAATTATTTTACTCGGTAACAGGATTATTTTGGTATTTGTAGATAGATATTTTTCCTTGGTTTTCGTCCTAAACAGATTTCCAGTACTGTGTGATTTCACTGAATTGGAAATGCTTTGCAAAGATCAGGTACTTTTCCTAGTGCTCTTCTGTGCTGTCAGGCATCATTCAGCATGTCTTTGACCACATGAAAAGGGAATTATCTCATAGTGTGTCATGTGGCTGTGTTCAGACTTTGAGCAAGCTGAACTGAAAGCTTCCTTAGCTCCTCTGGATTTCGGAAGGGCCCAGCTGTCCTCCATGCCCAACTGTTGGTGGGGCTGGTTGATATGAGCCCTGCCTTTTGTGGAGGTGACTGGGGCAGCTCTGAGGATGGTTTCAGGACCAGTTTGGAGCATATCTTGTGTTGGTGGCTCTGGCTGGATGGTGGGATGGCTGGAGCACCACACACAGGCTTGGAGGGGCTTTCAAAATCCTGCAGTGTGTTTTAAGCATGAGATAAGAAAATGTGCATATGGACCTTAAAAATAAGGCGTTTACAAATATTTTTGTGCTCACTTGTCTTGCTGTCATTAGCAGGTTTCATCCCTGCTGGATGGTTTCTCCTGCAGAAAATAGTAGCCTCTTTTGGGCTACATCCCATGCTCCCTTGCCAAATTTCCTCTCTCTCCTTGATCCCTCTCATCAGTGCCCTTTCAGTCTGCTTAAAATAGTGAGTGAGAATCATTTTTATAACTTCTCGTCTCCTTTGCCAGGATCACCAGACCGTTCCAATTGTTTTTGTTAGGCTGGTCTCAGCCCAATGTGAGAACAAGTTTCCAGAGAACATGTAGGAGCAGGAGACAGTATCTGTGTCAGTATCCATGTCAAAATGGGCAGAGCGTTGGAGTCTGTGTTCTTAAGGTGTGTGTAGGGAGTGCATAACAGTATGCCAACTTGTAAGATTTTATGGATAAAGCATTAGGGGGCACAGCCCTCCTTGCTCCACTTGCAGAAAAAAAGGGGAATCAACTTTATATCTGTGGTCACCATTGGTGGAAGCTCTGGTAGCTCATCTGTGAACACCAGCGGACGTGTCCATGCTTTTAAAAAAGCTCTAGCTGGGTTTTGTAGACCATGCAGGAAATGGTGCTGTTGAGAGTTATGTTTTTATCCCTACCATCAGTACTTTTAATATACTTTGCTTTGGTATATTAAATCAGATGTAGCCATACCTTTAGTGTAACTGTGCCCGATGAAATCACCAGTTATTGGCTGAATGGAGGAAATAATTTATTTAGAAGGTAAATGAAAAAACTGAAGTAAGTTACAGAATAGGAGAGGGGTAAAATTCTTGAGGATGAAAGTAGGCAAAAAAATGGTTGGGGAACAAATTTTATTAAAAGAAAGAAAAAGGAGGGGGAGTAGAAAGTAAGGAGACTTACAAAAAATATCATTAAAATGGCAGATAAAAAATAATCCAGTAATATAAAAGGGAGAGAAAGTGAAAGATATCTTGGGATCTAGAAGTAGCAGAAGGTAATTTAGAATGAGAGGCAGGCAGGAAGTATCCCAGATGTGATGAATATTTTGCCAAAGTCAAAACAAATTTTAATTAAGCCTCTAATTTATTATAAAGGAGGGAAAGCTCTGAATTCTTGTTTCAGGGAAGGATTTAGATTATACCTATGCTATAAGCACACTGTAATAATGTTAATAATAGATCAATATTGTCATCTTGAGCAATTGTCGGATACAGCCTTGGTCTGCAGCCGAAAAGCATGTTGTCTGGGAATGATAGGGGCTCTGGAGTAATAAGGTAGATAAACCCTCAAGTTGGACTGAATTTTGGGAAACTCTGAGGTTCAGTATCTAAAGTACAAACCCTGAGTGTTTGCTATATAAAGTGAAGGGACAATATTCATATCTGACTTCTGACTATGACTGTGGCATTTATAAGCTTATTCTGCATTACACATAAATCTCAGCATGAGGAATCAAGTTTATTAGGTTACCGTGGTCAGCCTGGACTGGTTCAAACAGAGCTGAGGAAGTTAATTATCCAATGTCTCAGGTGGGTCTAGCAATCAGTAACCAGTTATGGAGAGAGGGACTGGAGCTGGGGTGGGGGGCCAGGTCCTGCCGGAGCATGAGGATGGATGGCCGGCTGGGAGGGACTGCCCTAATCTCTTTCCCAGGTTGTTTGAACCAGTTCAAGAGCAGTAAAACAAGGTTATGTAATTGACATGTGATGTAGCCTAAAATAGTGACTGCAAACATAGGCTGCTGTTGCTGGGCAGTTGTCAACTGCTTAAAAAAAAAAAAACCAACCCAAAACAAAAAAAAGCACCCTCAACTGTGTAACAACTGGACATTTGAAATGAAAATGCAGTTCTGATTTCCACTGGCTGCAGGTATTTTTTTTTATTTTTTTTTTTTTAATTGCAAGAAACGGGCTTTGTGAAAACTGAAATTTGAAAAGAGATTCCTCATCGTACTTATCACGCTGATCTATTTGAGAGTACCTGCCTGCTGCAGATGGTGAAATAAAAACCTCAGGTATATGCAATTTGTCCCTTGACAGCGTGATATGACTCCTGTCAAACAGGAAATCCTTTTCTCTGTATGGAAAAATCGTTGTGACAAGTCGTAGCAGTGATTTTATTTGTATACTGGTCATCAAAAGGTAGAAGTAGCTCATTTTTATTAACTGAAAGAGCTTATATGGAAACAGAGACAACATTGGTTTCACAAAATCTGCAAGGGTTTTGGAGCTGGTTGAAAGGAGCACATCACATAGCTCAGTGAGCATAAATGAGAGGTTGGGATGTGCATGTTATGTGATTTTTTTGCTGTAGGAGGCAAAGCCCTTCATTAGGGCTATACCAGAAAGCAGAAAAACCTGGTGTTAAGTTCTGTTTGCTGACCAGATATTCCTGAGGTGAGAGACTTCCCTTAGAAAATCGTGATGATTTTCTGCAGCATGTTTGCTTTGTCTAGCAGGGAAGGTCTGTGCCTCAGGTTGGAAGGGATGCGCAGGCTGGGCTCATGCAGTCTGACAGGCTGGTGGGTAAAGGGAAGGGAGACTGTTAAGAAATAAATGTTATTTATTCCATAAGGCCTTTATATGTATCATTGCTGCTGTGGAGATAATCTTCCCAGTTAGGAAATATTGCAGAAACTAAGCACTTATTCCAGCCCAGAAGCTGCAGAAGGGATCCTAGCTCTTACATGCAGATCTGCAAGGCAGGAGGTGGCTTCCAGCTCCTCTCTCCTCAAACCCTGGAAGAAGGCTTGGCTTTCTGGCAGCCTGCAGGGAGAAGACAACTTTGCCTGCAATTTTCTGAGTCAAAATATTAATTCTTTTTGTGGAGGAAGAAGGAAAATTGGGACACTTTATATGCATTTTGATGTGCTTGAGTGAGGCACTATTTTAAAAGCTGAGTTTTTTCAGACCACTTCTGCTTCACTTGGTCCTCAGCTGCCACTCCTGTTTTCTCACTTTCCTGTCCTTCTGTGAGGCTTCCTCAATCACGGCTTTGTCTTGGGACCCAAGGCACACTCCCGTTTTGGACGTTGTACCCAGAATGGATTTTGGACTTTTCCTTTTCCTGAATGTTGCTGTGAGTGTGTAGGCCCAGAGGAGGAATAAAGACAGTTGCCTGTGCAGGTAAAAGCAGGAAAGAAGGCAGCAGTGCCCCGGGAGAGGAGCTGGGCATTAGTGGCACACAAGCGAGCGCAAGTCGACAACCTAATGCCATTGCCAAAAGCCAAGATTGCATTAGCAGGGCTCTTGTGTGCAGGATGCAGGAAATAACCATTTTATTGACCTTAGTGATGGTGAAACTCAGCAAGAAAAATGCGCCCTGTTTTAGGAGAGAGGCTGGAGGAGTATGGGAGGAATTGGCGACAGATTTAGAAATCATGACCTATGAGGAAAGATTGAGAGAACTGGATTTGTTTAGTCCAGCAAAGAGATGGGGAACATAAATCTTGTGATAGGCAGGAGATTGTTGTAAGAAGGTGGTGATCTATTACTCTGTATGTCTTAGGAGTAGTACAAACATTTCTTCTAGTTACAAAATACTCCCATTTGGGTGAAATGCAAAGGGGAAAAAACATGACTTCAAGGGTGGCTGATCCTTAGCCTAATCACACAGGACTCATAGAGAAGTTGCAGAATACCTTTCCTCAGAAGATTTTAATACAAAAACAAAGAAAAGAAAAAACCTGCCTGAACTGTTAAGCTAGTCTTAGCATGCTTCCATGAGTGGGCTTGAATTAAACAGTCTTTGGATCCTCTTCCAGCACTACGCTTTTTCCTTACAAAATTTAACATTTGATCATAGTAGTTGCTATTTTAACAAGAGAGCAAAAGTGTAGAATACTCGTTAATGACTTGCAGTTCCCGACTTAGATTTCTGAAAAAACTGGGGGAAAAAAGTAAATTTTAGGAGGAAGATAAAACATGTGGAATGTTTCAGAAATTTCTGTAATTTTCTAATTTTGCCCTAGACAGTAACTGAAATAATGCTGACAAGAAATATCTACATCTCGTTCCTCTGGCAGCCTTACCTGTATGGAAGTATGGCAGTCCTTGGAGTGCAGTACTGCTCTGCATGCTGACAAAAGTTTATCTTAGCAAGTCAGTTTTCAGGACTGGTGGCTTAATCACTGTGGTGGAGTTCTAAAATGGGGAAAGGCGAAACATTCGCTGTACCCATGTTTTGGCAGTACTCTTTTACTCCTCCCCTCCTTTACTGCTGAATTCTGTTTCTTCAAGAAAATGCAGTAAGAGGGAAGACCTGAATTTAATGAATACTTCCTTTTTGTTTTCTTTTGTAAGCCTATAAAGGCAGGGAACTATAGAGTCTTGGAGGCGAGAGAGTTGGAAACATTAAAGTATTTTTGTGTGCATATTTGGTGTTGTCATTCTGTGGTACGTATTGGCACAATAATCTGGAAAATACAAAGTTCAGTGTTCCCCTAGCTCTACTGCAAAGAGAAAAGATCTCACTTTCTTCTAATTGTGTGGTACCTTTTCATTATTTATTTTGAACAGGAAAATTCTCCTCACATCTTTTGTAAATTTGTGATTCAGATGGAACAGGAATTAACTGGTGTAAGTGCACTTAATGATGGCATATGTAAAAATTACTTTCATCTTAATGCGTTTAGCGCACGGGAGATGAGAATTCAATATCTGCTCTGTCACTTTCCTGCCCACTTGTGGGTGATTGAACGGGATAAAAAGAACAACCAGATTAGGCTAAACACAAACTGCACAGGCAGATCGATACATCTCTTGAAAGAGCTGGAGATCTAGCACCACAAAAACATCAGCCTCTCTTCAGGACAGCCTTCATCACCTCATTCAGATCCTGAAAAGCCCTGGAAGTCTTGAGAGCACTACATCAATTTCAGATATGTAGGTTTTTAGGTTGATTCTGAAGCTGAGGGGCCTTAGTGAGGCTCAGATGGGACATACTGATTCATTTTGGGGGTCTTTGCTCTGCTAGCTTACTTTGCAAATTTGGTTTTATTTGCAATGTACCATATTTGATTGCATGGAAGACTGAAGCCCTTTTTTTTTCAACATAGATGTTAACTGAAAAATGGTTTGTTATTATTTTAAAGCTGTACTCTACATAGAGGGTTTGCTGGAATATAGATCTATTCTGGTTTTTTAAGGGTTTTCAAGTAAATGTCCATTAATGTAAACTTTATGATGGCTGTGGTTTTGTAGGTTTACTTTAGAAATTAAAAAAAAAAAAAGAGAGAGAGAAGATTGTTTGCTTTTTGAAAAGACCTTTGCCTTGCTTACTAGAAAATCTAGTTACAGATTTTGTATCATACCTTAGTGCTCAGAAATGCATGATCCAAAAATTGATGACCCTTTACTAAGTTATGTTTTCTGAAAGTTTTGATCTAGGATAGGTCAGAAAGGAATAATTTCAGGTTACCTAAACCATTTGAAGAGTGACTTACAGAGTATTCTACTGTTGTGGGAATTTTTCTTATGAAGTCACATCGTGACAGTGTTGGAATCAAATAATTATTTCCACAACATTTAAGAATGCTACCCAAGTAATTGTCCTGGAGTACATAAATGATAACTTCTTTTTTATTAAATCCGTTAGCTTTTTGAAGCAGCAGTAGTGAAAAATGTAGACTTAACAGGTGTGCATTTTTTTAGCACAAAGTGCCTTCAGGGTAGTTCTGCAGTGGGGTTCATTTTGCAGTGTTGGAGCTGACTTGTCTTATTAATAGCCTGCACCCGCCTGTGGAAGCCTAAAAATGGTATTGCAGTAGTCTGATGTACAAAGGACATTGTACGAGTTCTGAGCAAGTGCACCTGCATTCCTGGCAGAAAATAACCATTTTTCCCCTCTTCCCACAACAAAAAAGATGGTGTGCCAGTATTTGTAAAGGCAAATAAACCACCTTTATGTTGTATATCATGATTTTAAATGCATTTGTTTTCTTCTTTTGTGTTACTTTCATGCTGTCTGCATGATAGTTCTTTAGGGGATGTGCTCAAGTCAGTTCAGAGCAAAAATACAAACAGGAATTAAGTTGACTCTTTTGTGTCTGTTTTTGTATAGATCACATCATGAAGTAGACATTGTGTGATAAGCAGGTTTTCATTTTGTGATTAGCTGACAACTTTATCTTTTTCTTTTTTAGCAGGCCTACTTAAAGGCCAGCTGATAGATACTGGTGCTGTCATTGTTATTGTACCACTTGATTTTATGCCTGATGTAACTTATTCATGGATTATTTTGCCAAAGTTTTCTTCTTTTTCATCTGTGTCACGGTGCTAGGTAAAGTGCCTTAATAAAACCCTTATTTGCCCATCTGGTTGTTTTTTAAACATCTAAAGCATTATCTAAATGATGATACCTTTACGATACTACAGTAGTGCTTCACTTCCTCAAATAAGATGGGTTTTCTGTGAGATGCTCAGTGAAGAGATTCAAGAAACATACCAGGCTTCAGTTCACTGTCTAAATAGATAACATTGAGTAAGGGTGAAAGGGCATGCGCGGAGATAGAAAATGACTTGTCTGAAATTTTAAGGCAAATTCTAGAAAGAGCCAAAGGCCAAAGCCAGGTCTCCTGTGTCCCATGAATAGTCTCTTCATCTTTCCCTGAGAAGCATATGAGTATTGTGGGAAATAGCTTGGCAGATATATTTTATACCTCTTGGCCTCCAGCAGCTCCATCCTGTTATGGAGCTGCATCTTTGCTCCCTATCCCCATGTGTGTCGCTCCCTGCCCGTTCCAGTGCAGCTTTGCTCCCGAGCTCTGTCCGGGGTTCCCCTCCTTTCCCACAGCCCCTGCTCACTTCAGTCACTGGTGTCATTACTTGCACAGCTCTTGGTCTTCTGCATATTTGTTCTGGCCACTGCAGATCCCTGTGTGCCACCTCTGGATCAAGGCAGCTAAAATAATCTTCTCCTCTTGCTTCTGCTCTCATGCTACACCCACCCCTCGTGGCTTCCTTTATTCTTCCACATCAAACTCAAGCACCAAGCTTTGAAAAGGCCACCACGTGGTAGCGTCCTTGCCTGAGACACTGCAGCTGTTTGCTCCACCTGTGTTCCTCCTGTGGAGTGAAATGCCTTTTGAGTCTCCAAGTTCTCAAATACCAGCCTGTTTCCCTGGTTGCCGTGTATTTCCCTTCTGCTAAATGTTGTCCATTAAATACCTGCTGTCTCTTCAGGAGTGTTCTGTGGGGCTTTACAGAAATGAAATAATGCAGTTGTGATTTAAGCCTTGTTGAACTGGTTGAAGAGAGTGGAGTATATTGGGAAAGTTAACCTCTGCTGTGCATTTCTGCATTATATCCTGAACTTCTTGTGCAAGAGAATGTACCCAAACTTAGAGCTGTCAGACTGCTCTGTAATACAGCACACCTAAGATCTGCAAAGGCTCAAACCAATCATTTGTTTTCACTAGAAGGAAAATTTCAGTCCTGTTTGGAGGCGGGGTGCACAAAAACGAATAAGATCTCTCTTGAGAGTGACACCAAAACTCCTTCCCAACTTTTAAAGAAGAGGTGCTCATAATAAAGGCCCATGATAACTCACCAAGATCATGTGGAAAGGGTAAAAAAATGGAATTTGAAATGTCTTCATTATTAAGAATCTCAAAATGAGTGCGAAACAGCAGAGAAGAACAAATTGGAATTATGTAAATATATCCTCTAATAATGCATTTTATTTTTGGTTCATTCAGGACAGCACAATTACCTGTGTGCGGGAAGGAATGACTGTATAATTGATAAGATTCGGAGGAAGAACTGTCCAGCCTGTCGATTACAGAAATGTCTGCAAGCTGGAATGAATTTAGGAGGTAAGAAGAATATTAATAGTTTGGTCTCTTAATTTGATTAGGTGAAAACACTGGAAATGTGCAGCCTTTTTATAGTTCTGGCAGCTGCATAATCTCAAGTTTTAAGGTGGAATTATGCTGAAGAAGTGCTTAATAGCTGATAAACTCTATTGTCATTCTAAATCGGGTTTTGGAGATACGTATTTTATGGCACAGAATAAAGAAAAGTGGGTGTTTTATGATGACAGTAATTTTAGTAGAATACCACAAGCTAAAAATGTTAAGGTTTCAAGTATTGCATGGGGGTTTTTTTTGTGATGAGTGTTCTCTTGAATACTGAAAAACATGTTATACACCCTCATGAAACCAAATTCGCACATAGTGAAACCTCTCAACTTCTATGTTGCTTATTCAGCATTTTATTGATTTATTTCTGAGACTTGTTACGATGTGCAACAATTTTGATGTTACTGCCTCATTCATATACCAGCAACAAAAAAGCAAAATGTTTTCTTATTAATTATCAAAAGTGTCTTGAAAACAGTATGATATCAAAATTTATAATAGCTTTTTCTGTTGTTTTAATTGTTCAGTTGCAATGTCTACACGTTTCTGGCTGTGCTCCGGTGGGCGTCATGTTTCAAATCATCACCTGAGCAAATGCTACTACAAATGCCTTTTCTCTACCACTCTTATGTTTGTTATGTTGTCTGTGAGCAGGGGTTTGGATACTGCTGCAGGTCCTTTCCCTGATGTACAGAGTTACCTTTCTCTAAGAGTGTTTTCACTGTACAGAAAATTACAACATGGTTCTTTAATTCCTCCCTTGTATCATTTCCAATCTCACAATTTGCTTTTTGTCCTCCTGGACCTATTCTCCTAGCAGCTGAGTTTAGTTCTGCAGACAGATTTAGCTGCTTGTCTTTCATAGGTTGTATGCAAAATCCTGGTTCCTGCCTGCTGCCTGGTGCCTTTTTCTACCTCCCAGACTTCTTTTTATGTCTTGTCTCCTGGCAGAAATTCTCAAACAAGCCACACCTTACCTTTTTGGAGAGAGTAGCCCTGTTAAGATTTCTATTAACCCCTTTCCCAATTTTGAGATACTGCATTGCACCCTAGGCCCCTTATTTCCTTTTCCCAAGAGAAAACAGGGCCAGATTGTGGTATGCCAGGGAGGTGACAGTTTTCCCTTGGTTTTGATCTACGCTGTTCAACCTAGCAAGTGAAACAGAATGCACTTCTGTCTGATGAGACAGGAGCTCCATGGTAGCAGCTTCTTCATCCTGAAAAGCTAGTGCTGAAAATAGGAGCAGGAAGGTCAGCTCTCTGGAGTGCTGGGAGTGTTGCTGCATCCCGCCAGCAGCTGGTATGGGGCATTCTCCCTCTGTATGTGCCCTGTGCATTGCCAGTGGGGCTCCTGCAAAACCAGGGCTGCCAGCGGACTTGATGACCTTCTGAAACAACAGCACGTGACACTTCCTCTGCAATGTCATGAGTTCATCCCTGCCATGTCCTGCTGTCTTTCAAAGGATGTGTTCACATTATGTCCTCTGCAAAAAAGCAAGGCAGGAGAGATACTTCACTAGATGGGGTTGCTTGCTTTTTTGGTTTTTTTTGGATTCTTTTTTTTCAACAGTGGCTGGAATGTTGTAAATAATGAATGCATTGAAAAATCTTCACTTGAGTTGGAGTTTGG
Organism: Climacteris rufus; assembly: GCA_013398175.1. NCBI lineage: Eukaryota > Metazoa > Chordata > Aves > Passeriformes > Climacteridae > Climacteris > Climacteris rufus. Next base: position 1,803,622 of record VZRZ01005482.1, read on the forward strand.
TAGACTGCTGGAAATTGTAATTAGTGATCTGCATTTAATGCAGTTTTGGGCCTCTTACTACAAGAAAGACATTGAGGTGATGGATTGTGTCCAGAGATGGGCAGTGGGGAAGGTTGTGAAGCACAGGTCTGATGAGGAGCAGCTGAGAGAGCTGAGGGAGTTTAGCCTGGAGAACAAGAGGCTCAGGAGAGCCCTTATCACTCTCTACAACTACATGACAGGATGAGACGAAATGGCCTCAGGTTGTGCCGGGGATTAGATACTAGGATCTTGGATTAGATACTAGGATAGAAGTCTTCACTGGAGGGATGGTTAGATACTGGAATGGGCTGCCCAGGATAGAATCACCATCCCTGGAAGTGTTCAAAAAACATACATATGTGGCACTTGGGGACATGGTTTAGTGGTGCACTTGGCAGTGCTGGGTAAACAGTTGGACTAGATGATCTTAGAGGTCTTTTCCCAACTTTCATGATTCTGTGACCTGGAAGGCCAAGTCTGCAGCGTACAGCTGGCACATGGTTGAAATTTGCAGTTTAGCTGTTTCGGTGATTTTCATCACGTAGAGAAACTTCAGGTGAAATTCTCACTCCTGCTTTGATCCCTTTATGCCGGAGCTAAAATGACATAAAGAAGGTCTTTCTGTCACTGCCGTGAATGAGATGGCAGTGGAACTGTTCTGGATGTCCATTCTGTGGTGCCTTCGGCATGGTCCAGGAGAGAAAGGGCAGGTTGGAGGGAGAGGTAAAGCACCTGCAGCCAAGAGGCAGCATTACTGTTTTGAGACCCCCAAGGGCTGCCAAATCATGCTGTGATGGACCTTTGAGCCAGCCTAGCTGTGGCAGGAAATATTGTGAGATTAAGGATTTTTTTTTTGCTTAGGCCATCTGTCTCCAGTGGTGAGCTCTGCATTGGGTATCTAGAGAGGAGTGCCACAGCTTCTCAGTTTTGGGGACTTGTGTGCTGTTGCAGGGCATTTGTGATATGGTGGAGATCATCACAAAAAAAAGGAGGTGGAAATGGCAAGAAGATATATTAACACATATTTGAAAACAGTAATTTTCATCTAAAATATCATGGTTTGATACTAAATAACAGTTGTTCACAGTTAGCTGGAATGAAATGACTGTTGTCATACTATTATGAAGATACATCGTGGATTGTAGTTTCATGTGGTCAGCTTAGTTTTGCCAAGCATATACATTATTCTAATAAAAATGGGCTTTTGCCTGTTTCTAGCTTGGTCTTACAAGCAAAATGGACAAGTATTTTACTATGCAGTATGATCAGTAAGGAGCTGGAGAAAAATGAATTTATAAATGCAGTTTAGTTTTGAGTCCTCTTTGCATCACAGTGCTCTCTGTAGCTGTGTCACACTGCACAGTGCTGTGCTCTTTGTGCAGTAGGTCCAGGCTAAGCTCTCACCCTCCAAAGGAAAGCAAATCTAAACACAAACCCCAAACTGTATCAGAGGTACCCATGTCCTTGGTTCATGAGAAGCACAGTAAGATGATGTACAAAAGGGTCATCAGCATAGCTCAGTGCTGAAATGTGTGCAAGCTGCTGAAGCTTGGGTGTTTATTTTCCGCTTGTACGTAACTACGATGTTTTATCCCCTCATTTAAAATGAAACAAAGCCCCAGAAAATAAGCCAAAACTCCAGTGATCTAGAAGAAATATTGCATTAGGGAACAAGGTCCTGTTTCCCATGGGCTGGAAAAGAGCTTGAATCTCCTTTGCCACCCTCCCAGTGTACGGATGGGAGTGAGAGACCCCAGGCTGCCACCAGCCAACTCCTCCCAGTTACTGAAATAGGGCGGTTATGAAGAAAACTTTGTAATTTGACAGTTTGAGATTGTCTTCCTGCTGTTACTGAAGATACTAATCTCTATAATGGAAAACTGGAAATCAGAAATAGTGTTCCATGTTTCCTGAAGAACATTTTTGCACAATCTCTGATTAATCTACTGATCTTTTTTCTTTTTTTTTTTTCCCCTCTTTCGGTAATATTATTTCTCAATATTTTTAAAATAGTCAAATAGAGTACTTTTGTACTCCATCAAAGTCTTTCAGGTTTGTTTTGACGGCATATCTTCTACTTCCCAGCATGCTAATTTTTTTTCCTAAATAAAAAAAAAAAGTATTATTTTGATTTGTGGCAGCATGCCATGATTAAGCACCTTGTAAAAAATACGTGTAATTCAGTGATACAAAATACACCTTTTCATTAATGCTCAGCCAAAATAATTTGGCAGTTTTATTGTTTACCTCCTCGTTTTGTTTGTTGAAAAATTGGAGCATTTTCCAAGCTCTTATATCCTTTAATAATCCTTAGAAAATTATTCATCAAGTCAGCAAATAATTTACCTAATTATGTTATTTTCTCGATTTTTGTTTTGATTTTTTAAGAAGCATATGCAACCTGTAATTTCTGCAAAGCTGAAGTTGCCAAGTATCATGTTAAATCATCCTCCTCATTTCTAGAAAGTATGTGTGTGCTCTACAGACAGACATACTCCTTTGGCAAATGGGACTCCAAAACTTTTTTGGAAATCATGTTTTGTTTGTTGTTTAGTTATATTTTTTTTTAAACTCTGGTGACATATGCTAGGCTTAATTATTGGAAGAGATTCAGAGTGAGCAACTGCACTATGAAGGTATGCTGGCCCATTTTTGGTTTATGCTCTTTTCAAGATTCTGTAATTAATTTTCAGTTAATTACGGACCAGAATGACTTCACGGATTTGGGAAGTTTCTTCCAGCAAACGCTGTGATTGGGTTTGGCGAGGCTCTCGCTGTCACACGAGACGTTTTTGTTTGGCTCCCACCTCGTGCTGCTGTTCCTTAATTGTGTCTGTCCCCACAGCGGCCTTGGGGGGCTGTCACAGTGAGACCCGCCCAGGCCCACACTGGTGCTTGGCGTGGTGTCTTTTGCCACGACCAGCTACATCCTGTGAGGCAGCAGTCCCTGGGATGCGTCCTGCATTGCCACCAGGGTGGCACAAAGCCTCCTAGTGTCACTCCTGTGTGCTGAAGCCTAGGGAATGGAAATGTTTTATGTGGTGTCACGTGAGGGGACCGCCACCCCCCTTTTCATTGACAGATTGGTCCTTGTCCCTCTGATGTGAACTAGTGATCAGGGATCCCTTCCCCCTCTGCGTGACCAGAGAAGGTCCTTCTTATGCCATGGGATGTGCCATACATGCAAAGAGACAGAAAAGTGTGGAAAGGACGGCACCATGCAGGGCTGGAATCCTTTCCCGCTGCCTCAGCTCCCATATGAAACACTGCTGAGACTTCCCAGCACTGGTCTCCCACAGCAGTGAGGAGCAGCTTGCTGGAGGACCCTTTGGATCTGGAAGGGACATAAAATAGATTTCACCTTGCAAATTACATAGTTGATCATTCTGTTTGCAGAGGCTGCCTGTGAAATCTGAGTCTTGGGTCTGCATGCATTTACATATGTAAGGCGCTTCATGCACAAGATGCTGTGTGTGATTTGTAGGCTTCACTGGCAGATACCCTTATTTTTTATACATTAAAATACTTCAATAAACTGAAAAATAGGTTAATTGAGATAACCAGTAATAACATATAGTACTTCACCTTTTTGTCCAGCCGTTTTCTGTTTAATAATTCAAACTAGTAGGGGTTTTAAAACTGCAGTATTATTTTTAGTTACTGGAGCTTGTGTGGTTTATATTATCATTGTTCCTATCTTTTTGAGAAAAAAGAAAGCAGTAGGGAGAAAGAAAGAGAAAAAATATGGAAAATAAGAAAAAATGAAAATACAGCAAAAATGTATCCTCTTGGTTTTCTTTAAAAATTTCTGTAAGCCAAGGTTTCATAAATTTTAAAGGAAAATAAACCCTTCCATGTAAGAGACAAGCAATTTGAAGTAAACATATGGCTAATTTTATTTTTCATTTAAACTTTAACTGCAGAGTATCTTGAAATGCTATTAACTTTAATGCATTTGTATTTGCATTTATTGTGTAGCATTTTCTTCTTCTGAGGGAATCTAGTCAATTTTTTAACTTGAGCATTCAGCTGGGTTTCTGTCAGTTCTTCCAAGAAACTTTTAGCAATATCAGCAGGTTGGAAAAGATATTTGAGTAATAAATAATAATAACTAAGTAATAAGTAATATTTAACTAAGGAATAAATAATAATAATAATAAAGTAATAGGTAGTTTGCATGTTGCTTATAAGCCTGCTGTTGAGATCTTGTAGGAAACAATTTGTTCAGCAATTAACTTTTCCTGTGTTTGTATCCAAAGGCAGTGTTGGGTTAATGGTTGGACTCAACGATCTTAAAGGTCTTTTCCAATGTAAATGATTCTGTGATTCTGTGAATATTGTACATAACTATGAGAACAGTCCCATGCTACAACTGTTAAGAAACTATTTGTGAATGATGATTAAAAATGCAGAACTTTGAAGAGCACTGGTAACATCAGACTAATCTCTCGGGCGTCGATTAAAAGCAATATTGAAAGTGTGTTCCTGTACTTGGCATTCTGCTGATGATCTTATTCCATATGTGAAGGCAGCTGGAGAGGATGCACTGCAGTGGTCGGAGAGCCCACAGCTCACATCCAGTAGTCCTTCAACCAACCCCTAATCAGGTTCATGCCTTTTTTTTTTTTTCGCATTCTCCTGTTTCCAGTTCTCCCTTCTTCAAGTGCCCAGCTGCCAGCAACATTTGTCTTTCCTCTAGGAACAGCCTTTCCAGCTTTTGGCATGGGGGTGCTGAACTCCAGACTTCCCTGTTTTATCTGCTGGGCTCTTCAAAAACACAAGATGGGTGATCACATTTTTCAGGGAGGAAGGTTTAGGTACTCCCAGAAGAGGTGCAAAACAATTTCCCACTGTTGAGGTGTTGTTGGGTGGTAGGACTCCAGCACAGCAGTGGCTTCTGCTTGGATGCCTGTACGAGATGTTCCCTGACAAGTTTGCTGGACCCCTGTGCAGTGCCCATCAGCTTTTAGGCTTTTCTTTCAGCTCCAGGATAGACCCAGGGTAGATGACATTTGTGGCCTCTTGACTCTCCAGAACCAAGGCTGACCCTCCTTTTTCCTATCTGCCCGGGTACACCACCTCTCTGTAGGATACTTAAATTCAACAACCTGTTTTCTTGAAGATCTGAAATGAAATGCTATTTATCTTTGTTGCTCATATAGATGTGTTAGAGAAAGCAAGCCCATAACACCTCTGTTCATTGCTTTGACATGTTGTCCTGGAGTAGACCAAAGTGCTTCAGCATTTCTGAAATTTGTTACATGCAGCTCTTAGTGTTATTTTATTTTTTCCCGAATTGCCAGATTATCATGCTTCCTTCCACAGTGCTGTAAGTCCATATCCTTTTTATTCTTAGTTGAAAGTGTAGTCCTTGCTGTGAAAACCTGCCTGTGTCTCTCATTCCTCTTTTTCCAGATGTGCTGGTTGTCACCAGAACCCTTTTGAAACCTGCCCCTGTGGTCTGTGATGATGTGTTTCCATTACTCACTTCCCCATCACTGAGAGAAGCTGTAGGAGCAGGAGGAACTAACTTCTCCTTTTGGCTTTCACCGAGCCATGTTTCAGAGAGTTTCCACCTGAATAACAGGGCATGAAGATTTAACTTGCCATGCTTGACACAACCTTGGCCAAAGTATGGTGGGGTCACAATGCTGAATTGTGTTTTTTATTAAAACCCTCACTTGTTGCCTGCAAGTTGTGCTATGGACCAATTCAGAGGAGCCTGGAGTAGAGCAGTGAAAGTGATCACTAGTCTTTAAAACTTGACTGGTGGGGACAGATTGAATTGCTTCTTAGTCAATAAAAGGCTGGAGGGAGAGTTGAAGAGGAGGACAACAAGTTTTACTTTATCAACAAGTGTCCTCTCGTATGCACTTTATTTCACAATTACCTTAGAAACTTGTGTTTTGTTTTGAATCGTTTCCTGCCTTTTTTCCCCCCACCAATTCCCAAGTGCATGGCTTTTCATTTTTAATATCTGTCTTTTGCTAAAATAAGTGTGAAGTGTGGCAAGCATACCTGGCTCAAAAAGCAGCCCTTGGAGTTCGATGGTAGTAGAAAGAACATTTCACAGCAGGTTATGAAGGGAACGTTGAGCGTATTTAAGCCTTAGAAATACACATCAGCAAGAAGCTGGTGTTTAACAAAGAGAGGCAAGGTAAAGGCACTGGATGGAGTATTTTTGAACCACCCAGTACACATCTTCCTGCAAATTTGGGCTCGTGTTTTGTGTGCTTTTGTGGTTCTCTGCTGTAAGTTTTCTTTTCCCAGATCATACGCATGGTTAATGTTAGAGATTTGTCATTTCCCTGGAAAAATGGTTGATATTACAAAGTGTTTTCACTAATGTTTGGGGTGATTTATTGAGGCAAGAGATTAATAGGGTTGTACTCTTTTTTTCTTTTTTAATGACTAATCATGAACTAGATGGGGAAAAATGTGGCTGACATGGTGCAGAAGATAAATAGCCAGCTTGTATTTCACAGGTAGCGTTGCTGTTCTGGGAAGCAGAGTGGATAATTTCTATAAGGTGAGGGACAAACCAGCAGTGTTCAATGCATAGGGGTAAGGTCATTTAAGAGAAATTTGAATTGATAAAAACTGGGGATATGGAAGTCATTCAGATGAGGAGACAAAAGATCTCAAAATTTTTGTTACCTGGGGAAAAATTCAAGAGGGAGTGTGGTAATGATGTATCCGGAAAGACCACAGAGGGAAGTGCAGCACTTAAAAAGCTTAATTCTAGCAAGAACAAAAAATGAAACCTTGAAAACATGGCACACTCTTTAGCATGGAGTGGAAGTCTGAGCACTCAAGATATGGAATGAGAGGTGCTGTGGCAGAGTTTGCTCATCAACACTTTTGAAGGACTCTGAAAAGCTTGTTGAGAACTGTGTCTCCAATGTAAATACAAAGAGGAAGCTTTATGCCCAGTAAATGTGTACAAGGTTTTATCAGGGGCCACCAAGATATTTCTGGTGTTTGGGATAAAGGGCACACATAAATCATGGAACAGACTTAACATTGGGTATCAACCCAAATAAAAGCAAGAGAGAAGACTTGGATGAGGAATGCCTGCAGAAGGTTGGATGGCAATGGGTATCTCGGGAGGAATGTTGTCACTTGGCACAAGGAAGAAACCATTGATCATAGCCAAGAGTATTCAGTCTGGTACAGTCAAAATCTGTTCTCCAAACTTTCCATAACTTTCTTTTTAATCAAGTTATTACCAATGCTCACAGTTCAAGCTGCTGGTGCTCAATGTTACAGGTGTCTTGGAGTTGAAGGTTACAAATGCTGGAATTGCAGGTGACCTCCTCCTTACATTTGTTGTTGACATTTTACTGCTTGTCTTTATTTCATGTCAAACAGAATAGTCGAACCCACTGATACATTTAGAAGAGAACTCTTAGCTAAAAAATTATTGAATTAGCCATACAGTTGAAGAATGAATAAATAATCAGTAAAAATGAGTTTTGGGAGCATTTGAAATGGGCTGATTAAGATTGGCTTTCATCAACATTATAATTTTCTTTTGTAAGCTTTTTTTAAGGCTTGGTGTATTGGATAATTCAAATATTTAGTAAATACATTTCTTTTGAAATTAATGAAGAAGTACAAGAGGGAGTTTTATATACCACAAATGTTAGATGTGAGATTGTGTTATGTCAGTTTGGGATTTAATATGAAATATATGTGGGGGAAAATTTTCATACTTCAGCCATTTCTCATTAAAAAACTTTATCAAAACCAGCTTGATTTGATTTTAACAGGAAACCACTAATTGGCATTTGGTGAAAGTTGTTCCCACACAGGGAGGAGTACCCCTATGAAACTGTTATTTTTCATTTAATTATCACTTTGAGGATTGCTGAGAAACAAGCAAATGTGTTAGACATTTTCCCTGACAACCTAAATATTCCTGCAAAATGCACTTTGGATCTCAGCTTTCTTTTGTCACTTTTGTCCGCTGTCTCTTCACGAGTGCTTAGCCTGAAGCTCAGCTCAACTGAAAAAGGGACTAATTCCCTCTGTCTCTTACCCAGACACTCCCCAGTGCCTTTCCTTCTTAACTGCTGTGTTCATCACTGTCCCACATGCTAAACTGGTAGGTAACCTGACTTCGTCATTGTGTCAGACCTCAAAATACATAAGATTTCATCTGGGCTTCCACCTGAAGTTTTCTGAGACAACTGTGTGCAAGCACTGTTGTGAGGTGCCACCTCCCTACAGGTGTTTACATTTCACTGCTCAGTATCTCAAGCCATAAGTGTAATCAGAAGGAAATGTGAAGTTCTCATTAAAACAGTATAAAATTTCTCATTAAGAGGGCATGCAATTACTCCAAACAGCATTCTTCCTAAGTAGCTGTGAGTGGTTTGTAGTTAAACTGGAAGGACATCTGAAGTAGGGTGCTGTTGAGGGGCAGTTCTGAGTCTGCCAGTAATGGTAATAATTACGTGTATAATAGAGAGTAAATCTACAGATTTGGATCAAAACTCAAAATCATCTTTAGTTCTTTTGTCCGAAACCAATGTGATGGCATTTTTGGTACAGTGCAGACTGTGATGTTGAGAAGTGCAAGTTGAGGCGTGGAGAAATGGGATACCTGAGAGCAGCTGTTGAGAGACTGCAGTGAAGAAAGGAGCAGTGTTGTGTGATGATTGCAAGTTAAACTTAGAGTCAGAGGGGTAAAATTGTTGCAAAAAATAGGCATGTCTTACTTGGTGCCAAGGAATTATTCTGCTCCTTGTCAGAGCTGGCAAGTGTCGGCCTGATGATTGTGTCTGGTTTCAGCACTTCTGGGCAGGGTGGTGGGGACGGGACAGCTTTGCAAAATTGTCACCTATGTTCCTGTGCCAGCTGGTGGGATTGCAGTACCTGTGTCCTTTGTGAAGTGAAGGACGTCCCTCATCTCTTCTTGAAGTTGTCCGGTGTGAAAGTATCTGCTGTGTCCCTTGATAACCTATTCTGTTTTTTCACATTAGATCTTTACATTTAGAAAGGGTTCCCTTAACATCTCATCTGAATCTTCCTTCCTGAAATTTCATCTCATGTGCCTGAAGAAAGGTGTATACAGATTAGAGACTGTCCAAGGAAGAACAAGGATAAAAAGAGGCTTAGGAAAGCAAAAAGAAACACAGATCTGTAAGAAAGAGAAAGAAATACATTTTATGTTAATATGGAAGGGAGAAAAATACTAAGAAGGTCATGATACCAGTCTTTCAATTCAAAAAGTGGTGTAAAGGGGACAAGAATGATAAGCTGTTCTTTATGGCCACTGGGGGAATGATGAAGAGAAATCAACTTTGCTGAAGAAAAAAATGATGCAACATTGGAGATGCTGGGAGAAAACTGAGTGGTTAGATGGTGGAGGAAGATGTGGGATATTGTGGAATTCCCTTTATTGGAGATGAATAGCATACTGAGTTGGGCAAAGTACAGTTGATCCTGCTCAAGGCAATAGGATAAACTACTTCAGATATATTGTTTCTGTGCTTTACAGGCCTGTGCTTGTGCAGCATTGCACTGCATTATATATTAGAGTCTGCTCCAAACAAAGCAAAATGCAAGCACCTCTGAAGTTGTCCTATAAGTAAGCAAAGTAATATTTACCTAGTTGCAGTCTGTTTTATTAGGAGTTTAAATCCAACTAGAATAAAGAACCAAAATACGTTTTGGTGAACATAGTGTAAATAGTACACAATTATGTGGATTAAAATGCACATTAGAAGCTCTTTCTTCCATCTGTGCTGTACCTTCCTTTCTGGTATCCAAATTTAAGCCAAGAATGAGAATTGCATTTATGGATGGTCCTGGCTCTTTGCAGGGTCTGACCAAAGGCAGATAAAATGTGACATTCCAGTAGATCAGACTTCATGCACATTTACTCCTTGTCTTTAAGCTGTCCAGTCCTGTCAGATTCAAGTGTTATTTATTAATTAGTAAGCAGTATGACAGACTATGTAATTGTTTCAGTTGTGCCTACCATTTCATTCCGAGTTCAATCATTGGATTTGAGCTTATTGTCCAGTAAAAGCTTCCTTCTGCTGGTGGAGGATAAGAAATTAGGAAATTTTGATTGCTTTGTTAATTAGACTACTGATTCCTCAGACTCAACAGCAAATGATAGCATTTTTTATCACTTTCTCCCAGCTGTCAGAAACAGATTTTAAAATTTATTTGCCACGTGAAGCCAGGACCTTAGTTTTCTTCCTCATCAGCTTCAGTCTTCCTTTCTTTGTGCATTTAGACAGACTACTTGGTCCCCAAATGCCACTGCAGAAATCACCTTTGAAAGGCCTCTGCTTTGCAAGACTAAAGGCCTTTTGGCAGTGTGTCTTACATGATAAAGTAATCTTGTGCTCACCTTTAAGTCTCCGTACAAGTTGTCCCCCTTCAGTAGTTGCTTTTCATTTGCTTCGTCCCCTTGGTCTATCCAGTTAGAGCAGTGACTCATCTGTTTGTATCCCAGATTTGTACCTGATCCTTCCTCTTCTGCCTGGCACAACAGGAGCTGGACTCAAGGATCGTTGTGGGTGCCTTCCAGCTCAGGGTATTCTGTGATTTTAACACTTGGAGGCACACTTAGAGGTTCATCAGCTGCTGCATCTGCCTGAAAATCAGTGGTTTGCTTCCCAAAGTGGATAACTGGTTTTGTGAAAGCTTTAGGGTCCTGTCTTGTTATTCCTGTTGTGTTTCTGGAAGAAAAAAGTGTGCCTGAGTGCACTGGGTAGGGAAGATGGGAGGATGTAAGATCTTGTTTGCATTACTGCCTTTCACTTTGTCCCATGCATTTCCATGCATATGTATGCGTGTGTGTATATGCAGTTTGTATTATTGTCTAGAAATTTCTCAGCAAAATCTCACTCCCATTGTGCTAGACAACAAAGTGAAAAAACGTCTGTACCAAGATAGCTCAAAATTTTCATGTATGTCAAGATGCAACAGATTTGGGGGAAGGGAAAACACTCTTTGTGGTAGCAGTAAAATAGCTAATGAGAACAGATGTCAGCTCATTGAAGGAAATAAGGCAAAGTCACCAGGCAAACATGATGAGAAGATTCAGAGGAGGGAAAAGTAGCGTTTTGGTGGTGCATTTGTCTGTACAAAGGTGGAGGCGCTGGGTGAGGGCTCAGAGAAGAGTCTACTCGAAGGCTGTCAGAGCTGCCTCAAGGGGAGAATTGGCAGCATGTCCTGCAACATGAATAAAGATCTGTTGGGTCAGGATCAGTTTGGTCCTGGCTCTGGCAGAGCTTTATGTGTGTGATTAAATAAAGATCTTAGTCATCTAAATTGTGTCTTCAGCTATACAAATAATAAATGGTTATCTGATAGACATCAAGGCAAACTCTGAATATCATTTTTAAAGAAAATGTAATTTGGATTCCTGGAGATTATCATTACAAGTCTTGTAATTCACTCTACATAGAACTATGGTTAATTTTCTGAACTTCAGATTTTGCTTATTTTTTTACTTTCAGAGTACTGGAAGCAAGCACAAATCTGCAGAGCATTTTACATTGTTCATTTGCTAATTTGAACACTGGTACAGTTCTACAAACAAGATACTACTCTCTTAGAAACCTGCTGAATTAAATAATATTTATGGGGGTTTATCTACTATTAAAAGCATCTTATTCTTTGGCATTTCTGCATCCCATTTTTAACAATAATGCCATGAAAAATATTAATTTTGAGCCTATGAAAAATGGTGATTGGGTGCATGGAGTCCATAACTTGTGTGTATTCTCTGGGCACAAAATGAGTAAATTATGTATGTAATCTACATATGTTAGCTCCCTCTAGACCTGACTTGTATAGCATGAGTAAGTTCACAATTATATTTTTAAAAAGAGAGTATAGTAGTTTACCTATCTTGTAACTACTCTAAAACTTCAAACCGTACCTTTAAAAAATCAGGAATGCCATAGATTTGGAGTTGATGTTCAAATTAATTTGTATTCCAAAAGCAGTTTACAGTAGGGTCACATAGAGATAAATGTCCTGTTATTTGACCTAGAATAGCATTCCCTGTTGTAGGTGACCAGAAACCTATTTAGCATTTTAGGCACTAAAACTCCCATCCTGAGATGGCAGAATCACTGTTTCAGCTTGGTGTCAGGAGTCTTACATGTGAAGGGTTAATACTAAGGAAGCAGTTGTCCAACTGACTTTGACTTATTTGTTCCTCTCTTATACTGCAATTTATTGTTAGAGCTACAGAGGAGGTCTGTTGGAAATGCCTGTTTAAAATACAAGTTTTTGACTTTTCAAGTGCCTCACCTTTTTTTTTTTTAATTGGACCATAGAAGACCTAAAATGCTCAACAAAAGTCATGTCAGATACTTGAGATGTTAGCCTCAGGTATATCTGCAGGTATATCTTTCACTATGGTTTGTTTTTCTTCACGTATTACTCTACCTCAGCTGATTTAAAAATATGAGGATTATAATATGATATCTTGGCTGGATAGAGAACAGGAGGGACAAGAAGTCCTGCAGTTGGAGATAATATGCAGTCACTGCTGGACAGCCTTTTGGGTGAAACTGGTGTCCTAACCCCAGATAGGCTTCAGACTTCAGCTTTGTCATGGGAAATGCCCCATACATGTCCCATCCTCTGGTCTATGTGGTGAGCCAGGGATTTCTTGAGCATTTCCAGGGAGTAATCCTGATGAGCATGGCTTTTACTCTCCAATTCAGAGGTGGCTTTGTTGGTTTTGTAGTTGGTATTGGAGTTAGAGAGCAAATGTGAAAAACAGCTCTGAAAGAGCAACTTGGAGTATGTGCTGCTCAGAGTTTGTGTTTAATCTTTAGTTGTTGGTTTCTGTGGGAGTTACCAAACCAGTTGAGCTACAGTGCTGGCATGAAGCCAGATGAAAAATACAGTTTTCTTCACTGTAAACATGACTGTCAAGCAGTAATGTTTTTCTCAGCTTCATTTTAAAGGCATTATAATGGAAGAAAATGAAACTAAAACACATTTTTATGCCAGTTTTATACGTGGAAGAATGTTATTTCTTTTTTCTTTTAATGAAAAACTCTTGGAGACTAGAACATATAAAATTATATCTTAAGTATGCAGTCAGTTATCTGGGCTGCTAGATACTTGATGGAGTTGGTAAACCAATACACTTTTTTATTCTGGTGTAGTTATGGTGCAAATGTATTATTTTTTTGCCTCTGCAAACATGAAAGATATGTAAAGTTATTTATTTCTAGTCCTGTTTTGATAACAGAAAAAAAATAGTGCCTGATAAACTTAATGAAAGACGGCAGCAAACACTAATCTCTATCCACTCCTTCAGAGTTATTTTTAAACTTTGTTTTCAGTGGTCAGTTGCTCTGTTAACTCATCATCCAACCTTCAGCTGAACTTGCTCATCGTTCCTTTGCTTTTGGGATTTATTTTGTTTAAAAATCTGCAAGTCCAGCTTTGCCTTTCTAAGATAAATGCAAACTATATTTAGTGTTCACATTGTTTTCACTAGGACATCCTCATGTAGGTGCAACTGCACCAAATGGGGAACAACTACATTTTTACTTACTTCTCAGGATTAAACTTAGCAGGGTTGTCTGCTTTGCCTGTAACTCCCTCTGTTTTATTTTGCAGAGTGAGGAAAATGCTCATTTAACAAAATGTTCAATCAGCTGCTGCTTTGCAAAATGGATTGTTGGGTGTTAGTATGGGGAATTCCATCTTGAAGAATGGATGTCACATCATGTAACTCTATGCACCGGAGGATAAAAAAATTCTTCGGTTGTGCTTCGTTGTTTGAATGAGCTTTTTTTAAGAGCTTCATAATAGAAAAGTAAGAAGTAGGATTTGAAGGGACTTTTAGAAGGATCTCTTGTAGTTCCTGTCATGAGACACAATAAGCTGCAGTGAGACCTTTCCTGACAGATACTTGTCTCGCCTCTTTCTTATTACCTCAAACCGACAGCTATTCCTATGTAACTTGTGCTAATGCTTTCAATAATTAGGAACATTTTAGGTAGATGTGGTAGTTGAACAAAAGAACTTTAAACTAAATTTCATTAGGACTAGCACAATTTTATTTGTATATTCAATCCTTTTATTAAAAAAGTCAACCTGCCTGACTTGGTCTGGATGCCTGCAGGCATGGAGAAAACACAGAATTCTCAAAAGCAGACATACATTCTTCTAGGTGAATCAATGAAGTTAATTTCCTTCACCTAATTTCCTCGAGATCTCTGATGGAAAAGTGGTGAAAGTTACACAGAGATCTCTGAGGTTCTCTGTAGATCACCTAAGGGTCATTGGTGCTGAGATCAGCCAGGAAGATCCTTCACGGTGTGATGGAAATGACTACAAACCGGTGCTGGGATTCCGGACTCCCTGCTCCGTGCAGGATGTGCTGCAGTCGCAGTGAATTGTATTCAGCTTTTGAAGACAATAGTCAAGGAGCATCTGTTTGACTGGGCACCTTCAAGATCTTGTGTATGAGTAGTACCATCACTGTTATCTGTTGCAGTGTCCCATGTTTACCCTAATAAATATTTTTTTCCATTGTATCTTGGGATGAACCAGCTCCTCTGAGTTCAAGGTACTGTCCCAGCAAGGAAGTGTTGAAAACAACACGCTATTGTTGCACTTGGGTGTGCATTGTCCTGGACCCTGGGCGTCTGTATCCTGCCTCATTCATTCCCAGCGTCTGGCTCTGGGTGGGCAGCCCCAGTGTCAAGGAAACAGTAAAGCATTAATGGCTGCTGTCACCAGAAATGGCCTGAGGGCAGCAGCAGCAGCTCTACTGTTGAGGAGGGTTTTCTTAAAACATTGGTTTATAGAAGAGCATCGAGGTGGTTCTGTGGGTCTCATTGAGGAGTTTTCTGTACCATAAGTAAGAGGAGCAGGAACAAGCACACAGAGCAAGCTTTGAAAACTTCCCAGGAGGCAGTGGCATGGCATGCTGAGCTGCAGTGGAAGTGAACATTGTGGAGAAGAGAGGAGGGGTGAGGTGGAGGTTGGCCAGAAAAGATCCTGAAACTTCAGAAAAGGTGCTATATTTAAGGGGAGATGGGGGGGCGGGGAATTGATGACAGGGGAAGAAACTTGAGGAGGTGGACTTGGGAAAGGACATAGACTAAGAAGGGACTATTTGCAGTAGTATTACAAGTAGGAGTGAGATAGGCTCATATTTACTGATGCCAGTAAAAGTAATGTTGTAATAATCAAGAGACAGGAAGATAGAAGTCAAGACAAAGGGGTTTAGCTGTGTTCAGATAAGAAAGACTATATTAGAGAGAAGTTACTCTGGAAGAGCTGCCAACATTTAAAGTTAGATCATTATTTATTGATTTCAAAGGTTATTTTTGTTGTTTCCCTATTGCAAAAAGGATGGTGATGGGCTTTTGGTTTGGTTCTTTGTGTGTGTTTTTTTAAAATGAATTATCTTGATTTTTAATTCCAATTCTTTCCTCATGCTAAAAGATTATTTTGCTGGGGGAGGAGCAGAGCTTTCTGCCAGCTTACATATCTCTGACTCACATGGTAGAGTTGGGAAGGCAACCCACAGGGAATGGCTTCTCTTCAGCAAGTGGAAGCACCGTAGTGTTGCTGTCTTCTGAGAATACTTGGTAAAGATAAGTAGGGAGGGTAGCATTAAAGAAAAGAAAAAAAGATAAGAAAAGGGAAGGCAAATCATCAGAGACATGTTGATGGCAGTGAGAAAGGTGTTATGTGAGATTCAGTCTTTATTCTTTAAGTAGACAAATATTTAAGCATTATTTCAGAATTGTTCAAGAGATGGGGGCAAAACTCTTATGGAAGTATCAAAGCATCAAGAGCAAGGGGACTTGACTAGCTTGGGCTGTTCAAAATGGATTGACTACATTTCAAGTTGAGGCAAAAGCTTAGGACTGCTCTAGGTCTGCTAATTCTGTACAGATTTCTTTTGATGACCAAATGCATTGGAGAACATGAATTACAGTCTTGTAGGTGATAAGTGATTACAGTTCGGAAATGTATAGTTGGCACTGACCACAGTAACTAGGATGTTTTCTGCATGTCTGTATGGAGGCAGGTACTGGACATTCTGTCATGTGTAAAAACATCCAGGGAAGCAGTGAAAATGAACTTATAGGTGTCTTTTTGTCCTTCTTTCAGTGTGACAATGCTGCAGGCAGTGAGGTATTTCTTTCTGCACCTGTTTTGCTTAAGAACTTTGAGATTATATTTTTGTTTCCATTCCCTATAAGGCCCAGGGTTTTGCTGGCTTTCTGTACTGACTTGGTTCTCGTGCTGCTCATCTTCACAGCCCGGAAGTCCAAAAAGTTGGGGAAATTGAAAGGGATGCATGAGGAGCAGCCCCAGCAGCGGCAGCAGCCACCCCCGCAGAGCCCCGAGGAAGGGACGACGTACATCGCGCCCGTGTCCGAGCCCTCCGTCAACACCGCCCTTGTCCCCCACATGTCTGCTATCTCACCAGCACTTACTCCCTCTCCTGTTAAGATCCTTGAAAGCATTGAACCGGAGATCGTGTACGCAGGATACGACAGCTCAAAGCCGGACACAGCGGAGTACCTGCTCTCCACCTTAAACCGCCTGGCCGGCAAGCAGATGATCCAGGTGGTGAAGTGGGCAAAGATACTTCCAGGTAGGACCTAGAGCCATTCGGTGTGATGTCACCTCACTATTTCTTTTAGCTCAGAGAACTATTTGCTTGACAAATTGCATCTTTAATCCAAGAACTGTGTTGAAAAAAGCCTGCAATTGGGGGGTGTGAGATGAACATCTGAGAGAAGATTGTTGGGTTTTTTCCTGATTTTATGCAAAGTTTGTTTTGTATGTCTGTGATTGATATTTAAAAAGCTTTCATTTTCAATAATAGCCTCTTAAGAAGAAAACATGTTTTGTCACTGGAATGAAAAATTATGATTTTAGTCTTTCAGAAGTGGGAGTGTTGCTCTTGTTCATGAATACTAGGAAAGTAGTAAGCAATGTGTTTAGTGATGGTTTGACCAGCCCTTGTAGTTCATGGGTATTTTCTGGTTTGATCTCTAGGATTTAGAAACTTGCCTCTCGAGGACCAAATTACTTTAATTCAGTATTCATGGATGTGTCTGTCATCGTTTGCCTTGAGTTGGAGGTCGTACAAACATACAAACAGCCAGTTCCTCTATTTTGCTCCAGACCTGATCTTCGATGAGTAAGTATCCCTTAATGGCCCTTTTCAGTGCAGGCTGGAAGGATTGCTCTGTCTTTATTTGGTTTTCAGGCATACTTGCAGTCTAAGAAAATTTCAGCTAATTCTGGCTTAAAAAGCAGCTGAAGTTTTAATTTTTTTCAATGACTCACTTTTCAGTTGCCAAGGCTTTGATACTGCCGTCCACTTCTCCTTATGTGTGGGGATGTGTTCTCAAACTAGGACCATCCTACTTGCTTGAAATGTGACTGATACACAACCACAATTTATAGAAAAGAACATTTTTTGGTATCTACTGGAGCTTGAAAAAATATCTAACTTCTAGGAAATGCGAATGTTTAAATTACTGGGGTTTTTCAGAGCAGTCATATAATGGTGCTTTTGTTAACAATATACAGCTGTTCAATGTGTTTTCTTGACAGTCTTAATTACCCTTCTTTGCAACCATGAAAGAAGCCAAAATGTTTTTTTAGTAACGAAATATAACTTCTTTTATGATGCATTCAGACAAAAGGAAGGATCAACCATTTCGTCTGTGTGTTTCTTCATATTTTATGTTTGTGTGTGTTTAGTGCTTTGCTTTTGATGACTATAATTTAATTTCTGTTCCATTCTCCTAGTGTTTATTACACGACCATAAAGTCAAAATCTAAGTGAATGTGCAGGCAGTCAAATGGGGGTTGCATCATTTGCTTATCCCAGGAGGCTTGAGGGTTTTTTCTAGAAGTAAAAAGGAGACATAGACAATAGGATATGGGTGCTCTTGAAGGAAAAAAAAAACAAAACAAAACAGGAAAAAATTAACAAAAAAATAATTTACAGCTTAATCTCCTGATGCATTCTGAAATCTTTTTATTGGAAAAGGTGTTTTGTCGCTGTCCATCTTAATAGTCTGTCTTTGATTTAGGAATTCCTAAATAATTAATGAGTATGAGATTGGTCCCACAGCAGTGAGCAATATCAAAGGAGGATTGTTTGGTTTGGTTGTTTGGTTTTTGTTTTTTTTAAGAGGAGAAACTGGTGATTTACTGCATGTGGCTGGAAATGTAGTGTCAGCCATTTTCCTTGTTGAAAGCACCTCCATTATGACTTGGACATTAGAGAATTATCACAGAAAAAAAGGTATCTGTAGCTAAAGCTAAGTGAAAATGTGAACTTTGAAGAGTTTAGTTCTCCTGGGGAAACGTAGACTAAAAGTTCAAACACAAAAGCAGCTTTCCCTCATCTCAAGAATGTCAGTCAGGGGGTCAGAATTTATTGGACAGAGAAATCAATCCTGCTTGCAAATAAAAGTGTGCATTGCTTGCTCTTGTTATACTGCAGCTAGAAGCAACTTCCTGAAATCAAGAACAATTGTGAGTGTTATGCTGCAAGCCTTGAAGAGAGGAGCCTGCAGAGTTATACTGAGGTTGAGGTTGGGATCCAGGTGGAAAAAGGGAACACAGTGTCATCAAGGAGTGCAAAATTAAAACATCCCAAACCAGATAGGTATGGAAGATAGTGGCCTGGTCTCCTCCATATTTACTAGTGTACTCATTGCAGAGAGAAGGCAATTGTTACTAAATAGACAAAATATAAATTGCCAGGAGATATGAGGGGGGACAGAAGCTTTTGAAGTAGCTAATCAGGGCAAGAAATTTCCTTGGAGGTGAAAGAGTAGAAGTTCACTGTTCACTCTGAAACAGTGATGGACACATCTCTAGAACAGGAAGGGTTTCTTTATTTTGCCCATGTTTTGTACTCGGTGGGAATCATGGCAGGCATTTATTCCCAGTTTCTCACATAGCCACATAGCCAGTATGGTGGTTGAGACTGTGTGGTGTCTGAGTTTAGGGTTCTCCAGCAAAGGGAAGTTGTTGAGAAACTGCAGAGAACCAGTGGAGGTTGGCCAAGGTGGTTGGGTGCTGATGGTGATAGTGAAGGACCCGGTCTTGTGCAGCCAGGGGAAAACCATGCTGAGCGCAGTGCAGATTTAATTCCACCTTCAGCTTCCAATGAGGAGTTGTAGAAAATATGAAGTCTGGCTTTTCATGGAGGTGCACAGTGGAAGAATGGGGTTTCTGATTGCAAGTTTAGGAAAACTGGATAGCAGAAGAAGACATTTCATAACAAGATGGTGGAACAGCAGAACAGGTGCCCAGAGAGACCTTGGAGAGTCTGTCTCAGAAGATATCCAAGCCTTCACTGGGCAAAGCCCCTAATAGCCTGCTCCAACTGGGATATTAGCCCTGCAGGGAACAAGGGGTTGGACTTGAGACCTCCAGAGGTCCTTCCCAAGCTACTGTTTTGTAATTCTAAATTCAAGAGATGCAGTGCTTGTCCCAGTTTTGAGATAAGGCCAGAGATGAATTACTGGAATTGTCCAAGCTGACCAGTACAGTTCAGTGTAGAAACCATTCACATAAGGCACAAAACGCAAATTCCTGTTTGGAAAATGCTTTGAAGCTTTGCTCTAAAATGGCTGAAGGTTGGTCTTACCTTTACTTTTGGAGTACCATGAACTTGGAAATGTGGTGTGTAATTATAAGCACTGGCCTTGGTTTATGTGCCACCAGGTTTATCAGGCCTCCCTGAGATTCACTTGGTGCAACTTTTTGAGTGTTTTACTGCCCTTGGCATTTTAGGACATTTATTAATTGATGCAGAATAAAAAGGAGATGCTTTACAATGACTTTTCCTTCCGCTAGTTTGAGAGAGTTACATTTCTGTTTATCACCTGGCCAAGATTTTCTTGTTGTTTCTTCATATTGTACCTGTAGAGGTCATTTCCCATCGCTGTGCAAGAAAAAATTAGAAATGTCCTTGGCCAGGCCCTCAGTGCCCCAGAGGGCTTAGCATTTTCTTCAATGAACAGTTTAAAAAGAGTGAAAGTAGAGGTTGGCATGAGCAGAATTATGTGGCTTTGTTTTACGTTAAATGAATTTTCCATTTACTCCTAACTACTGAATAGTTAGTGAATAAAAGGAAGTCGTAATGTTTCTGGAAGGCCATGATATATGATCTTGTTTTCTTTCTTATTCTGAAGGCCCGTAAACAAGGCCAATAACAAATGAGGATCCCTGTTGTTAATAGCTGTTAAATGTAACTTTGATTGTATAAATGCAGTGCAAAATGCCTCCCTACTCATATGTGGTTTGATTTCCTGTTAGGGTTATGGAAGACTGGAAATATTTGTCCGCCTTCTTTTAGTCATGCTACATATCTAATTAAGTGTACTGTTTGTCTTTATGGTTCAGGCATATATTCCATCGATTTAATTTGGCTTAACAGGATGGGAAGATTTTAACTGAGGGATAAGAAAATGGCTGCTCAGCCTGTTACAGAAATGCTTGCAAAACAGCCTGAAAAGAGGCATAAAATAGTACTTAATGTTATGTTTGTGTAAGTTATGGCATGTGCAGTGTTTTAATCCATTTCTCCTTTAATGTAGTAGTTGTAATCAAAACTAATCTTATGTAGATACAGCTTTGGTTTTAATCCACAGAAAATCTTTAGAAGACTGTCATATATACATGACACTCCATAATTCCTATTGCAGGTAAATGCTCTCAAAGAATAACTGCTCCATATGTAATAACTCTCAAAGGTGTTGCAGTTATGTTCTTAAGGCTGTGCAAACTCAAATTCAAGAAGCTGCAAAACTCCAGAATTAAGGTGGTCCGTGAAATCATAGTCTTAAGCCCTTTGGGTACGTGCTTTGAAGACTGTATCCATAACAAAACCCTTAAGTTATGCTATCCCATAATACTTTTCCCATGTGACTCCTTTGATCAGGTTGAATGAGATGTAAGGATTATGTAGTGAGAGACTGTTGGAGTTTTTCTTCATTTGTTGTCATTGAGGAAGCCTTACCTTGAATGGATCTAGGGATTTGGGAGAACAGAGACATATTAATGGGGAAGATTTTCTTAAGACATGGTAAAAGACTGTCCCTAATTCAAACCCTAATCTCTGAGACTTTTTAGGTTCCTGCTGCAAAAGTACCAGAAATCCTGCCAAAAAAAAAAGTCTATTGTTCATTTAACTCAAGGGAGGGGGAAACTTTCTCTTTAAGATTTAACCAAATACTTTAGCTGAAATTTTCTAATCTAATTCAACCCGAGGCAGGCACATGCATGGATAATTTCAGTCCAGAGCATTAAATGGGTAAAATTGCACACAATTGAAAGCAGGAAACCGAGCGGTGCTGGCTGGAATGGGTGCAAGAACAAAGTGAGGGGTGTAGCAAAACATCATGGTTTGTAATGCCAGCTTATTTTCAGGGATTCTGGCTGAAACAATGCAAAATGAATAGTTTGCTACAGGGAGTGGCCTAAAATGTGATTTTTAAGACGTGGTCCTGAAAGGTAGGGAAGTTAGTTGCAACTTCCATTGATTTCCCTTATTGGCTGAATTAATCATAGAGCTAATGGCTAAAATGACTCTTTCTCTGGCTGTGGCCTTTTGAAGGTGTGACAAGTCTACAAGAAATCTGACAAACCCTGCCTTTCAAAAGTAGGACTTCATGTCTTTGCAGTGCAGAAGTCAGATGCCTAAATTCCAGAGAAAGGCAAGGGATGCTCCTTCTTGCTCAGGTTTTAACGGGCTCAGGCAGTTGCTGTCCCGCCGGCTACTGGTGACAACATCCCAGGTATCTGCTTCCACCCATACATTAAGTCAGGGCATTGGCTGGCAACCTTTCAGAGGCTCAGGAAGGAATAAAAAGCATTTACGAGTGCAGCACTGCCAACAGAAACCCAGCGGGAGCCAAGACATGGAATGGCAGGGATCCTCGCTCGTACAACGTGGGAAACCAGTGGGAGCGGTGGGACATGGGCTGCCTTTGGAGCCATGGCTCGTGCTCCCAGCACATCTCCTCCTCCCAGCTGGAAGCCAGAAACTGCATCCCTCATGGCAAGCTGTACTGCTTATCCATTCCTTCCCCTAAGGAGGAGGGATGGCGGCTTCTTATTTCTCCATAAGGCAAAAACCCAGCTGATGGCATTGCTGATGAGTATTAAAATTCAAGCCCTGCTCCACTATGTATTGGCTTGTGCTGACTTAAAAACCCCAGAGGGGCTGTCCACCCCTGGTACTCCCCCACAGGTCTTGATTTATTTTTTGATTTTAAGCTTTACATGATCTTTTTATAGATTACTGAATGCTCAGGGACTTCCAGAGAGACTCAAGATTTCAAAATCATTTACTGTTTTTAGCAAATTTACCCAAATTACCTTATTTACCATTCCAGCCTTACCTGACTGTAAAATAGCAGTGATGTGGGATGCTGAAAGAGTTCAGTGATGCTGAGACACACTCTGTGGAGACGCTTCAGTACGTTAAAGTACAGCATCAATATTTCAACAGTATTTTGCAAATGCACTGCATGACTAATGTGCTGTGTGTTTTCTTGCTCCTTTGATTTTTCTCAGTTTGTCATCTGCAGCATAAAGAATAAATCATAGGTGCAGAAGTGTGCAGGTTCTGAAGTTCCTGGCCATTGCACTTTATTCTATTCTTTATTTTCACCCTAGTCAAGGACTTGAGGGTTTGCCTGATGGAAACAGCACCAGGCATTGCATGAGGTAACCAAAATTTTTGAAGTCAATTTGAAAAACCAAGTCTAAAAACTGGGGGCGGTTTTTGCAGCATTTGGATCAGCTATGTCATTTTTTCATCTCTGAAATTATTGTATTACATCACATGTAGCACAGTCCTTTCAGTAAAAAGATTTCAGTAGAGTCTACACTTTCCTGAATATTATGTACAAAACATAAAGAGCAGAATATCCCAACTGATGTATTGGTTGATGTGTTTGGCTGATAAGGTGAACCTTTAGGCTATGGATTTTGAATGCAGAAGTGTCTGTCCTTTCATTATTGCCACTTTGGGCCATTGTGACACTACTGGCCACTTTTATACATTGTAGTGTAGTGTGGATGATTTTTTTCATTATAGCATTCAATCATCTGCTCCAGATATTTTTTTAAAAATATATGTATGTAAAGTAGTTTTAACTAAGTAATGATGTTTACTACGAATTAGTATAAATACATCCTTTAAAGTGCAAGATTTAGCTTACAGTAAAATAAAAATGTAGCATTGTAAGCATCTCTCATGCTGTGTCTTTGATAATTGCCACAAGTGTGAAGTTTTAAAATATAGAAGGACAATGATTTTAGCAATAGACAAACAATAGAAAATACATTTTTCAAATTAAAAAGCTGATGTAGAGCAAATGAGGTAGAGAGAGGCAGGAAAAACAGCTTCACTTCATGGGAGTTTCTGTGCTGTTGTTGTTATGGGATCTGGATGGGCAGAGGATTTTGTAACATTGAGGAAAAGTAATAAAATTAAATTAAGAATTAAGATGTAGCTCAGCTGAATAGCTAAGATTTTATACAAAATCTACATTTAATAATTATGTGTATTATATTAGTAAATAACATTTTCATTGTCTTTTCATTATGTTCCTAAATCCTCTCATAATATGCTTGTGGAAACTGGGACCATTAGGATTTGGTGTTGCATAAGGCAGTGAAAGGATGCAGCAGCCTCTCTGTGTCCTTTCAGTGCTGAAGCCTGTAAGTCTTCCTGGTATTCTGATTTCTATGGTAACAGCAGGAAGATAAACGTAATAAAATAAGCTGAATATTTAAGAGCAGCTTTTTTTTTTTTTTAACCTTATACACCTCAGGGGTTAGGGGGGAATGATTACTTAGATCATCTATGAATGGTGACAAAGCCAATAAGTAACTTCTTTTATTGTTTAAATGATTACCTTTTCACTTTTACATTTTGGAGGATGATGGCTGTTAACCCTTTTGGTCACTTTTGCAATCTGTTAATCCTGGAGTTTCTAAATTTAGGAACATTTTTGTAATCTCTTTCATCTGGCAGTCTCCAAATCCCTCCTTTTTAATTATTATTGCCACAGTGATGATTGGTAGAAGTTGTCAATGCTCATTCTTTGCTAATAAATTGTGTGTGTGATCGCTGGTTTTGTGAAAAGGTCAGCAAACACTCCTTGATGATCCTCCCTGCATGGTTTTTGCTTGCATATATTATTTTGGTGAGGGTTACTGCATTTATGCATACTGTCAGTGCAGTGAGAAGTGAATATCTTTATCAGTAATTTTTTTATATACATTGTTACTACTATTTACTTTTTCATAAAGTGCAGCTCAGTTCCCATCCAGAAAAGTACATAAAGGGATTTTGTTACATACCCACCCCACAACAGAGCAGGCAGAGAAAGAAATTTTGGAAAACTGCTGTCATATCTGTACATAATAGATGTAATATGCTTCAGCTAGATCTTTCCAAGTCTTTATTTTGGGGTTTTTTTTCTTTGTAAACGTGTCATTGGTTAGGCAAAGCACTAGATTTGGTTTCTTTCCATAAATTCCTAAAGGCTCTTTCTAAAGGCCTTTTAATGCCTCTATCTCTACACACTTCTTAAATTTCTGGACTGTTTTGGTTCAAACTGTGAAATTGTAAATGAAAACAGGAGATAGAGTAGTTTTAAGGAGATCTGTAAGAATGTGGAAACTTCAGAAGAAAGGTCCATCTAGCACAGTTTGTTGTCCTTTAAATTGGCCAGTTGCAAAGAAAGCTTAAGATCAGGACAAGGGTAAAATCATGCTTCTTCATTTGCCTGTTTTAGCGGTGATTTAGGTACTTTCTGAATGTGAGATTGCATTTGGAGAGTTGTGCTTAATAACCCTTCTGTGTCCTTCTCTGTGAATTTGCCTATTACCTTTCTGAATACATTTATAATCTTAATATCTAAAATGTTCTGTTGCAGTCGTTTCTGCAATTTAATTATGCATATTTGTTTGTTGGAGGTATTTCTAAAGCAGGTGGCTGATAATTTCATGGAGTGCCACTTCATTCTTGTGTTTGCAGTAATAGTGGATATAATCCTTCTCATCCCATGCATGCCATTTATCACTTAGATCTTCATCAAGTTATGTCATTCCTGCTATGAGCTGAAGAGTCAGTGAGTCAATTTGACCTCCCCTTGTATAATAGTTTTCTGCTGGCCGTCCTCAGCTCCTCCCTCCTTGCTTTTGCTGGCCTATTGTATGAATTTTGGGAGGAGACCAGACTGACATGCTGCGTTCAGAGCACAGTGGATGCAGTAGCAAAATTACAATTTCTGTCTTGCTCTCGACTCTTCTCTCACATTTTTGGTTTTTTTGATGAACACTGAGCAAGCGTTTTCAAAAAGCAGAAACCCCAAAAACCCATTCCAAGTTACACCTAGGTCTCTTTTTTGTGTGATGCTTGTTAATCCAGTAATTTTGTGTGTATGGTGTGAGATGATTATACTGTCTGCATTATCCAGTTAGTGATTTTCACCTTCCATTTTGTCAGCCAGCCACACAGACTTACAGGATTTTTCAGCAGTATTTCACAGGCAGTTCTTGATTTCATCATCTGGAGTCATCAGCAAGCTCTGTCACCTCCAGAGGTCTGATTTTTCTCACATGATGTATGAGCAGTTCTCAGCCCAGGCCCCACTGCAAAGCTCTGTGAGACTTCCCTGGTAACCTCCATTACCTGTCAGAGATGTCCATTTGTTATAACCATTGGTCTCCTATTTTTAAGCTGCTAATAATCCACGAAGAGACGACCTCCTTATCCCTAAGGTCTCTTTAAGAGCTTTCAGGAGATCTCTTTAATAGCTTTAAAATCCAACCTTGCCGTGATTGCACCCTCCCATACCTCCTGATGCAAGGCAGTGTGCAGGTCCTAGACCAGTAATTACCCATGCTGGCACGCTGATAGAATTTATGAGAGCCCATACCCAAGCTGCATGCCCCAGTTTGCTTTGTGTGGAAACCAGGGCAGGGGAGAGGAGGAGAAGAGGGTTGGTGTTTGCTTAGGTCTCACCCCATATGGCTGTGGGATGCAGCTAGACCTGGCATGTGCAAAGCCTCTTTGTTGTGGAGACATTGCATGTATCCACCAGACCATCCTTGTGCTATCATCAGTGCCCTTACAGATTCGTGAGACATGACCTCTCTCTGCCAAAGTTGTGCTGACTTTCTTCCCTTACAGCATGTTTATTTATCAATTCATGCTCCTCTTTCAATGGTTTTGCTTGATAGAGAGCTGAAGCTTACTAGTCTCTGGTCTCTTGAGTGCTCCCTTCCCACTCTCAGACCCATTTTAAGAAATCAGTCACGTTTGTCTCCTTCCACAACTTTTATAAGGGCAATTTAAGCAATAAGCTGCACAGCACAGTTAGTAGTTCAGCAATTCCGTATTTAAGTTGCTTTACAGCTCGTGGATGGATGCCATCTGGTCTTGGTGATTTATTACTATTCATTTTACTGTATTTTTTTTCTTTCTAAACCCTCTTCTACTCACACTTGAATCTGAAACTAGTTCTCTCGCTTACTGAAAAGGGAGAGTGGTGCAGAGCCTTCTCCACGGAGAGCACTGATGCAAAGATTTTATTTAACTTTTCTGATCTTTCTCAAACACTTATTTTTCATTTTGATCATCAGTTGGCCCAATGAATATTCTGGCAGCTTTCCAGCTTGTGATGTATTTGAAAGGGTTTGATTGTTCATTTTTATGGCTTTAGTATGAAGACTTGCCCAATGACTTTACATTTAGCACAGAGCATAATTATTCTCTCCTGGTATTGTTTCAGCATGACTTTGGGACATCCACAAGCATTTTGAGAGGGTTTCTTCTCACTTCCCTCAGGGTCCTTTGCAGGAAGGGTCAGAAAAGAGGCTTGTTCCTTGCAAGAGTTTGAATGTGGTGCTGCTTTAATCTCTCTGTGAATCAATGAGCTGTTTGCTGGCATCTCCAAATGCCTTTCACGTGCACAGCGCATTCTTTTGCTACTTCCCCTGTAGAGTTAAATATGATTCAAAGAAAAATTAGGAAGTAGTTTTTCTAAAGTGGCATGAGAGGAAGACGTGCCTCAGTTGACTTCCAGAAAATGCCAGGCTTTGCGTGACAACATGAGCAAAGTCTTAATTTTTGAGGCATTGCTGGCATAAAGGGAGAATTCCTGCTGCATGTGGAATATAGCAGTAATTTTGTTGATGAACCACTGCAAGTGACAATGAGCCCTGGCAGAAAGAATGAATAAAACAATACCTAATGGGCACCTTTTCTGGCTCTCAGTACCTTTCTCTGATGAACTTTGAAATAGGGTATTTATTGTCATGTGTACATTATCATCACTTATTATTGAATGTGTTATTGAAAAAGCATTTTGGTAAAGGCATAATTATGTATTTTCTCATTTAAACTGTGATTTGTCTCTTTTGAAATGCAAATGCAAACCGAAAGAGAATATTTGGTATCAGCATTCTGCTAAGTGCATAATTAACTGTTAATACCAGCAGATACTTGGGGTTTTTTGCTATTGATGTGCTTGGGATTTTAGGGTTACATAACTGCATGATTATTAAGTTGGATTTTATCACAAGTTCTCTGTTAGTGATTGAGAGCTGAAACTCTCCTTTGGCAATCATTATCCATGGGCTGTTGCCAATTCCTTTGTTGATAGGCATATAACAGGAGGACACTTGGCTGGAACTTTTACAGCAGCTCGAAATTTCTTTATATCACTTATCTAGAGTGGTATTCTCTAGGGTCACAATGAGGATTTTCTTGTGAGAAAACTAATTTTCAGACTTGACTTCTATGAGTTCCGTTTGAGGTTGCCAAATTGAGTTTTAAAATTGCAAATTGCCTGAGTGGCTAAAGGCCACAAAGTACCAGCTAATGTCTGTACATCTGTTTCAATGTGGAATGGTCTTCCTTGTCTGATTATCAGTGTTCAGCACTGGTGGTCCTCAGTCCAGTCCCTGTTTTGTCCTGGGTTTGGCAGTGCCCACACTGGCCATTGGTGCAAAGTAGCAGGTATTTTTGCCTTTCTGGGAGGAGATCACTCTAAAGCTTTGGTTTAAGAGTTGAAGGCAAAGTATTGAAGGGAGTGTTGTGTCTCTATGTTGTGTCTCTTTCTGCTGTGGCTTGCAGAGTAAGCGGAGGTTAGAAAGTGCTGAATAAAAACCAAGTACTGAATGAAAAGTCATGATTGAATTTTGCCTGAATCCTGAATTGGCTTGGATTTTGATCAGTGTGATAACTTAATGATGGTGCTCCAGTGCAGGTGACTTTGGTGGCGTTTTTGATGGCTTCAAGATGGGACACAGGTGTCTGGGTGCAGTCCATTGAGCAGGGGGATGCACAGTGTTTCCAGTGCTGCTGCACACACAGCCGTGCAGGGACTGCCTCTTTGCACAAAATAATTGCTTCAGCTTTATTCTAGGAAGTGGCATTCTCTCACCACTGTTGGAGTAGAATGCTCTCTCAAGAGACAGTGTGACAATAATATGTTCTATTTATTTCTTTCCCCGTAAAGAAAGCCCTCCTAAGGTAGGTGAGATAATTCAGGCCAAGGGCTTTTCTGATTAGATGGTTTGAGCAGCTGAACAAGGGATTCTGTAATCCCATGTCCCTGGTCTTTTTCCATGTTTATCCACAGCATCTCTGCCTTGCCCTCAAGGTGTCTGGTGATGTTTTACTCCTCTCTCTGTCAAGTTCAAACTGACTTCTTTTGGCATGAGGGAAAGAATGCCTTATTTTTGGAGGCTTCCAAACAGGTTTTGACCTTCAGGCCTTTGGCAGGTTTTCTTGTTGAGCTGCATTTGTTTGATTGGTTATGTGTTTTGGTTTTGTCTGAACTTCACTGAAATCAATTTAGTTAGTGGGCAACCTTCAAATGGATACAGGTTTTAGTCTAGCAAAGGAAAGGCTCTAGGTTTTAGAATTGGAAATAGTTCTCACATTGTAAAAAGTGTGAAATCAGGAAACACAAAAAATATCTTTGACATCAGTGTTTTGCTACAAATATTTCTTGGTCTTCTCCTAAGTCTTTTTCTGAGCTGCAGAGGCCAAGGGACTAACTCAGGTGCATTTTCGTTCCTCTGAGGTGCTATGGAATGGGGATGCCTTGGCCAATTTTTTCCCTCTCTTCACTTCCCTTTCTAATTTAGGAAGATGCCTTGTGCTGCATCTTTGAACAGTATCCATGAGAAAGTAAATAAAACATGGTATCGGGTTTGGTTTGGGGCTGAGTTTCGCCTGCCAGTGATCATTTCTTGCTGCACGGGTTCCTCTTTTTGGTTACGGTCAGTTGAGTTGCAGTTTCCATCCTCAACAGGGAGATTTACGATACCAGGCTTTATGATGACTTCATAAATTATGAGTTACTTATTCATAACAAGCTGTTTCTGTTCGATGTGCCTGTGGTTTCATAGTTTTTGATGTGGCTGTTTGGTTTCTGTGGAGATCACATAAGGGTATTATGAGAGATATGACTGGTTAGGTATTTAGGATGCCTTGTCTTAAATGGTTTTCTCAAACCATCACTCCTTTCCCAGTGTGACTGGTCAAATCCTATGAATGTCTTGTAGCTGGGTGGCTCATCCCATGGTGATGTGGGTCATCAGTTCTGTCTGCTGCAGTTCACGTAGAGAAACCTGACAGCAGGAACAAAACCTCTCTTCCCACCGAGGCACCGGAGGTGCTGTGGACAGCTTTCCTGGTGGAAGTGGGAAAAGGAGGTGTCTCCTTCCAAAACAAAGCAGGAAAATGCATTGGCAGTTCAGTTCCAGCAGAGATGGGATGAGCAAATGAGTGACCAGTTACTGCAAGGTTCCCATGGCCCAGGAGGCTGTGCAGGAGCAGGTGGGAATGGGCTGGTGGCAGCCGCCCTGCCCGCCCGCGGGGCTGCGGGAAAGGTCAGGCGGAATGTGAGCCGGGCATTACAGTAAAGCCTGTAAGGAGACACTCGGGGAACTTAAGATGATTAACTTAAGGTGTAAAGTTTAAAGCGTATTATTATGAAGGAGGATTAAGCTAAACTGAGCTAATGACACCACTCCTGAATGCCTGTCCAAATAGCGGATTCAGAGCTTTGGCTCCACGCCTTTTATTACTTCAATGTACTTACCTTCTTAAATGTCCCCATAAAGATACAGGCCCTTAAATTCCAGGTCTCCATATCCTCCATCTTCCATGGTGAGAGGTTCAGATGCTGTGTCAGAGGTGGGGCTGGGCTTGGTTGGTTGGGTTTTGCCTTTTTTTAAATCCTTGCTCTTTTTTTTTCTTTTTATTTTCCTTTTTAAAGGTGGGGGCAAGGCAACATAGAAGTTTGTTTTAATTTTTTCCCATGATAGTAATGGCATTTGTGATGACTTGATGGTATTTATTCTTAGATGATGCATTTGGTAAGGAAGAAATAACTTCGTTCATATCATATTGGCATGCCTTAATTTCTCTGTGCCACTCCTCTTTAAACATATTTCTTCTGCTTTATTTTGTTGTTCCTCTCAAGGCATTGGGATATCTGTGTTATTGGCATCTGAATTTTTCAAAAGTTCTGTACTGTCTTGTTTTACACAGTGTGGGTTAGAAATCAAATGCAGAGTTGAATACCGTGAACTGTACTGTTTATCTCTCATTAAACAGAGTCATGAATTAACTAACATAATTTTTAGTTAGTAATAGTTTGTAAATAAATAATAAATCAGCTTCATTGATTTTTCAGGAGGGAAACCGATTTGAAATTTGCTGTATGTTAAACAAACCATTTATAACTTGTTTTGTGTATAATTTTATCTCACTACAAACAATGCCATCAGGTTTTCCTTAAGGGTAAGTTAGAGATCAATATTTGTAAGTAGATAAAATAATGGATATTTAAAAGACAGAAAAATAACTAGCCGAAAAAACTCTGACTATAACTGAAAATATAACTATATTCTTCTATTAGGCAATCATATATAAGCAAAACAAGTACAAAGAAAAACATCAGGCAGAAAAACTAGGATGTCACAAAAAGTGCAATGCCATGTGAAAAATCAAGGTTTTGAGTCAGAATAATTTGTTAACTCACATACAGCATTTTGCCACCACACACACACACAAAAAAAATCAGAAACTTAAGACAAAACATCAGAATGTTTCTTTTTATTTGCTGTGTGGTTTGTGTTATCTGATGAAGAGTCTGTCGCTTCTCCTCTCCGTAGAGGTCAAACACAGACAGGGTGGTGGCAGTGGCTTTATATTCTGAGGCTAGAGAAACTAACCTTGATGTCCAGAAAAGTAATGATGGATGTAATAGACTGTTTTTATTTTGAATTCTGCTGTCTTTGGTAGACTGAGATATACTTTAAAATGTAACTTCTAAAATATCAATGTCCATTATTAATCATTTGCCTTTTGAATTCAGTGTGTATCCCTCTGAGCCTCCTGGGAGTGGTCCATGATGCATAATAGAAAAAATACATATGGTATTTAGCATACTACTATTAAATTCAATTTAAAAAAAAAAAAGAGGTGGAAGTTCTTAGTCTCAAGAAGAGGGTGGAGCAGGGGAAAAGTGCAGAGCCCATCTAACAATGGGGAGTCCGCTTTATTAGTATTAAGGAGGAAAATAAAATTGCTCTGGCAGTAGTGAAATGAAACACCAGGAAGATTATGTCAGCCTTTGTTTGCACACAGTATGATTCTTCTCTTTCACCAGCCAATTTGTATATTTGAAAAAACAGTTGCTTGGTTAAAATAATGAGCTGAACTTCATCCAATTCCATCCAATTCCCCAATTATGCGAAAAAATGTTAGAAGAAATAGAGACAATTGGTTTTGAGCAATTATAAAAAGAGAAGTAGTGGTCATTGAACAATTATAGCACCTTTTCTAAATACCTGCTTTTATACACACACATATATGTTTGTATATATAAGTATATCTCACAGTTTCAGCTGAGACAGGCAATTCTCAATGACTCTTTGCTGTAGCTGTTGTGGTTTGGGATGGCAGCTTTAGAAGTTTAACAAAATTCTAACTACTTCTGCCTGAAACTTGGGCAGGATAGGTTAGCCTAGGATTACCTCAGAGAAGAGACATAAGGTCTGAAGCTAAATCTATGAAAATATATTTAAAGGAAAAAAAATTACCTGAATGCAAGTCATGTATCCTAATTATTTTACCATTTAACAGGCAAAAATCTGTGTTAATGAACGAGTTTCTTGTTTTATATATTCCTTTATTTTAGGTTGCTGTTTTGGAAAAAAAACCACACATGATTTTTGAATATTTCAGTGTTTGAACAGGAGATGCCAACTGGTGGGAAGTGTAGTGGGTGTAGGTTCCCCTGTTGCACCAGCTCTGACCTCTTTGGCAGGCACATTTCCATCAGCCAGGGCAGAGCAGAACAAACACTGACAATTCAAATACACTTTAAAAGGTTTTTGCCGGTTTGTTACCACCATCAGTATATAAAACTGCAATCACATTTGCTGCTGTTCCTTTTCTGTGGTGTGCTGGGCAGCAGAGTGAACCCAGCGATCCACTGCAGGTGGTGTGGGAGCGAGGTGATGCTGGGTGATGGCTGTGCTCTCCCGCGTTTATGCCGTGGGTTTTGTTCCCATCTCTCCACAGGGAGCGGATGCGCCAGTCGGCGATGTTCGAGCTGTGCCAGGGCATGCACCAGATCAGCCTGCAGTTTGTCCGCCTGCAGCTCAGCTTTGAGGAGTACACCATCATGAAAGTCCTGCTGCTCTTGAGCACAGGTGAGTCAGAGCCATGGTTGCATAGGAATGCTTGAGAATATTCCCATTCACAAAGAGATGCAGTGATTTTAACCAGGGTGACAAAAGAGCCAAACTGTTTCAAGCTGGGCCTGGATTTATGTCTTGGGGTTTATCTGCAGTTAGCACGGGAAGTGTCTTTGCAATTTGAGTGTGTCAGGTGCACTGGAGGGACAGGAGTGGCCAGGCAGAGGACTTTGGTGCCCTCTCCATAGGGGAACCACACCAACAAACATGCCAAGGAAGTGCCACAGTTGTGGGGATTGAGGGAAAATCCCTGCTCAACATTCAAAGCCACCAGAGTTTGGCTGACTTTACATGACCTTCAGGATCAAAAGATGTGCATTGCCTGTACTGCAGAGCAGGTGATTTTGTAATGCCAAGTGACTTGAGAATGGAAAGCCCTTTTACAGGCACTGAAAGTTTAATAAATGACAGTGTGTGCTTCATTTTTCCCTTGAGCATCACGCTTTGAGTTTCAAGATACAAAATTACATCCTGGTGCTTGTTAAAGCACTGTGTAGTAATTAGCAGATCTCTTGATCTTCTTACTGAAAATATTGAAAAACTGGTGTCCCAGTACAATTGTATAAATACACAGGCAGTTTTTAAACCAGGACATTTTTACATTACTTTTCCATCAGCAGCAGCCTGTAAACCTGCAAACAAACGTTATTCTGTGGAATCCTGCTCCTTTTTGGGGGATCCACTCAGTGACATCATGCCAAGGTAGCTCTGTGGTTAAACTACCTGCCTTTGAAGGGGGATGTGAAGCTGCAGTTGCTGTCAGGGCTGCAGGGGATTTGGATCCACTAACAAAATCTTCCTGGGGCTATAAGTCTTTTGGGCTCAAATGTCTCCCTTCCTCCCTACCTCCTTCCAGTTGAAGCTGTTTCAGCTTGTTGGGATGGGGAGACACCCCACTTTTTGGGGAGCCATTTTTGTCCTGGCCTGCAGAGTCTGACCCCCAGGGCCCACTCCACTGTGAGGTGGAAGAGATGATCAGCCAGAGAAACTGGAACAGCGGGGAGGTGATGTGCTCCAGGGTTGCCTTGAGGGGTAAATGGGCTTTTTTGAAGGTTGTCCCTCCTGGTTTTTCCAGAAGCATCTACCAGTGCTGGACATGGATGTGCTCAGGGAGGGTTGGCTCCCCAAAATATTCTTGAGAGAGTGTCTGGTTTGGAGATCTGCCTCTGCAGCATTTTAATCAGCACTAAAGAGGGAGAATCTTTAGAAAAAGAACCTGAAGGCATTCTAAAAATGCAGCAAAATGTTTTAAGCCAGGTATTTATTATTCTACCCTCTTGAGGGTGTAAACTAATGAGTTATTGCAAGAATCTTTTAGGTGAGATCAGTCTGGCCAATTAACTTCAGTGAGCTGGGTCCCTTTGAAACACACACCATGGTCACTAGAAAACCTGCTAAAAATAGTTTGTTTTGGGAGAATCAGGATATTTATATTAGAGAGAGAGAGAGGAGAGTGAAATGGAAATGAAGGTGGTGATAAAACCCAGAAAGTGTCAAGTGAAGGGCAGCAAACCTGGTTTTGAGTGATTGCACCTTGGTACAGTCTTATGACAAAACATCAGGTTTGTTTTCATTTAAATTCTTTTATTGAATCATGTGATGAGCAGAGTACAAGTTATTCTGAAACTTTCATGACGACCACATCAAGGAAGTTTCAGTCAATTTACATGTGGAAGAAACCACACATTACAACTCGGTTGTTTTCTTGCTTTCCACAGACCATAGATTTTGGGAGCTTGCCAGGAGTATTGCTGCATTTAATAAGTAAAATCAGAAACACTGGGCAAACCTCCAGAATTTCATGTTTTGCTTGAGTTCTCTTTATTTGTGGTCTTTCTTTCTTCCTTAATAATCTGGCTGAGGTGATAGTATAATAATTTTCAGAAAGAACAGTAAAATACATAATAGTAGACAAAGAAAGACTGACTCTAACAGTCTGTAAGCAGCATGTAGGAGTACAGGCCTGTAAATATTAAAGGAACTGTAAAGCCTGTGCATGTTGTGTGAGGACCACAGCATGCTCTGATGGCTTTACTTATCTTGATTGGTGCCTCTGTATTCATTCAGCTTGAACTGAATTTGTAGATTTGTTCCAGACAGTTTGTTTTATCTGTCAGCTGACTGGGAGAGTTTGCATCTGGAATTTGAAAATTAAATTGATATATAATATTTATATCATGATTGTATAATACATACAATATTTACTGAACAGCAGACAGGTTGGTGTGTTACCTCCTAGGCTTTTTCTAAAGATTCTTCTTTCTGCCCCCTTCCAGCACTTGGTGGCCTCAAGTCCTTGCTGCTCTCATGGTGGTACAGCTCCTTCTTGTTTTCTATTGCTAAATTGATCTGGTAGATACTGATGCTTTTTTTTAAAAGCTTCTACTCTGGGAGCCATTTGGGTGGTTGTTCCATGTTTATGATGTGATTTCAGTGGGATAGAGAGCAGTTGACAGGATTTAGAAGAGAAAGGACATGGATGAACAAGACAATTTTTGTTAAGATGCTAAGTCAGGGTAAGCTAAATTGGAAGATCACCTGTTTTTTTTCTTTCCCTTTTTCATAGGGAACTCTCCATTTAGCTTAGTGTGATACAGTTTTCTGGCTCTCTTAGGAAATAAACTCAGTCCTGTACAGAGTAGTATTTTATTCTTTTTCTGTGGACTGTGATTAAGAGATACAGAGGAAAAACATTCAGTGTTTAAGCAGTGTTCACCAATTCGGATATTAAACCTCCAAACATTTTTGGTAATGTTCATTAATAACCTCTTTGGAGTTTTCATAGGGATTTGATCCTAATAAACCATTCCTGTTCCGGACAGAACCTGCAGGAGTGCAAGGGTGTTTGCAGTCTGTAAAGAAATAGTGTATTTGCTTTTGTAATCAGCCTTGCTGATATCAGTCACAGTAAAAAGTATCAGAAAACTCTATTTTTAGCCCATCTGTAAAATGATGATTCCATGATCATGATTCTATCTCCTTCTGGCAGATGGAAACTTTAACAGAATACCAGAAATGCTTGCAAACGTATGTTGTGGTCAAACACTGGGTCAGAATGCCTGTTTGGAAAACAGTCTTCTGTTCCATGCAGAATAATGGCTCTGTTTGTTCTAGATGCTACACAGATGCTTGCTAACATTCAAAGAAGTTTTAGATCTTACTTGATGGCATAAAAATGTGTCACTTGGTCTAACATTTCTGCAGATAACAGCTGTATGTCTGTACCTTCTCCTCCTCTGCCAAGTGTAGGGAATCATTCAAGAATGATAAATCACCTTTTCAACTTCCAAAAAAATACCCTTGATCCATCTGCCCGTTCTTTATGTGGTTGGATTGTAATGAAAACAGTTCAGACATGAGGTTAGCATGTGTCATATTTCTGAGATGTTATCTTGTCCTCTGCCACAGCTTCTGCAATCACACATCTGGAGAAGATGCCTGAATCACTTGAAAATCTGTATGATTATGTTGATCCCTTACCAATGTCTGTAAAATTATGGGCTTTGCTTAAAGGTTTAATTCCTTCATCCATTAACTGGTGTAACTGTTTAAGTATGCACATCAAAAGAATAAGCAACACAGTTAATACTAATTTAAGACTGTCTTTTCAATGACAGTTCCCAAGGATGGTCTCAAAAGCCAAGCTGCATTTGAAGAAATGAGGGCAAATTACATTAAAGAACTAAAGAAGATGGTAACTAAATGTCCAAGTAACTCTGGGCAAAGCTGGCAGAGATTCTACCAACTGACTAAACTTCTTGACTCCATGCATGATGTAAGTATAACTCCTCAGGGAGTGCAGAAAAGTTAAGCAAAAAATCTCTCCATAAAGGTAAACCAGTAGTCTTTAATTGTGTTAAATGACAGGGAGAAGAGAACCCAAGCCGATATTGTTTTTAAAGGGACGTCTGAGAGAAGCTATTAGATGACTTTAAGGACAAGTTAAATAAGAAAGTAGAAGTCATTAAGGTGAAAGGTGCAGGGTTAGTGTTGTCTCACATCCAACATGCCTGATGTGCTAATAAACACAGAATTAATTTGGTGATCTTCTACAGCTGGTTTTGTAATAATGATAACTTTAAAAAATGTATTAAGACCTTGGAGCCATCCTGGGTGTTTGAATCTTTATTTGAGCTTTTCAAGCATAAGATTTCTTGTTAGGTTATTTCTGCCACTCTGCCTCATTCCAGCACAGGGTGTTTTACATGTGTCAGGTGTGAGATGTGATGAACGACATGGGAAACTAAAAGTTTGGTCTCAAAGCACCGGAGCTGTTGATGCCTCTGTGCACAGTGACTGAGTGGTTGTGGTAGGTGCATGGAGCCAGCTCAAGATTTCAGAAGGGGTGTCCATAATGTTGAGCTGTTTGTTTGGGAGCAGCCTGGTTCTGGCCGGTATAATGGTAAGTGCAAAGATTTACCTCTGCAGCAACAGGGGTGTATCTCTGTTAACATTCTGTAAGGGAGCCTGCAGACCCCACAGAGGAAGCAAGTGACCCAGCTGTTAAGGTCTCCTCTGCAGCAAAGGAGAAAACTGTCCTGCTCCATCCTGGGTGGGCAGGGAAGGAACTTTGCTGCACGAAGAACCTACAGCAATTGCTTTCAGAGATGCATATAAATGTGTGTCTTTGTATTCGACTTAAATTTCGTTCTGCAGAGACGGTACAGTACAGTGCACTTCAGGTCAAATTGGTGTAACAGCCTGAGGTCTGTTTACAGAATGTACATATGGAATTATTTTTCAAATATTGTTCTGTTGTTCATTAAAACATTGCAGATCTTAGTGGGAGGCAGGGAGAGTATTATTAGTACTGCAGTAATAGCTCATTCTTCAGAGATCAGGTTTCACTTGCTCAGCGCCAGCAAAGGAAGTTGTAGTGTTTTAGTGGAAAGAAAAGGGATGGGTGATAAAATCATTTGCAAGAATTCACATCTGAACCTCGAGGCAGCATAACAAACCCCTGCATTTATGGAGTTTTCTAATCCTCTTCAGGATAGGCAGTGTCTGTGATTTGTTACTGAAATGGGAGTGTTTGTGTGGTTAAGGTGACTGGCTGACAGGCTCGTGCTTACTGAGAGCGCTCCTGTGTCCTACAGACATTTTCCAAAACACAGTATTAACCACTGGGAGCTGAACTAACCAGAGGAAGCAGGCTGCTCTTGCATTTTATTTAATTTTTAATTAAGCTATTTCTGCATCACTTTTGTTTTAATAGAGCACTTTCTTTCAAAGGACTTTTTAAAGAAAGTCCCATTGTCAGCATTCTCTCTTAGGCTGGTTGTCTCCACAACAGTGCTTCCTTTCAGAGATGATACTGGAGACTTGCTCAACAAAGGCACTTGTTTATTTTTTCTCTTTAAAACTGGGAGTTTTTGGGTTTTGGTTTTTGAAATCCATCAGAATAAATTTAGAGTGGTGATAATATTAATGAGAAGTGAGAATTATTATTCTCTCCCCACTGCCTGTTAGTGCAGAATTTCTCCGTTCAATCGATGTGAATGCAAATTTTCTTCTCAGTTCCTTAGCCTAGGAGGAACGCTTTTTCAGCTGTCACCTATGTATTTTTAACTTACTCCATTATCATTTTAGAGGATCAGAATATATTTGGTGCTGAACAGTCTAACTGGAGCTGAGGGCCCATGTTTACATGCTGCTGTAGTCTCGGCATTGGCATTTGCAGTGCAAGCCTGAAGGGACTGGTGCAGAATTCATGCTTGTTCAGCCCTCCTGCTGCATCCAGCTTGTCCATCTGAGCAGAGCAGCATCTCATCACTCATGGAATTCACTTTACCAGAGTGCAGGGACAGACAATAAAAACACCTGCTCCTTTGCACCTCCAGACTTGCTTTCATCGACCTCATTTTTAAGTAGTCTGTCTGAGGACTATATGAAATACAGTGCGTGGAAATATCAAATTACAGTATGCTTGGCTTATATAATATGAGGAAGGAAAAAAAACCCAAACAAGATGGTTTTACATTGCTCAGTGTGTTAAATCATTCATCCACACAGTGAACATATGTGCAGGTAAAAAAGTGCCGAGCTGAGGGAAAAAATAAATTTTCAAGAAGGCCAGGTAGGCACTTAAATATTTGAAAACATCAGCAACTTTATTTAATGATCCATAAAGCCTCAAAGCACCTGAAAAATAAGAGATGGAAATCCGTCCCGGGCAGACAAGATGAACAGGGTTTTGTGCATGTGCACACCTGTGTGTGGCCTCAGGAGCCGCCTGCAGCCTGCCCTGCTGCCTCCATCGCTGTGCTGTGCACCAGAGCACTCCTTATTTGCCTGAGGCCATGTGGAAGCCATGGCTGCTGATGCAGCAGGACATGGTGGATGTGGCAGTGCTGGGTTAACAGTTGGATTCAATGATCTTAGAGGGCTTTTCCAACCTTAATGATTCTATGATCCCATATTTCCTTTTTGTAGGGATTGTATTACTCACCCTTTTGGGTGAGTGCATGTGCATCATTTCCCAAAGAACCACAGTGCAGCAAGGACAGCCCCCCTCTCTACCTGGAGACCAAAGATTTTGGTCTTGTGCCTGTGCATGGCCATAGCATTTCATGGGGGAGATACACAGGCAGCACTTGGATGGAGGTGAGGTGCCTGACAAACGCCCTCAGGAACATTAGAAACAGATGTGCTGCACATGGTATCAAAAACTTCATTTGGATCCTCCCCAGCATCCCCTGTTGGCTTTGGCAGGAGGAGCTGTATCGTGCATGACAGGCCTCGTTTCATATAGAGACCATAGTGTATGGTTAGGCAGTTTGCAGAACAAAAGCTGAGTTTGGTTTCAATCTGGCTGATGCTAAAGAGGCTTTGAGTGAAGAGGGCTTTTGTTTCGGTGCCATGACATTAAACCCTAATATGAACCTTCCCCTTGTCTTGGCAAGGCAGAGCCCTGCACTGTCATTTGCTTGTTGACATTTTCTGCCAAACAAAAATAAATTCTTTAAGGCTCATGCTGCTGAATAATTAATTTTTTATAGTTCCTGAAGGGAATACTTTATAGCTGAGGTGGATCTTTCCATAGGCTGAGAGGGCCAGGATTTCACTTGCTGAAAAAGCTGACAGTGGGAATAAGGGCATGGATCCTCGAGGGGCAGGGTTGCAGGGATGCTGTGCTGGATGCAAATGTGCCTCTGCAGGTTCCTAATCCTGCAGATACAAAGCTGCAGATGAGTCCCTCAGCTGTCACCAACACCTTTGGGTACCCTTATTTCTGCTACTGATCTCCCTGAGCCGTGTCCCACAGATGATGAGCAGTTTGGAGCCTCGTTTTAGTCCCAGTGCCTGAATTCTCAGGGTGAGCATTTTCTCTCTTTATTCAGAGGATAGATCCAGTCCCCACTCCCAGAGCAGCAGCGATGTGGGAGTGAGCTAGGTGTGTGTTGCTGCAGCTAATATGCATCTGTCAAGTGAGAAATTGATTTCCAGCTCCCTAATGTAGACAGAAGCTACTCTGAGAGTCATCTTGCTCAGTTTGTGATGGTTGCATCTCTTTTCCTTCATGTTAGTAGACATTTGTTGGAGAAGGGCAGAAACCCACTACTGTTGATAGAAGAGCAAAGGAGACTTGGTTCAAAATTTGCCCTGGCCACGAGCTGAGGATGCTTCATTGGTGTGGGATGCTGTGGGTGCATCCTCCAGGAATACAAAATGAGTTAAACTCTGGTTCTTCCATGTCATGTCCAGGTGTCAGGTGCTGTGTGTATGCACATGGTTATGAAGGAGACTTGGAGAAATGAGTGCAGTTCCTCAGTCAGATAAATGCACCTGTCCAGGCAGAACCAGGGCCCATTATTTCCTGTGCCAGATACTGTTAGTGCCTAATCCATACACATTTTATTCACCTTTTACTCCTTAATAGCACGAGGCAAATACTCTGCATGGTTGTAACCAGAGGCTTCATGCCTGGGTATTTCCTTGTGTTCCCTGTGTTTGTGGAAGGTTTTACTCTTGGCTTCAGTTCAGGATTTCATAGACAGCTAGAATTGGCCGCTGTGGGTATTAGAGAACGTATGTACCTCCAAGAATCAGCCTGCAAGCCATCCCAGAGGGAGTAACTGTCTTCCTGAGCCCTCAGAGTAATAATTAATTTACATAATGGGATTTTCATAGGACTGGAAGCAAAAAGGAATATAATGGTAATGGAATAGTCAAGGCCTGGTTGGCAGTGGTTTTCCATATCCTTACTGGTTGTTGAAGAAGGAGTTTTGTATCCACTGTGTAAAGTGGAAAAAGCAGGAAGTGACAATGGTCCCAAACTCTAGGGCTCTTTGCTGGGTGAGGAAAGAGCTGGATGGGCAGAGGCCTGTTCCTGAAAGGGACAGAGAAAGGTTTTGGAGTGTCTTTTTTTTTTTTTTTTTTAAATATAGGAGAACACTGAAGTTTCTGACAGTAATAGCTTTAGCTAATAATAGGAAGGAATTACTCAGCATTGTGTTGTTAGCCTACTGCTGTCTTAATTGCTGTCTCAGTAGGCTTAATCACAAAGATGCTCCTGATAGAGAAGTGGCTGTGGGCTTTCATACCACACTCGGAGATTTTGAGAGAATTTGAAAAAAACTAAGCACAGAAATGTGCACCCTTGTCAATCCAGTAGTTCTCACCATTTCTGGAAATGCAGAGGCATGGTGAGATTTCCAAACTAAAATAAATTCTTTTTGCTGTAAAAATTCTGCAAGTGCTCGAAGGTCACTGTAACTGTATTAACTTCAGGGACTTCATTAAAGGATTCATTTTTTTTAATTATGAAGACCAGTATGGGTGAAAAAGTCCATTTTATGGAAACCCCACCCTAATAACAGAAAATTACATTTGATTAATACTCCTGTTTCTCAGAGGTGCTCAATACAGCATACAAATGCAAAGATTGATTAGGTAAAAACCTCGGAATTGCTAAGACTGCTGTAGCCTTGAAAATGTTTGAAGTGCAGCATGCTCTCTGCAGCATAGTGATGAGAGAATTGGGAATTGTTTTAGTTGTGGCCTTAACTGCACTGCCAAGCTGTAACTCTGCAGAAGTGTGCTTTAGTAGCTGAAATAATTGAGGTTATAGAAATAAAGATGTTTCTACTCACCATTGCACTGCTTGTGGAAACAGTGGTGCTTTCACTCTCACTGCCACATTGGAGTTGTCTGTCACAATGCTGGCCTGGGGGAGGTGTCAGCATTTCCAGTATAAACCATGAGAAGCAGAGGGTAAGAGTGGCCAGGTAAAGTGTAGTCAGGAGTTCTCAGAGCACAGGGATTTTACAAGGCTTTACAGAACAACCAGGAGTATATTTGGTGTAGGAAATTCATAAGCTACATTCAGAGGTGCTGGATAGCTTGTGTTAGCTTGCTTGTAAGCTATGGTGCATCAGTCACTGCAAAGACAGAGTTTGTGTGTTCCACTTCTCTTTTAAAGCAAAAGAGCAGCTAAATTATTTACCTGTTATTAATGAAAACTATATCAGACAAATGTTGCTTGGGATGCAGAGGCAAGGACTTATATTTCAAAATTAGCATTGCTTGTGGAACCTGAGTGTTTCATCCTTTTAGTGCATCCTCAGCCAAGGCTGCTGGCCTGGCAGGGAAGGGGTGGTACCTCTGAAAATGGATGAGAACAGGCCTGCAGAAAAGAACACTGCTCATGGCTCAGCTCTTGGTCTCACAGCTTAATCTGTCCGACCTTAGCACAGTGTTTACATTTCAGTACTTGTGAGATGGCCTTCAATTCTCCCACATTCGTTCCTCTTTATTTTAAATTAATGCTTTCCCAGCCCCAAATGGCGTGCAGCTTTCAAGGCTGCAGTTAAAAAGATCCTGAGTGCCATCCCGTGTTCCTGGTGACACATGGGGTCAC
Organism: Climacteris rufus; assembly: GCA_013398175.1. Taxonomy (NCBI): domain Eukaryota; kingdom Metazoa; phylum Chordata; class Aves; order Passeriformes; family Climacteridae; genus Climacteris; species Climacteris rufus. Next base: position 1,846,307 of record VZRZ01005482.1, read on the forward strand.
ATGTGACGCACATGCTTCCTGGTACTCCCTTTGTCTTCACATGGGTGATTATTGTCAAGTATGTTAAAGCTGATAGCGTAAGAAAGAGGAACAAAAGTTTTAGCAGACTAAATAAGTATAGAAAACACATTATCCTTAAGGCTTCAAACCTAAGTATGACATGATAGGAGGGTTCTAGGTATTTTCTTTTAAACTGGTGTGTAAATGTAACCTTTCCCCCTGTGGTGAGACTCAGTGTGCTGTGCTGTGATAGTATTCATGATCATATCCTGGTTTTCACCCACTGGACTGCTAACTCATTTATTGAATACAATAGATTTGGTTTCCTTCATTAATGTTACTATTTTTCATTTCCCCTTGTCTGCATATTCAGCAGACACATATGTGTACATGATAGTACTGAAAGCTTGAAAAGAAATCAGGAGTTTTTGTGCAGGCTTTCCTGTGATACCTGTCTCAGTGAATCCAGAGGCTCCACACGGGTGTGATTAGGCAGGAATTCGCTTGAACTGCACAGAAGGCAGTGGGACAGAGGTGACCCCAACCCCCTCTCACATTCAGTGATGTGAAACAAGTTTAGGAAAAGCAGCACATTCACAGGGTCATTGTCAAAGCTGTGTGGGGTACAAGGTTTCCTTTGCTTAGGGCTGGTGTTTGACGCCAAAGGCAGGGAGGAGGGAGTGGCAATCACACCAATAGAGTTTCCTTCACTTTGGTTTTGTGCTGTTTGGAGTATTTTTGGCACACAGTAGATGCAGTAGCAACCTCCTAATGGGTAAAGTAAACCTTTGAACATCAGCATTTTTTTCCCTTGAAAACCAGATTATGTCTATGCTACTTATTTAGCATGCATCTGTTTAATTAATTAGCATTGCTTCATGGCATGCCAGATCATCGGGAACAAACTAAGCCCCAGCAAACAGACTCACGTAGCGCTCAATAGCAGCAAGGCGTGTTTGAGTGATCTCAGCACTTCTCTGTGATGTTCATAAATTGCTTACATGTTTGTGAGAACAGCTGTGGAAGTCCTGAACTCAAGCAATAAGGTACAGTGCTACAGGATGGTCATGTTGCTGCCCATCTTTTTTTATTGATTTCCTTTCCTGCCTTCCAGAAGTCCACTTTTATTTGCTCTATCTTTAACAGTGCAACTCTGGATGTTAAGAATTGAAATGACAAACTTGTGTTTGATGAACTACACAAGCAGAAGTGGTTTTAGTCCTTTGCAAGGACAAAGTACCAGAATTAAGCTGTGCTTTTACATTTGAATTTTTAAAAAGCAGAGGCTTTAGTTTTTCTTCCATCATACAGTACAGTGATTTGGTGACCTGCAGCGGAAGTTCACACAATCACTGAAACCTGGACATGCTTCATTCCTGTACATTTCTTAAAGATTGGCAAGGGTCTGATATACTGTAAGGCTTTAGGAGATGCATTTAGGTCACAGCCACCAAAATACCTGTGGACTGTGCTGCTGTAAAACCTGAAATGCCACCATGTGATGCAGCATTCGTGTTGTTGAGCTGCAAACATCAGCTGCTCTGGCAGTTGTAGGTCATGGACCCTGGAGAATGCACTGAAGTTAACCAAATAATCTGCTTTAATGAATGTGTATCCAGCTGAAGTTTAGAGATACAATAGTTTATGGCTGATCTTTTCCCTCTGGGCAGAAGGCTTTATTTTCATAGACCTGTAGTTTTCATGGTGGCCAGTTGCTGTTAGTGAAAAGAAAAGTGCAGCTAGGCTGAAAAATCAAATCTGTGGTATCTTGGTTTTTCCTAGTTTGCTGATTTTTAATGAGTCAAGTAGCCCTTTGGCATTTGAGTTCTTCTGTTTGCTTTATAACCCCTGCAAATGGACTGTCAAGTCAGAGTAAGATGTCTTTTCTCGGTAATAATCAATTACCAATAAGCTGAAGTTTGCATGCAAAACTCTTGGTGCTTTTCCTAAAAAGTGTTTCTTTCTGTATTTCAGCTTGTTAGTGACTTATTGGAATTCTGCTTCTACACCTTCCGAGAGTCTCAGGCACTGAAAGTAGAGTTTCCAGCCATGCTAGTGGAAATCATCAGTGACCAGCTACCAAAGGTGGAATCTGGGAATGCCAAGCCCCTGTACTTTCACAGGAAGTGATAGAAAATGTCTTAAATGGAAGAACTTTGCCTTAAGTTTCCCTGTGTTATTCCACACCCATGAAGGACCCAAGAAACCATATTTTAAACATGCTATTTACACTTGTTCAGCAGTCTCTGAATAGTCTAAAATCATATGAAGGGTTTGGGGAATGGAAAGGAGTTGACTCGGATTTGGCAAGACCTAGATGTTTGGAAATTACCCCATAACCCTAAAACACTTAGAAAATGTTCCTGTTCCTCTGGATGAAAAGCCATATCTAGTCAATAACTCTTTGATTTTGATATTTTAACAGATGGAGTTTTAAATATGCCATGTAGTTTCTGGTATTGTTTGCTTGTTTTAAAAGGGTTCGAGAACTAATGAGAACTTTTTAAAGCTTACCCTTGGTTTGCACATAAAACGTAAAGTCAATATGGGGCATTAATATTCTTTTCTTGTAAAAAAAAAAAAAGAGAAAAAAACAAACAAAAACTATATATATATACACATATATACACACACACAAACCCTAGCGTGTAAAGTAATAACAGAACATTTGGTGTGGAATACTGTTATCCCCACCTGTGGCATTTGTTATCCCATGTTATCCCATCATAGATGATATACACTGTGTTAAGTGTCCATTTACTATTTAATTCAAAAGGATAATATGTGAAAAACAAATGCCCTGGTATCAATTTATAGTATCTATTGTGCTGGCTTTACAAATAATTTTTTGCAGTCTTTTGCTGTACTGTACATTGCTGTATGTATAAATTGTGAAGGACCTGAAATAAGGTGTAAGGAACTTTTGTAAATGAGACAAAAAAATCTTTAATGGTTAATAGGATGAACGGGAAAGTATTTTTGAAAGAACTCTATTTTGCTGGAGACTATTTAAGTACTATCTTTGTCTAAACAAACAAGGTAATTTTTTTGTAAAGTGAAATGTTCTGCATGCATAATGAACCGTTTACAGTGTATTTAAGAAAGGGAAAGCTGTGCCTTTTTTAGCATCATATCTAATTTACCATCCTACAGTATCTGTTGTAAATAACCACGCTTAACCTTTTCAGTTGTGTTTAAGCCTTTCTCTCTCTATTTTTCTCCCTTTTTGTCTCTCTTGCAAGCATATGTGACTTGAGCACATCTTAAGACTCCTGCTTTGTATATCCGTAGGAAACTACACGTTGTTTGCCACTTTACCAAGGTTTCATTTAACAAGACAAATTATGGTCTCTCTCCAAAGCTTTTCCCAGCTTAATGATCTAGTGAGTTCTTGCCCTCTATTTCCTTTCTCTCTCGGGGGAACGAGGGTGAGCAAGATGTTGAACGATTTTTCTTTTTTTTTTTTTTTATTAAGGTTTCCCAGATTGTTTGGTTTTGGTTTTTTGTTTTGGGTTTGTTTTTTTTTTTCCTTTGAATACTGGATCTATGAAACATCTTTAAAAGGTCAGATTATGATTTCAGATGGGGGAGAGCGAGGTTATGCTGAAGGGAACATGCAGATCATTACAGTAAGTATATCAAAGAGCTTTGTAGTGGTGAGAGGGATGGATGGTAAGGGATGATATGGGCAGATAAGCTGAGTAGAATTTTTAGTGATAAATTAAAACCGTATGTAATTTTGTAAGCATTTTTGTAATAATCAGGATACATATGAGAAGACAAATGTTGACACTACAAGTTCAACTCAGTTGGTCTGATTTTGTCTCAAAAATGTTTTCTCTAGAATAAGACTGCAAAGAAAAGAATTTTTGAGGTGATTTTCACTATTTCACAATTTATAAGCAAATACAAGATTTTGGAGTAGAATAGAGGACAGGTGAACTTTTCTGAGGCTCAACTGTTGCTACCATATGCTCATGTTTAAATAGAATAGTTTTTCAGAGTCCTAATCTGTAGTGTTCTCTCTGGGTGCCACTGGTATTTTTGAGCTATAGTGTGTCCCTTGGCCGGTCAGAATGTAGCATTTCTTGTCAATGGTGGTCAAATTAAGAATTCTACACCCTTTCTGAACCCAAATTTTGAGATGCACTGTGGTGCACTGAAGACAGTCAGCGCTACTTGTCTTTTTAAATGACACCTGCCTTATGCAATGGGTAATCTGTAAAGACTGTATTCAGAGAGGTTTTTTATATATAAATATATACATACATATATTATTTGCATTTTGGAAGTCTAATTCATAGGCAGATCTTTAAATACTGACCTGCACAGCAATATGAAAGCCAAACTTCCAACATGAGATATACAGCATGCAGACTGGTTGTTTACAGTAAAGACACAGTCATACATCCATCTTTTAATTTACTTTTTTTTTAAGTCTAAAATAGAAGATTTCAAAGCCAGGTTCTGGGTGAATACAGTCTGCAGCAGCTTTTTATATTAACAAAGTTACTGCCTCCTTTTCTGTCTCAGAGTAACTTTGCTTGACTAAAATAGCAAAGCCATATTCTACACTTCACTGTTAAATGCCTGTCCCAGTCCAAATTGTTGTCTGTTTGCTCCTATTTTTGTACCTTATTACTTTTAATCTTGGTTTGGTACAATTCATAATTCACAGAAACTTCATATAATTAAACACACTAAATTAGTTTTAAAAAGCAATTTATATCTTTATGCAAAAACGTATGTCTGTCTTTGCAAACAACTGTAAGCAGATTATAATAAATCCTTTACTTTAATCACCTGTTGTTTATGAAACCCTTCATTGATTATTATTTTTTTGCTAGAGATCATTGAAGTAATAGATACAATTGGATATAGATGTTGTAAGAGGCAGTATTCTCTTATCAAGGACACTTAAGCAGAATAGCCATCACTTTTTTTATCTAAACCTGTGTACAGAAAAAAAAAAGAAACCACAAAACCCAACCCTAGTTTTTAGCTACTGGGAAGTTCGTTATGTTCTTTTGAATTTGTTTAGAATGAAATAGGCATTTGTCTCCTGCAAAATACAAGACAAACTATGACAGCTTTTAGAAGTGGGCTTTTGTTCATTGAGCTAAATTATTTTGTTGTAAGAAGGAACAGGGATATGCAGCAAGAGCATTATATACACAGTTAAAATGTAAAATAGTGTAATGTACTGCAGTGGGTATTTCAGGAATACTACACATCCTGCAACGCAGCAGTTGCATGGAGTAAAATAGAAAAGACTAAAGTTTGCAATATCAAAATCTTATTAAAAAGATACTTTACAATCAATAATGCAAAAAGCTAATTCACAGGGTGGTGTTTTTCACTGACTTGTTTAAACATTTATGAAATTAAAAGATTCTACAGTTAATGCACTTTTAATTGTTTATTAAAGATTTGACTTTTTTTAGAGCAATGTTTTCAGCTGGAGGTCAATGACTTGATAAGATAGACAGCAGTTCTGAGGCCAGGAAGCTCAGAGGAATGTTTAAGAATTCTTGGAGTTTAAATAGATTCCTGGATGAAAAATAAAAGCAGCCAGCAGTATGGTGTAAACAGTAAAATCTATGCATAATGATGCATTTATAATTAGGGGTTTGCTTCTGTATGTTTAAAGCTTTTTAAATAAATAGAAAATATTGTTTGGTCTTTATGTTAATGTCTGCAAGTACCTATTTTTCTTTTTTTTTCTTTTTTTTTTATAAAAATTGTACAAATATACATGAATTAAACTGGTTTGATTGCAAGTATTTCTTGCATTTTAATCTCAGCTAGCTGCTGGAGCAATGCTATCCATAGAGACAAGCCTTCTGCTCATCTAGAAACAATGTAGAACCAGAGAGTGGGTTGGGTTGGAAGGAACCTTAAAGATCATCAAGTTCCAATCTCCAGCCATGGGCAGGGACACCTTCCACTAGACCAGGTTGCTCAGAGCCCCGTTTAACCTGGACATGAACACTTCAGGATAAAGTAACTTAAAATGCACTATTAACGTCTTTCTTCAGCCAGCTGGAGCGTGGGTTCCACCAGGCTCTGTCATTCCAGGTGCAGTGGCTCTGGCTGAGGAGCAGCTCCTCCTGCTGTAGAACAGGGAATGCCCAACGCTGAGGAAGGTTCACTTCCCTTGGGTCCCTGTGCTTGACAAGTGATGTGCTGACACTGTCTGGGCACAAGCTGCATCCCACTGGAAGAAACAAACCTTCAGTAGCCAGACCAGCCTCCCATTTCTGTGAATCTCATGCTGCTGTACCCATTGACCAAAGTTAGAATTTCTCTCATGGCAAGAGGGATTCACTATTTTATACACACAAGGTCTCCCCAGTGCCCCTGCCTTCTCAGGGTCAGATCTTTTCCAGTTGTAATTACAGCAAGATAGCAGGAGTTTTATTTCCCCTTCTAACTATCTTGGTTTGTTCTGGGCACTATCTCAGAAATTCACATCCAGGTTCTACACAAAGCCAGGTCTGTGTTTTAAGACCACGATTTAATTGCATTTTGGTCTTTCAATAACAAGTTACATAAACTTTCTATTGCCAGAAAATCCTTGCACCTGCTTTCTGTTTGCTGAATTATCAGAAGGAAAGAATAATAGGGGATCAGCAGTGTTAAGAAAAATTTCCCATATGTTTACAAGCAGATGTATCTGTCATATTCTGTTCTAGAAATAAGACGACGCTATCGCTCCTTAAAAACGTAATGAAACTCGTAATCTGACCTGAGGTTGGGACACTCAGGTATCTGCACAGAGTGGGAGCTCATGAGGAGTACAGCATTACGAAGAAAGGAGTGGAAAAAAACGCCCTTTCATGTCACAGATTTTGCTTCTTAAAACATACCCTGCCATAAGGTTTTTGAAGTGTTCTTACTTTAATTGTAGATGTTGACAGGATGAAGTTTATTTGGCACTTACCTGTGGCTACTGCAAGGACAGATGAGGGCACACTGTTGGACTCTGATGTAGAAAATGTCCAAGGCACATTCAGCTTAAAAGGTGAAACTCCAGTGAAGACTTTTAGTGAAACCCAGTTCAGCACTGGTGCATTTACAGCCTACACAAGCCCTCTGTCAGCAACTTTTCTCCTTAAACTGCAAACCAGGTAAGAATTATGAAATGGGTTAAGAGAACAAGGAACAGAGCATTGAGGAAGGCAAGTTTCTGCCCGAGTCTCTTCTATGACACAATTACAGAGGCTTGGGTAGCAAAAGCTGCAAGCAGTGTAGCAGGAACACTTATTTTCATTACAGGACAAAGAAATCAGCTAATAAGATTTTTCTTTCCCTCATGATAAAAGACAGCATCAGAAGGAAACCAACCACAAATAACAGCTGGGACAATGTGGAACAACCTGCAGCAGGCTGAAAACCCCAGGGCTTTTGACCCAGCAGCATGCCAGTGCTGCCAGCCAAGGTGCAGAGCTGCACCCAGGCCAGTGACTAACACAGGCTATAAATTTCTGCTGAGCCCAGCTAGGCAGGAGTCTCAGCTTTGCCATTAATTATTCAGCACATTTGACCTTAATCCCCAGGCTGAGGGATTCAATCTCTGGCCCCATAGCGGTGGCAAGGCCAACACCATTTTGCATAAAAAGCACGATTGGGTTGGGTTTTTTTCCCTAATTCATACTCTAATTTTCAGTCTCAGCTTTTGAAAACTGACAAGCCCTTGCCCCTGCCCACAGTAACCAGTGCAGAGCAAGGGAGGGGAACCCAACCTGAGGATTAATTAAGTTGTGCCCACAGCTGTGACTGGAGAGCAGTTCCACACAAGAGGATGGAGTTAGGCCAGCCCCATGGAGAAGGACCACTCCTCCTGCCAGGCCAAGCAAAGAACCCTTCAACCAGCCTTCTCCAGAACAGAGTTCCTGTCCTCCTTCCTGCCTCCACAGTGCATTACTCTGCTCCTCCAAAATCTACCAAGCCATGGATAAGACACACAAGAGGCGTGCCCTAAAGTCCAGTTTCAGGAAAGCAAGCAATCTCAAAGGTCTGACTTCCTCCGTATGTTTTTTAATTTTTAGCATCTTCTAATCTCCACTCCCAAGCAGTGGGTTCTGAGGGCAGCCTTTGCAGCCTGCTCAGCAGTGAGGGTGAAGAACGAGATGTGCTGTGGCTACTGGGCTGTACAAGTCTGTACTTGGCTTTAGTGTAACTGGGCTGATGTGGAAACCCAGATGGTGGGTAGCAGTTCCCACAACTAAATTCCTCAGAGGCAGTGTGGTTAGCCTGAAAGCCAGATCTGATCTGGCTCAGCTCACACCACTGCCTTCAGACAACGGCTAGGACGTGAGAAAGTTTGGATTAGTGTTACCTCTGCTCAGTGTATCACTTCTCAGTAGAAAAGTTTTCCTCTTGTTTGGGTTCTGCATGGCTCCAGAAGTAACAGGAGTCTCAAAACATCTCACCTAAAGGCAAAATAGGGTCACAGGACTGGATGGAATACACACCATTATTCCTTCTTTATGTATCTGCCTTTTTAAACCAACTCAGTTAACAGGAAAAACCCCCCACCAAAAAGAGCTAGAGCTGAGAAACACATGGAGAATTTTGGAAGACAGTGGCCAGAGCAAGATCAAACATGCACTGCAGGTTTAAAACAACAACAAAACAAATGGAAGCAACTTCCAAAGTTTGTAAGCTTCAAGTTATCAGAGCTTCACCATCTGACAAGCCAGCATACCTAGCTGCCACACCCGCAAGGTTAATACCAAAGATTTACATTCTCCCTGTTCTTTCAACATTTTCTACCAACTGGTAGCCATGAAAACTGAATTTGGCACACAAATACCATCCTGCCTCCAGCATAAATCTTTAAGGCCACAAATGAGTTGACAGAGCTGTGGGCCCAGGCAATAAGAGACCCAGCCAGAACAGTGCTTTGCCACGTGAACAAATCTGAGCAAGGAAACCTGCAAACTGTTGCTGTAGTAGTGGTGTGGTATTAATACTGAATCAAGGAGCAAATTAAAGAACTTGATCTCCTTCAGTCCAGAAGTCATCTTCAGTGCTTGGGTCACTCAGCCAAGACAAGAACTGCCTAAAAGCTTTATGGCAGGAAGTCACTGCTCAAATAGCAGGAGAATTCACCAAATGAAACTCCTCCAAGCGATGAGGGTCAGTGCTGGAGAGCTGTCCTGGCTTGGCCCAACATTGTTCCATCTGGAAATGATTTGTACATACTCCAGTGGTCTGTGCAGTCTGGGCAAAGGAACAAATTAATGGCATGGAGTTAAATCCTCAGGGGTGTGGAAGAGCCATCTCAAGGCAGCATTAACCATTAACTGGCTTACTAATCACATTTGTTAGAAAAACTTGCAAGCTAAGTAGAGCTGCAGTAAATAACTCAAAATCCATGGAGTCCAATTTAACAAATAAGTGAGCCTGTATTAGCATGTCATCCTGTCATATTTTCCTGCATCCTCTTCACTGCCTCTCATACAGTCTTACTTAAAGGAGAGAAAAATACAAAGATTAGTGATAAGCTGCATGTAATTATTTTTTTTTAAAGCACAAGGTACGTATTTACACACCACAGGATGTCACAAGTTTTTTTCTATGACCATAGATAACTTTCTTACTACTTAAATAGTTCTACAAATTTTGAAGCATCAGTAAGACCTTGCAGTTGACAATAATAGAGAAGGAAGGAAGAAAGGCAAGGTCAACAAGCAGCTAGAAAGACAGACAACAGATAAAATGCAAGATGCCTCCAGGATGCAAAACCATCATAGCCAGAGATTCTCTTTTTCCTTTTGGCTTGAACCTGCAGAGTTGCCTATTTTAAGTGAGGAAAATTCCCCATCCCTTTTGGAGTCTGCTTGAGGCTGACTGCATAGAGCTGCCAATAATTATTTCATGCCACATCTTCCAGAACCAGAGCAAAATATTCTGCAACACAGGAATGACAAATCAAATAACAAATAACATTTTATTTCATTTACAGTGATATTTTTGAGTAGCAAAGGAACCATGACATATAGGAGCCTGTAATAAAAGTTCATGTGTCTTGTCTTTATAAAATAAATGAAATCATACACACAACATAAACGAATGTGCTCTTTGAAGACATTTGAAAAATGTCATGTCTTGATAACTATTATTTTACTTACTGATGTCTGTTCTGCACTGGCTATTCCACTCTGAAATATAATTTAATTGTCAGCATGATAGCTTTTTTTATCCATCAGTATCTTCCAAACCTAAATAATCATAGAATGGATTAGGTTGGGAGGGACCTTCAGGATCATCATTTAGTTCCAACACCCCCAGCCATGGGCAGGAAAAAAAAACCTTCCACCAAACCAGGTTGCTCAGAGCCCATTCAACTTGGCCTTGAACACTTCCAGGGATGGGACATCCACAGCTGCTCTGGGGAACCTGTGCCAGGGCCTCACCACCCTCACATTCTGTTAAAAACGTTGCTTATCAAATTATAATCTCCAGGACACTATGTTAAGCCACAGATCAACCAAATACTTGACTTCAAATGCTACTTTATCTTGCAAACAAAAATCCCACTACTGCTCTTTACAATTGAAAAAAAAGCACCCCACTGAAAAATTAATCTATCCCTCCATCCCCCTTTCTTGTCCCCCCACCCATTCCAACCCTCAAAGAATCTTTTTCCTGTAATTCATATTTGGCAACACTTAATGTCTTTATACAGATTAGGATCGTCAATCCATAGTCCAGCTCTTCATTGATTAAAAGCAGTCACAAAAGTAGAGACAAGTGACTAGAACAAAAATCCATGGATACCATGTACACCTTCTTGGCGTTCAATGCACAAAGCTATAAAAACTGAACATAATTTTGTGGAATAAGTCCTCTCTTGCCATTTAACGTGCCTTCTAGCCATCCTGGCTCTCTGGAAAATTGCACTGCAAAAGAAAAGGAAAAAAAAATGACTGCAGCTTTTTATGTTTGAATTAGTACTTTTTACCTTTAGCTCCACGACACCAGGCAAAGCATCCATGAAAACATCCCATCATCTGCAATGACCAGTTTAAGAATCTGGCTAGGAAAGATAAAGAGGATTATTAACTTCAGTTAAATACTTCATAATATACTTCTGCAAAGTGTACATGGTGAAACGGCTTTTAGGTGCAGGAGACTTCATTAAGGAAACAGTTAATGGAGCTTAGGACAGATTTATAAAATAGAAAATCTGTGCCTTAGGGGGAAAGTCAGAATTTGTAACAAACAGTGGAAAACAATTTCAGTAGGTGGGGCAAAACAAGACCAAAAACCTGTCTTGAGCAGAGGTGATGAATCTGGAAGCCCAGAGCCACAGAACAACAGCACAGAACCGTACTTGGCATGAAAAGTAAGCATGCAAAGGATTATAGGGGAAATAGAAATGAGCCAGATGTCACTCCAAGTATCATCTCTTCAGAACAGAGCTGCTATTAAAAGTGACCAGTGGACAAAATCTGAATCATTCTTCTGATTAAATCCTCTCTCTGAAATTCAAATACATTGTGCAATTCACAAAACACAAAGGAAAGCCTTGAACAGCTCCTTGTGCCATCCTAAGTGTTCACCACTGCTGATCCCAAAGTTTATGCAAGAGTATGCATGAATCTAAAATAGGAAATATTTCAGCTTGGACTCTCAATGGCCCAGAAGTTACTCTGTGAGCAACAGAACAAATGAAATCTGACTTCTATATATATATATTGACCACATTTGACAGGAAGTTAAAAAAGAAGCAGAAGCCTCCTTTCTTTGGAAGACAGACTAAAAAATCCTCAAATTCCCTATCAGGTGTCTTGTAAGGATACACTACAGATACCTATTTACCTATGTAACTGTAAAATCCCACACTTTTTAGCAACCTACGACATCCTCTACCGTATTAATTTATCCTCACAGTGCTTCTGAGACAGACAGCATTTAGGGAAGATATCAGACAAATGCTGAAACATGCTGCCAGCCATGTCAGTGCTTTATTTAAAACACATTAACACATTGGGAAATGTGATATTTGTAGCCTTCTACATATCACGGAAATAACAGTTAAGAGGGAGCAACATGTTAAGTCTCACTTCCAAAAGCATTGTAAGGCTCTAAATTTGAGCACTTAAAAACATACTTTCTCCTAGTTTTTAACTTGGGGCCTATTGTTGTCAGACAGCTGTGCTCAGAAACCACACTTTAAACAACAATTACAACTCCAAGGAACCCAGAAAACAAAACTGCTTTCAAATGATACTGATGGTTTAGATTCAGCACAAAAGTCTGGGTTTATATTTGCAGTGAACATGTTAGACAGAAAGCTTCCAAAGGAAAAACGTGCACAGAAAATTACCTTTTAGGATCTGTGTTCACACAGTAACTTACATTACCATTAGTAATTAGCAGGCCCTCCTCTCCCTTTGTCATTTCTATTCCACAATTACAGAGTACACATGCATTTGAAACTGCATGGCTGACACCACCACAAACCTCCCCCCAGAAGCTCCACCACACTGGAGCTGTAATTCTACATTTCCAGCAAATGCACCAGCAGCCAGCCAAACTTCTGCCTGAGGTCTCCCATACCTACAGAGCACACATCTGTATTACAGGAAAAAAACTACAAAAAAATGACAGATTAGGATGAGAAACAACTAGAAAACCTGGAAGTAGGGAATTTCTACCTGTCCTCTGGTGCTTAACTTCAATTTCCATTAGAAAGAGGATAGATACCACTGTGTCTATAAATCAAAGGCCTGTTCAAAATGAGGGGAGCCCTAATCTGAGGGGATCACAGTGAAATTAAAAATGTACCTAAAATTCACCCAGGGGAGGAAATGCTCAAACTATGCTGAATCACATCATTTAACACAACAGCAAATTTCCAAAGAAACATTTTCTAAACAAGTTTTATAAGATAATGATGAACACTATGCAATGCAGCACCTTCAGAGATAGTGGCCCAGCAATTGGATTTGAGTGGCAAATAGTATTTCCAGCCCAGAAGATGAGATGTAGCTGGGTACAACTGCGCTCCGGGCTTGGGAAATTCAATATTGCACATGTACATTACACAGCTCAGGGCCTCGTTTGTTGACAGAAGGTTCTTTTAGACTCCAGGAAGACTAAAGAAGGAATTATCACTTGATTACACCTAAGGTCACAATTTCTAAAGATTAAAAAAAAAAAAATACAGCAAAAATGTAATGCTCAGTGGCTGTAGTGACTGCCACACCAGGTAAGACTTCTCCCCCCACCCCAATCCCCTTATGCAGGAAGGGTTAAGATACCTATGTACCTCACTGACTGCTTCTGTAGGCAAATGATATTAATGACGATGCCATCCAAATGTGAAGCTGCTTTAAGCTCCAGTGATCCTGTTTTCTTTGCTAATCCATTTCTGAAGTATAGCACACAACAGCACACATTCATTTAAAATCAAAACCACTTAACCACACAAACCCCATTTTTCTATCATGCACAGCTCTTCTCAAACTCAAGACACAGCCTGTTTCTGAAAAAATACCCTGCTGAAGAGAAGACATTCTGTAGTGTCCCCTTTCTGTCATTTCTTCTCAGTCAACAACAATTACAGTTCTTAGCACTTTCTCAGGCCTGCCTCATTTAAAAATACCTCTCTGCAGAAACTACACACTTGGACTTAAAACTACAACTCATTACTAGAGCAATCATGCCACAGGACTAAGGCTTATGTTGGTGAGGGACAGGAGGGGAAAATATTTGTAGTATAAAAGATACAGAGCAGAGAACTAAACATTAAATATTTTCAGCAAGGTTTAATAAGTGTATAGCAAGACTAACCACAGATCCACCACTAAGAGCTATCATCTCTTAGGACAATGGAAATAGAAGCCAAGTTGAGAGCTCAGAGAGGGACAGTGGCACTCTCAGTATCTGCTACAAGGCCTCTTCAGCAGTCTCACTCTAGTGGAGGCGAAGTGCAGAGGATGTCTGAGCATCAGTATGACAGCAGTGCTATGGAACAATCACCTCAAATGGGCAAACAAAATCTACAGACTTGCAACTTGCAATGAGATCTGATTCCATCTAATCAAGAAACACAATCAGGTCAACTTGACATTTGCAGCATTACTTCTTACTTTTCTGTATTCTCCATAGGAAATAGCTTTGATAGTGCCAATGTTCTTATTATCTAATTGCAAATACATGAAATTTGCAAGCAGCTCTTCCCAGAGACCCAATGCTAGGAGCAGACTTTGCTCTACTTTGGCAGCTCAAAAATTTCACAGGTTTCAACCACACATGAGAGCAAGAGTCATTTCCTCAGCAGTATTAGTCCATTGCCCAGGTACCACTAACTTCAGCAAGACTGAATCAGACACTGATTCACACTGATTTCCACATCTTTGTGAAAACTGGCTGGTTTGGGAGGAAACCTAACTTGCATAGTGCCTGGCACAAGACAGCCTCCCTCTCTCATGGACTATTTTGTCAATCAGAGTAAACACCTCAAAAAGTGACATAAATGAGGATTACTAAGGACAGCAGATATCTCACTGCTAAAACCACTACAGCACCAGAACTCACTTCCATAGAACTCATTTTTTCATCAAGAAATTAAATTATGCCCAAAGAAGTAGCTCTCCCCATTTTTTTACCTCAGCAAAAGAACAATTTGCATGTACAGTGTGAGCCAGTATTTTGCGGATACCCATCTCTTTGATGGAAATCCTTCATTGGTCAGTACCACAAAGACACAGTCCAGAAGCGTGAATTAGAGGGCAGAGAGTGCCTTGGAGTCAAACCCAGGGACATGAACTAAGGCTGGCACTTTGTTACAGCAGGAGAGAGAGATGGGGATGACAACAGCTGTGTGAACGTGGCTTTTTGTGTTCTGTTTACACTTGGTGGGGACAATGGGTGCCCCACTTTTCCTGAGAAACAAAACACTTCCCTAGTTTTCCTCATGTTTTCTCTCCCCTAAAAACTGATTTTAAAAGTTGTAAAAAGCCTTGATAAGAGCTATCTTGACAAGCTTTCAGGAAGCCTTCCTGCTAGCAATACTGCCAAGGAATTTTTATTGTGTAAACACCATTTAACCTATCTGAAACACTTCTCCCAAGTGAAACTCCCATTTATTGAGTTTTAAGCAGTCTCTTTCAAGAACCAGAAATTTAGTAACACTTGGCTCCAAGGTTGGCAAAATTTCAATGCCAGGCAGTCTGATTATTCTTTCCCTGATTATTGGGAATATCTGCCCCAACAACAACAGACATACACAGCCAACATATGTCTCTCTCAATCTCAGATCCCACTCTGCTTCTTCTTGTATGTGCCCTTACCCAGCTGCAAACTCTTCAAGCTTTGCCTCTACCCACTTGAATTATATTGTTATGTGCTGTCAATAATATAGCCTGTAACAACTGGGAAATAAAAATATTGGCACAGCCTAAGGCGAATTGAAGATTAAAAAAAAAAAAATCCAGTGGATATTGTTCAGATTACATATTCATTTTCTTACACAATTCAATGAAATAGAAAACTTTGCCTTTTCTTTTTAACTGACCAGATGGTGCCTTAGCATTTATATTCTATGGCACTTTAATGGAAAGACTGTGGGATTTGGAGAAGTACAATGTACATGCACTAGCAAAAACACATGAATGTGAAAATGCTAAGATTCTATACAGATTCCTATCAGGCAATGCAAAACTTAACTTAAAATATTAAGAAATCTAACCTTGGTAGACAGAGAGAGATTTTTTCCCCTATTTATAAACAGGAAATGGAGGTGGGAGCAAAGGTTAAACTCTTACTTTCTTGCACCAATATTACATGTAGCAGCTATGACAGGTGCAAGACTAGTTCTCTAAATGCCATTGTCCTGTCTGAGGCTGGAGCAGCCAGAAAGATTCATCCAGAATAATGACAGGCAAGAGAGAGCCACTACAGTCAACATTTATGGACCACGAGAGACAAACCAAGGAAAGGAAGGGAAATGAAAAAGGAAACAAAGCAGAAAAGAGAGGAATGAAAAAGGATAAAAAGAGACAGGATTAGAAAGTGAGACAGGCCAGGTAGAGAAAGGAGAGATGGATAAAACCTTCGCTAATGGAAGCAGCACTTTTCAGTAGACATTAATTTAACAGTTACTTTAATGGTTGATACTAGCTGTATGTCAACTTGATTGATGCATTGTCACTTTGATAGTTAAGGTTATTGGTAGAGCTGCAGAATTGATGTATTATTACTTTAATTCTTCATTTGGGGGCTTTATTAGGGCATATGGGAATCTAAATTGAGTAACTAAAGAACCTGAATTGATTCACTGGAAGCTGATTTCAGCACAGACACAAGGGTCCCTGATACGAAAAGAAAAGACCCGTGTTGAGACATTTCAGACTTCAAATGTGGAGACCGGTCTGCACTTTGCATGAAAAGAGACATCCATGACAAAACCTACTGGGAACCATTGTGAAATGACCATTAAATAATTACACACTTCAGTTACTGCCTTACGACTTGCCTGCTCTCCCTAATTTTTCTGCCAATCCACAGCCTAGCTCAGGGTGAGAGCCCTGCAGGGCAAGGACAACGCCTAAGAAATAAACAGGGTACAGCAGAACAAATCAAAGCAAATGTATTTAAGGAAAGGTGAGCTTTGCCACTGGAAATCTCCAATTAGGTTTTCAAGATGCAATCCATGCAACCTTTTTCCCAAGCTTTGAACCTTATTTGGATGATGATATGGAAAAAGAGCTGCAGTTGAAACATTTTTTCCAGAGGTGCCAGAGGCAAATTCCATATTTGTTCTGGGAGAATCCAACTCTCTAGTTGAAAAACTCAGCTGTGGCTACAATGCACCAAGTAATGGGGGCTTTGCCACCACTTGTAGAGATCTCATTACACAAGAAGAGAATCTTTACATTGCTCTTACACAGGACACATAAGCAACTGCTTCTTGAAAGACTTTCTTACCCCATGCCAACACAACCCTTGCTGTTCTGCATCAGAAATGCCTCTCCTTGACATCAAATCTTTTCCACCATGCACTAGATTTTCTTTCCTGTACACAGTTTTATGTCTGCTGAAGATCCCTATCAGTCATGTTTTAAAAAACTTGAATTAAAATAGCTGGTGTTAAGGACTTTAAAAAGAGCAATCACTTAGCTAATTCATCTTTAAAAGGTTTCCCACCTAACTTGATTCAGACATGATTTGCCTGCAAGGCAGCTCTAATAGGAAATATCAAGAATGATTTTGTAAAGTGGGCACTAGTAGGGAAGAAGCTAGTAGGGACCCCAGACCACTTTATGCAGCAAAAAAACCAGAACTGAAGTCTGGACCAGGCTTGCTATTTACTTGTTTGGGACGAGACAGAGGACAGAAATATCTGATACTCTATCTGCTTCAAAATAAGCATCACAAAGAAGGGGAATGACATATATGTGTCCATGTGATTTTGTTGTTGTTGTCGTTGTTGTTGTATATATTAAAAAAAATTTTGCTGAGCCTCCTATTTCTTTCATCTCGTTAAACAAATTAGGAATGTTCTACTGGAGTTGGGGAGGGCAAGATGAAAAGATTTTCATTTATGAGAAAACTCTGCCACACACACAATTCAGTGCTAAGAGTTAACAGGGTGCATTTTGAGAAATATAAGAAATGTTTGGTTAGCTTTTTAAATGCCTGCAGGCTGATGTTTTCCAGTTGGTTTAGACTGTGCACGTTTTTCCCTGCTGGATGTAAACTGGGTATTTGGAATGCTCTTCCTTTCTTGGACATCCAACAAAAGATTCCCACACGTGGTATTGGAATGACTGTATATCCCCTAAGTGCATTTGGTCATACCCTGTATTAAACATCACTTTCCCTCTGGGAAACACAGATCAGACTTCTGACCTGGGAGCAAGCTAAAAGCTGACAGTGAATGAGAGGAAAACAGTCATCACTGCAGAATTTCCAGATTCTTTACAGACCAGTACGCCCCTTACTAGCTCCCTGCCTCTAGACAGAAAGACCGAAATACTGAACTCAGAAGGTCCTTAAGGATGTCATTCTTCAGTCACTTTGAATTCCCCAGCATGCACAAAACCTGGATGAATATTTTGCCAAATTTAAGATTTTTCCAGTTTTTAGTATGAACGTAATTTTTTACCAAGTTCTTGTAACAAACAACAGTCTTGCCATGCTACTGCTATGAACTAATTTCTATCTAGAATTATTATTAAATTCCATTCAAGTAACAAGAATTGCTGCATTTGTCCAGGCTCTGTTGAGCCATAGCATACTATTTCTTTCTTATCTTAGGAATTTCCTTGTGATAAGAAGAAACTCTAATGTTGACTTCTGCATCTTCAGAATTTGTATTATAGTAGTCGCTAGCATAAAGTTTAAAAACTAAAACCTTTCCTATCAGTTTGAAGTCCCTGTGCAGTTGCTGAGATCCATGGAAGCTCACTGAGCAACACAGTCTTGAGCACAGGCATCACCTTCTGGATATTCTTATTTAGTGCTATATTTGGATCCACAGAAATCACTGAACACAGGCCTTCGTTCTGCACCTCAGTGAATATTCCTTTTCCTACAAGTACCTGCACACACTAACACAAACCTTGATCTAAATCAGTAAACCCTGTCTTTTCTCTCCAGTGTTCACCTGATTTACCTGGCACTCCGTTTGTGTGAAAATTCTTAAACAGATTTTTTTTTTCTTTAACGGAAAATCCGTGGGTTATTTTACAACAGTTCACATCTTTAAAAATTCAGTTCTCTTCTATTACTGAATAACCTTTTTTTGGTACGACAACACATTCAAATGATGCTGAAAAATTATACCAATTGAAAGAGTCTATTCACCCAAAATCAAAAGCATTTCCTCACAGTGCTAAGGATATGTTAAATAGCTTCTTCATACCAGAAAATATCTCCATCACCAACTGTGTGCCATCAGCAATGTTGGCAGAATGGCAGTCAGGCTTGTATTTTTATCCAGAGCCATTTTAGCAGTTTTGTCAATTTGTTTTTCATTGCTTTATATTTACTCAAGCAGTACTTACCATCTTCAAATATTGCTCCTATCTGAAATGACAATTCAGAGCTGTGTTCTGCTTCACATGGATAAACTGCTCTTGCTTTTCGGTGGGCAACACTGAAAAATTAAATTATGAATTATAGCGACTTTTATGAAGACATTCTCTCTCCATTCACATTTGGAGATGACTAAAACTTTAAACACAATCTCACATGCATCATTACAGGCTTGTAATTCATAGACACAGCCAAAGCTGAAGCTTCACAGCTTACTGTTGGCATTTCTGAATATCATACTCCCAACTTTCTGCACACTTATTTTTATGACAAACTTGACTTTCAACTACAGTTAAATTTTTTTCAAGCACTAGTCAACAATGAAATCAATAGTAGGCAAAGGATATCATACTTCAAAATTTAACCAGTAATAAAAAAATAGTATTTTGTTATGAAGTGTTGGGAAGAATTTGTGAATATACAGAACTACTTTAATTAGAAAATCAAATATTATAAGACTTGAAGGAAAATGCTAAGATGGTGAAGACCTTCTAGGAAAAAACTGAAAATACCTCAAAAGATGGAAAACAACATGGAAAGAAGCAGAAACAGGATGGAAGGAAAACAGGACTAAAGAGTGAACAAAAAGAATGAAACCACAAAGAAAAGTAAAGACATATGAAAGTCTTTCAGAGGCAAGAAGGCTAGGATGAGAAACTGAAATTTGGCAAAGGTCTCTATGGAAAAAGAAAGAATCCATATTTTAAAAGAAACTAAGAGAAATGCTGCAGCATTGAAAGACACTATGAATTGCCACCTAAAACAAAGCCCTTCTGTATTATGCAACAAACCAATAGTTTAAACTGTGTGCCTTCTACCAAGGAAGATGTTCAAAGGAAAAATAAGATAAAACAGACAGTTATTTTATTCTGTCAAAATTGCTAAGGGTGCGTTTTCTTATTTGAGATAATCATTCACACACCATGGGAGACTACTTTTGAAAAGACAGAGAAAAAGGAGGCAAATAAACAGCCATCAGAAGTTGAAGTGTATATCATACCTTTCCACTGCCTTGTCAGTCCCAGTGGCAGGGTTGGGGAAGAAGAAGGTGGGGAGTGCAGCATTTGTGGCAGCTGGGTTAGCAGATGGAATGTTCATCCACGAGACCATCGATGGGCGGCTTTGACCGGGACTAAGAGGAAATACATTCAAGGCAGAATTAACAACGTGAATAAAATTTCTGATCTCACCAAAGTATTTGAATCCTTATAACTAGACAACTTGTTAGATCTTCAAATTCAAACCAAATAATATTGTCAAGCTGATTTTGCAGAAATGGCCATCATAGGATTCTGCATTTCCTCCTTGGAAATCTTTCTCCTACATGCCCTACATCCTAAGCTAAGAAGAATTACCCGAGATGCATGACATAAGCAATAAAAAGGCAAAATGCCCCATTCCTTATCTAATAAAGACAGACAAAGTGAAACTGCATATAGCAGGCTATTATTTGAGCTGCCACTCTGCATTTACAAGTTTTGATGAATCTATTTAAAAATCTTCACAGTGCTGTACAAAGGAGTGTACAACTGGGAAGATTTCTAAAGAGGCTGCAGCCATGACAACATTGGGATCACGGTGCTGGTTCTGGATTGAGATCTCAGCCATGGAGCTGTGCAAACACTGCCTCAGTGGCTGCCCTCACCAAAATGCTGCTCAAACACTTATGAGGTTAATGGCTGAACACAAAGTTACCAGAAGAGGAGTAGAAATAGCAGCCAAAATGTAAAACTTTTATTAGTCACTGAAAAACATACAAAGTCATCCCCGACATAAAGGATGTTCCTAATTTCACACCTGAAAGAACTGAAGCGTTCCAGCACTGGAAGGCTTTCTTTCATTGCATGAACAAAACAACAAATAGTCCAAACACTGGATGTCAGCATGTTTTTGGAACAAAGAGCTGGACTTCAAGTAGTTTCTTTGCAGAAGAGAATTAAAATAATTTGCACACAGCAATCATCACTCAGAAGTACAGACTTTACTACACATTTATTACTTTGTCTTACTCCAAAATTAACCTCTTGGGTATCATAAATCCGCAAAGTACCCCCCAAATCTGGAAATTCAGTCAAGAAGGTTTTTGTGGGAGTCTAAATACACATCTAATTAAGGTGGATTGACCACAAGCAAAAAGAGGGATCAACAATCACCTCAGTTATAATTGTAAATGAATAAAAGAAAGCAGGAAACCTTACTGAGGTAGCTGAGCTTAATCTTATTGTGCACTGAGATATTTAATTTCTAGAAGAAAAGATCGCTATTTGTTGGTTTACATAACATTATTTACAATCAAACTCAACTTTTACGAACTGGCTCTCATAATGACATCTCAGTCATTCTAGCAATTATATAGTTAAGCAGGCATTTATTTTGATTATTAAATTTTAAATTTGGTACATCAAAAAAGAATGAATGGCACATTCCTTATTACAAGGCAATAGCTTTTCCTTTGGAAATGTGTCAGGCAGCATGTGAATAAAACTGGAATTCACAGTTTATAAAACAGCATTCTACAGTTAATTCCACAAGTAAAAATGAAATTTAAGTGTGCTGGAATCATAACCAGAAGGGTTTATCAAAACATACTCTGCTTTTAAATTATCAAATTTACCAAATAAAGGAAGGAATCATATGTATCATAATGAATGATCAGCTAGATTATGCTGACTAGAAACATATTTCATGCTTAATTTTGGGGAGAAGATAGCTAGTCTTCTTTTCCACACATGAATCTTTCACTGCAAAGTTTTTTACATCTTCCAATAATTACATACCTTTGAAAAACAGCACCTAGGTAATTTAGGGGCTTACTTTTACTTGAACTTGTCTTGTTCCTCCCATTTTTACCTAATAATTGAAGAGTTTTCCTCAGATAAAATAAAAACCTTCAGCTAAAAATGACTTCATTTAAAGACAAACCAAAACCAAACCAAAACAAAAAAGAATACCAGCATTTGGATTGTTTTCTCGAAATACTGAGGATAAAGCAATTCTCAGTGGTACTGTAAAGTTTATAAAGTTTGCCAGAAAGTAAATTATTTCTTCTTCATTCTCCACACATAATGTCTACATGCAGAATTAATTTTAACTCAGCAGGTGAACCCAAGACAAAAGTTTTTTCAAAAGTGAATTTTTAAAAAGTACCCTACTTGCATAGACTAAACTATTTTACTTAAAACAATCCTGAGACTTAGAGAAAAAAGATTTTCCTTGTGCTCCCATTTATTAAATTCAAATCAATCCTCTGGCAGGGGGTTTGGAATGAGATGATCTTTAAGGTCCCTTCCAACCCAAGCCATGTTGTGACTCTGTGATTTAGCCTGGTGTCAGGCTTTTTTCTGAAACCTGTAAAACAACTGAAAAATAGAAAAATAACACTCCAAGTATATTGCCACAAGAGTATTAAAATGTCTCTAATGCAAACTAATCACATTTCAAGAATATTCTACCAAGTGCTCTTCTCTAGTGCACACCACAGACGTCTGGTTTGATTTTAACAAGTGAATATTAAACCTTCTATTTACTAAATATTTCATTGATACATGCATCATATTAATCTCTGCAATTTACTCAATCAGCTCTAGAACAACACACACCACCTGCACCTCAGACACAGAATTAATGACTTCAAAGCACTACTCAGAAGAGAGACGACACAAAAGGAACCCTCTGACCCAGGGAAGCACTGGTCATTAATAAGAATACTTGGGATAAATACCAGGTGGTTTCTTACTGAGGCTTGGAGAAGAAAGAAAGAGGGAAAAGAAAAAAAAAGAAAAGATGTGCACATGAAGGAACAGAAAATGAAATAAAACCCTGAGCTCCATGCCATGGCATGTTAATTTCTCGTTACAGAGACTCAACAAGAAGCATAATCTATCAACAAGTAAGACTAAACTGTCCTTTACCAGACAGGATTATATAAAAACGTGCTAAAACTGGCAGGTTTTCTACAAATTCTGAGCCACTCCAACAGTTCTGATGGAAAAGCACTCCAGAAGTACAGGTATGTGGAGTGCTGGGCTGCTCCCTCTCCCACTTTTTTGACAAATTCCCTTAATACATTTCAGCTGTAGGGAAAGCACTGCAGCAGAATTTGCCTGTCCCTTCAGGCTCCTGGTTACCAGCAAGAGATCATGCTCTGTGATCCAGGAGGGGGAAAAAAAAAATCCACATTTTTCAATAGCAATAGTTTCACCATATTAAGAAGAAAGGAAAAAAAAATTATAGCTTTAACTATTAAGCACATTCTAGAATTTGTGGGTTTGGTTGTGGTTTTTTTTTTTTTTTAATTTATTGTACTTGGTTACCTCAGGAACAACTTAATTTCTGTTATTGAAACAGAAGGTTTTACTCAATAAGCAAAATAATTTCCAATGTTGTGGTGTATAAGTAACAAAAGGGTAGATTTTATGGTATTTTCCTTTAAAAGATTCTTGTCATAGCAAGGCTACCTTGCTATAAAGCTTTGCACACCTTGTTTATCAAGATGATATATTAGAAGGTATTGCACATCTTATCATATAGCATCTCAACTTCAAGAAGGTATGGTGAAGAAATCCTTTCTCCTAAGGCTAAAACACAGGCAATGTATTACCTATAGGTAGAAAAAAACAAAAAGCCTGACATAACCATCTCTCCTTGAGGAAAAAATGCTATTGTCTAGCATACTGAACAATAGGAAAAGAAGGAGAGGGAATGGCTGAAAATAAGCTAGAGATTTTGCACTGATATTCAGAAAGAAACTTCTGAAAACAAGATTTTATTGGATGTTTATCTGGCTGGTTCCTAAGGTAACACAGCTAAAGAGCAGCCTCTTATCTTGAGAGCAAGGAAGAGACTCTGTGAAAAGAATTTACACTGCAACTCTGAAGAAAAAAAGGGTTGTTTCATAGACAAGTTTGGCAGCTCCACGGCTGTCATATCACAGTGTCTGGCTGACAAACTCAATGAAAGCATTCTTGAAAGGTCTCATTACAAGATGACAGCATGCATCAAAAGGTGTTGGCTATTTCTGATTCAATATGCAATCCAATACTGACCACCACCAGATCTTCCTGCACGTTAAAAACCCTGCCTTGGTGAGAGGGGAGCAGAAAAACACATGGGCAAAATTCTAGAAATTGTCACAGCTGCAGCAAAGCTGGAGACAAGACAGAAGGACAGAATTTCCCCATCTGTGTTCCCCTTGAAAAGAAACTCCATCCTCAAAATTTAAAGTATGTGATATGCACACAACACTCCTGAACCCTCATTTATACAGAGCACATCAGTCAGTGCTGAAGTAGAGGTTTTGTTAAACTTGGATTGTGAAGTCTCAGTGAAGCAGCTAACACATTAGTGAACTGATCTTTCACGCCACTCTGGGAAATCCAAAGCTAATGCCTACAGCAGCTGTCCCAAGTTAAACATGCAAGTTAAAGCATTTTTAAATGATAATTCAGACAAAGCAAAAGTGAAGTGTGTCCATCCATAAGCTTATAGCTGTTCCTTTAAAAAAAAATTCAAATGAGGGGGCTGTGTTCTGTGGAATCATGGAAAGAAAATAAAAGGAGAAAAAAAGGAAAGAAAGAGAATAAAAAATAAAAGAAGAAAAAGAAAAAAGGGAAAAAAGAAAAGAAAGAAGGAAAAAACAAAAAAAATTTTCACCCATCCCAGTGCTTGCATCCACCTCTCCCTGCCCTGAGCACACATACCATTTACCCTGTGCTCACACAGCAGCACTGCTGTCAAGCCCATTGGAAGACAAGGAGATGGCAAAGTCTGTTTTGGAGGAACCACATGACTAAGTTATATTATGCCTGTCTCAAAGAAGCTGCAAAATGAGGGCTATTGCTCGGCTTGCATAAAGAAAGGGTACAAAAAGAAGTGCCTGCTCCGCTAAACCCGCTCTCAAAGTGCTGAGTCACTGGAGAGGAGGCAGCTGAAACAAAAACAAACTGCAGATCAAGCACAGTGACCCAACAGCTGTTAGAGCACCTTCTTTTAATAAAATAGGATGATGACATTAGATATTATAAAAAGTTTTCAAGACACCGAAACTGAAGTCACTCGTCGTTTATGTAAAACTGCAAATTCACACCACTGCCAGAAAGTACAAAAAGAAACTATTACCATTTTAAGGAGACTAGACATGCAGTCTAGTGATGTAGATATAACAAGGCTGATGGGAATTCATTCAGCAGTCAAACAAAATTAATAACTATCTTCAAGGCTTCTGTTATGTGCAGAACACCACTATCTCTGCCTGCCCTTGCCATCTGATGTCTCTTTTAACATCAGTTTGCTCACCAGGAATTTGAACAGCTTGAGATTTCATGAAGAATGAGTAACTTCTTCCCAGCCTGGCCACAAAGACCCTGGATGCTGCACTCAGGATGCTGTACAGCACAAGTCTCATCACCATCTTGGAAGCCTCTGTGGATATTATACCCCAAAAACAATGCCCACAGTTATCGTTTGAGATAACAGCTAGGGGGGAAGACTCCTCCCCCGTTAAGTCTGGAAAGAAAACTCTTGGAAGTTACCATTGAGCTGGGTAACAGAATATTTTACCGTCAGGAAGTCTCAGTCAGGAGAGCCAATTAAGAAAAAAAAACATAAAAAATTTAAAAAGACTGGATTATTTTATCTGTTCCTAGTCCCTTGCATGTTCCTGAAAAGCCATTTTACATTGGTACCTCTTTCTCCTCTGGGCTTTGAGCACCTTTGGTATTTGGACCGTCAGAACTGTATCTTGCATGCTCCTATAGCAGCATCCAAGGTGGGATTCAATTTGGGAACTATGAATCTTACTATTCTTAACCCAAAAATGTAATTGCTTTAACAAGCCATGCACCCACGCACACATACATTAATGAAAAAGGTTGAGGGACAGGAATGCTTTCCATCCCCTCCAATTGCAAAATCCCAGAGGCTTAGGAGAGGGAAAGGAGAACAGGCAAGGTAAACAGATACTCAGACAGCGTCATCTTGAGGAAGGCCACTCCATATCCTGCATCTTAACTCCATCCAGAACAACCACCAAGTCACCATGTTCCAGCTCTGTGGGAAACACAGAGACCCTGCAGTCTCAGATCCCAGAAATGAACTCTCCAGCTGAGGAACAAGACATTAGTTTCCATGATCTGAATGAAGAAGTGATCATGCAGTACATGTAGGGGACTTCCAAAAAAACAGGGAAGACTGACCCAATTCTGAAAAGCCAGCACTGTAAGGGGTAAATCTGTAAGGTCTGTAGATAAGCCTTGACACAGGGCATTGTACTGTAAGCACAAAGAAATCTCGTGACAAGGGGCCAGTTACAGAAACAAATCTTTTCTTATCAGAAGGAGGTCCTCTGAAAGATTAATTACAACACATACTGAGTCCAGAGAATATCCAGTGTTCAACTTTTTTGGTTCACTCTGAGGTCAAGTGAAAACAGACATAAATCAGCCCACAAGAATTTTAGGACATGACTTGTAATCCACCTTTCGACGAATCAGTCATTACAATAAGGGAAATCTGCACTAATCCATCAGAGGTGATCTGCCATTAGAACCAGAACTCTGGGAAAGGCTGAATAGGACAGACCTTGCATCAATAAATGGTTCTGTAAGTAAATTCTATAATCAAAACACGACAGCTACAAAAAAAAAAATCCCTCTTTTTTTAAAAATTTGATTACATCACATCTGAAACTGCAACTCTTGCAATACCACCTCCTTCACTTTAAATTATGCTTTGTTCTTACTTGCTTAGATATATTTATTAGATACTGAAGTGTATACCTAGTTTAGCTATCACTGTTACCTTTTGCATGTGAAAAGCCATAGTGTAATTGGGTGAAAGTCAAACCTTGTATCACTGACTTTCAACTGCAGGTAAAAGGGAACATTGACTATTGCTCCATAGTTCAGACACAGTTTAAGAGCTACCCATAACCCCTTCTAACACATATCTACAAACCCCAAACTATCACTATTATCAAAACAGTTTGAGGACTAGCTTAGAAAGGCTATTCAGCTTCTTAGTATCTGAAATCCTGAACTCCTCTTTGGAAACTACACATTTTCAACTATTAAAAAAGAGTTTTGTACACCAGAGGAACAAAAATCTGAGTGATTAAGGTGCATATTTCTCAGTGCCAATTAGGAAAGCAGAAAGTAATGTCAGGGTGACATCTTCCAGCAAAAAGCTATCAAGTCTCTTGAAGCTAAGACGTGGCAGATTTATTTATTTTTCAGGCAAATGCAATAGGAAAACCAGAAGCTGTGTAGGACAGAGTCTATATGGACACTTAAATCAGAGAGGAAAAAGGAAGAATGCAAATGCTGTGGCTAAGATTAAACTGAGATTGCCATTGCTGCTCTACCTTAAAGGGAAAAAATGCCCATACTAGTGGAGAGCAATACTTTACCCAGCTCACAAGTATAATTATCAGTTTATATTTGAGATCAGCTTGTGCTAAGCATCATTGCATAGAAGCTATTTTCAAACAGGACATGTTTATGACACAGTGCTCCATCAAATAGAAGTGGTAATTTGCCCATCCTAGGCTATTTGCAGTTTAGATCTCGTGTCTACAAAAACTACTCTGTAACTTTGTGATTGACAGGGAAAAAAAAAAGCTCTCTATGTTCTACCCTAGAGTGTATGTAAAAATAAAACATATTTATTTTTAGTATTTGGTTCTCGATGGAAGTGTGAAGTTAAAAATAACTTCAGGAAAAAGGTTAAAAAAAGTTTAGGGTGCACCATAGTCTTAAAGCAGCAAACTCAGGTCTCCACTGAGAACCACCCCTTGCCTACCAACATCCAAGTCTCTATTCACCCCTACAGCAGTACATGACAACACAGGACATATGTCTGATCCACACAGATCTTTCAAAGAAAATCTAGCATCAGGCAGACACACACTTACAGACATGAAAACCAACAGCTTAACGGGGCTTCAAAATGGCACATATGTGAAACATCACCTTCGAGTTACACCGTATGCACAGCACATCTTTAAATACTGACATGACAATTGAGCAGTCAGGGCTTTGTGAGATATTTCAAACTGGTGGCAAAGGCCTTGCTCTCTCAGCTTCTTTGACCACTCTGGCCATGCAGTCCCCTCTTAGTGCCTGTCAGGAGGTGAGCGTGCATTTGCCGTCATTTGGTGCTCAGCTCACCATGCTGGAAGCTGTAGCTCCTTTTGTTTTAAAAAGGTGGGCCAAGGAAAGGGCATGCATCACAAAAATCTCTGCCAGGAAACATCACGGTGACAACAGCTATCACTGTGGAAAAAACAAGCTTCTTCTTTCTTGAAAACAAATACCACAAAAAGTATTCTTGCTATCCATCACGTACTCTTGCTTAAAGCAAACTACTGGTATAAACCAGCCTTGGAATATCTGACACATCTTGACCCACAATGCAACATCCCTCCCCCAGGAAACACTGCAAGCAACTCTTGTACCACAAAGAAGTCACCATCACCTTGTTGACTGCATAACTCCAGAGTGATCGATCTCTTACAAGTAACACCCATGTGTTATAAACATCAGCAGAAACTTGAGAAACCGGATCCTCTTGTATAATTCCATCTCCCCTAGACTCAGTATGGCATTTGCTGTAGCTCAGTGAACACCTGCAATACCATTTTAGAGAAGATACTGAGGCTTTAGGAATTGGTTTTGTCCCAATTTGGCTCAAAGTACAAAACATTTTGAAATCCTGCAAAAACAGAAAGGATTGTTCTTCACCTAAATCTGGGAGAGTCCAATTTCCAAGAATAGTCTGCAACGAAGAGCCAGTGCTACATTTGCTGGAGCTGTGAGGGCTACCAGAGCTATACTCTGCCATTACCACACTGGGGCTGTTCTGCATTTTGGTTTGGGTTTGATTTGTATTTGTTAAGGCAGGGCCCTCTGAGTCATCCAAACTAGAAGGGAAAGAGAAGCCAATTTGGGGAGAGAAAGTAGAGGAAAGGAAGAATGTAACACACAGACTACTCTCTGTCACTGTCCAGGCTTGTTACAGAGGTAGCTCTTAAGCAAACTTCACAGACAGGCGAGTGGAAGAAAGAAACTACTTCTGACAAATAATCTAAATGCACATACCATGCACCTCTTTTTTTCCTCTTCCAAACAGAACTCTAAGTACTGTTTCCAACTGAGCAGCAAACCTCAAGCCATCTAGTCAGGTTTCCAGCAGTACAGTATAATTTTTGGTGAAAATTAACAAACACAAAAAAAGATTAAATGTTCCTTCAAACACCTGAAGTTCCCAAACTCTCTGCATAGAACACTTCTTTTGTTCTCTGAAGTGACATTATCAGTGTTCTGCTAGCCCTGTGTTTCTTAATTAGCTGCACTGGAGTTCACTGACAGTCCGATTTTGTAACAGCTACAGCACCTTTTCCACACATGCACCTCTCTTTGTCAAATACAACTTATTAATAATTCTACCTACTTCTAGAGGATAAGGAAAGAGTAACTTCAGACCTCTACTGAATAAACAACATTTACGTAAAATACCTATAAATCTGGAATTCTTTCAATACATGTAAGAAAAAGAAATTGTTCTAGTTAATAAATACTCAGGAAAGCAGTTCATTATTTGTGTGTGCATCAGAAACACAAACCCATTTTAGGATTATCTTTACATTCTCATGTGTTACATACATCTACACATATATTTTTACACACTTGGTTCATCAACAGAGCAGGCTACTCAGAATGCCATTATGGAAAATATTTGTAACCAATCTATTCTCCAGACCTGCTCTTTCCACTCTTCTTGGCACAAAAGGCTGGAAAACTTTCTCTTGATATTGGTTAAAGTTTGTATGAATAGCAAACCAGAGAATTCAATTCAAGTTCAACACTGATTTAAAAAAAAGTTATGGTCAGCTTTTTTGTGTATCAAACCTGAATATGTATTAGAGAGATAGGACATTTCAATGTCAATTTTTGCTAAATTGAAGTCAGCCTCAAAAACTGCAGTGACAGACAACACTTTCATTGGAAACTAGGCATTTAATTTGTTAAGAAGATATTAATAATGACAGTGTTCTCAGACAATAGCATCTGAGAACACACTCATTGTAGTGTGTTTATACAAACACAAAATTTGGCCCAAAATGTTTTTAGTACGGCATCTAAGTGTAGCTTAATACTTCCTTGAAATAAAAGTTGGGTAATACATCATATAGAAAATAACTTATATATTGCCTGGTTAAATTAAAAAAAAGTTATAACAGGTTACAGGAAAATGAACTAGGTTTCAGTAGAAAAAGAACATTTATTTCCTACAAACATTCAAGTAGCCTCTAAGCTCCACCATAACATACAAACACGTTTTTTGGTAGCACAAGAAAACAGAGCTATATGCAATTTCCTAAAAATCACTCCTCACCAAACTAAAAAGGGAAATGTGTTTCATGATCATACCAGTGGAAACATCCTTACTTAATATTCAGTTACTTACAGATTTGTTGTCCAGCCTGCGAGATCTCCACTGTCCATGATAAGGTGATTTCCATCCAAGAGCCCAGGGGGGCTACTAGAGAAGGCAGGTGTTGGAGACTGGGAAGAAAGAGAATCCATACTCCCTGTTGGGGTGTCTTCTCTGGGAGAGCTGTGACTGTCAGCTAGAAAAGAGAGAACAAGTCAGAAGGATACTCAAAGAATCTTCTCATGAGCCAACGAATCTGCCTTGGAGATAATGTTCTGAAAAGAGGAAACCGTACTGTCCCATCTCCACTGGACATTTTGGAGGACAAGCACTCTCCCAGTATTTCCCCCATTGTTATTGCCAGGCTATCTTCACAACACAATGTATTCCCATTCTCCTTTTCAGCATGTGTTTCATGTGAATGAAATACTAAATTTTGAGGGGCTTTTTTTAGGCAAAGGCATCACTTCAGATAAAAAAGTAGTTTAGGCTATACACATTTGCACGTCTCCCTAAAAACAGTCTCTAAGGACAATTTAACACACATTTGAGGAAATTATTGCTCTCCAGTACAATAAGCACAATCTTCCCAAACATGAAAGAATGACATTTATAAAGGTCAGAATAAGAAAGAGATCTCTAACAAACACACAATATCTAAGAATGTTACTTTTATTACTCTTTTTTAATGGTGATACTTTTAAGAGAACTCGTATTCTGATCTACTATTTGTTTTTGTAGGCTACTATTAGAATATCACTTGAGAGGCAACATACTCAGATACGATTGATTGAGAAAACATTAAAGAACTCCATTCCTATCCCAAGGACAGTAAGATAAAGTTACCAATGTGTCACAGCACTCACTGCAAACCATGCTGACACATCAAGCCAAACACCACATTCTTCACTGAAAAGCTAACCTTCACCCACATAGCTTTTCCTTTTCAATCTTTTTTATTTTAAACATCAACTGTACATTTCATAAATTCTAAAGGAGCTGTATGAAATGAGGGTGTTTGCAAACAGTAAAGTATCCAGCACAGCTAAATCAGCAGTCTCAAATGGGGCTGTGGCTGTTTTCAGAATATTAATATTTAAGAATTCCAAGCCGCCCCTCACAAGGCTCCCTGCATCCTTTCCTCTGTCCATCCTACTCCCAGTAGCACTTGTGAACACAACCCACAGGCCTAACAAAACACCAGCACAAAAGTCTAGAGAGGAGTAGGTACCACTGCCCCCAGTCTTTGTAAAAGTGTTCTGCTCTTTTGGGGCCAAAAGCTTTGGGGGAAAAAAACCCAAATCCTAAAACAGTATCAAAATCATATGATTCAAAGATGTTGAAATATTGTGCTTGCTTTACAAGCCATATCTCCTATATACGATAATATACAAGATGAAGTCCTGTACAACATTACTTGCTAATTCTAAATGAATTAGCATCTGATCAGGGAACAACTGAGCTTAATTCTACTTCATCAAGATAAGCAGTACTGTTGCAATGGTTTCTTTCATTTATTATTTTTTCTTATTTAACTAAACGTGCAACACCACAACAAAAAATGTGGACAATGAAAAGCCACCCTCACTGGATAAAATCTTCCTCACAACTTTATTACAGCCTCAACAAGCTCAATTTCTTCTGCTTCAAAAGCTTAAAGTTAGCAAAGCCTTCACCTGCTTCCTCAGCCATCTCATCCTCACCCCCTCCCAGCAGCTCTCAGAGAACAGCTTCCCTAGAGAGTAAAATGACATACAACTGAAAACAGTGAAATGATAAAAGTGATCATCTGAAAATTTCTCCCTAAGCAGCTGCTAATTTAAGGATCTAAATTAGCCCATAGTAACAAAGTGTGATAAGCTCTGAGGAGGAGAACATTAACCTGGGAAAATGAGTCACTTGCACAGTAGCCCAGTCCTCCTCACCTGGCACCTCCTCACTGCATCCAGGCCACAATGCTGCTGCTCAACATTTACATAACATGAGAATCGTAGGAGTGTCAGGTAAAAACGAATTAATTACATCTAATTTGCAGATGTATGTGTCACAGTGATAAACATCAGAGATTAAATAGTGATACTGCAACCTTACTTCATAAATTCCTTAGAACTAGACTTAAATCCTTTTAACTCATCACAATTTATTTTCAAAGTAGTAGTATTAGCACAACCTAGATTATCAAACTATATACACCATGCTAGAAGGCTACATTTACCTCAACCACTCACTTAGCATTACTAAAACAGTAGAAAGTAATATTAATCTACTTTATATTATGAACACAAGAAACTCACAGCACCTAACTATGGAAAGCAGAGGGTAGTCTGTTGAATTGTTTCTCAGAACATATAGAAAAAGTAAAAAAAACACTAAACACTTCAGTCACTCACAGCAGAGTCAACACTGGAGACTGTAGTATACAGGCAATTACAACTGACATTATCATAAGTTAAACTGTGTGTTAAATCTTTCCTCAAATTTTACTTCTTCCTTCCTGAGCCAGTGTTTTCTCACAGTCTGTACTGCACTGAACTCCCAAAACTAAGATTAGGTCTTGAACACTAAAAACAAATCAGGTATTTAAACAGGAAAATGCCTGTTAAATTCTGTGGGATTAAGTAAAAACCCTCTAAAAACATGTTCAAAGCCACTTTACATTTCTGATGTCTTCAATTATCTCCTCTTGTAAAGGAAAACAATATTTTTATTCAGGAAGAGGAATTCTGTATAACTGCAAATACAGATGACTAATGACCATCTAGCACACTTTGATGATTAAAAACAATAGATGCTCAAAACCTAAGTCTTCAAAACACAGGGTCATTGCTATGATTTCAACAGCATAAAGGTCTCACCCTGTATGTCAGTGCCAAAAGTTCTGCTAACTTCAGAAATTACAGTAACTCCTGTACATGGCAGAGGCCATAGAATTGGGCCTCATTATCTCTTTATTCAGCTTAATAACCTGCTTTTGATTAATGCCCATCTCACATTGGGGTCAAACTACATCTTCCAAATAGTCATTGTCTGAAAACATCAGTAGATGATGAAGGGAATGAAGAATCAATTGGCTACTAATTAACATACTTACCAATTATTCCATGCATCTTCACTTTGTTAGGCCTTATTTTCAGGCATGACCCATGTAATAGGCACTTTTAATTACTACAGTATCTCTCATACCAGGTCTTTGTGCTGTGTGAAGGTATTTAAATGATCTCCTTTTTAAGTTTAACACTGAATTTCTTATGGTAAGGGATGTTGTAGCTCTGGAATCATGCACCTGCTTTATAAACCTGTTACAATTTCCCAGTGTTCTTTCTGAAGAGGATACGTTGGATGTAATTCTAAGATTTTTTTTGTTGTGGTTCCAGCAGAACAACATAAAGCATTCATTCCATCACTTACTCCTACTCATCAATCCCATTTGTACTTTTTTTTGCCATGGTTTTAAATTAATAATCTGATGAGCTGACTGCCCTCTGTGACCAACAGACTTAGCAGTCTTTTTTTTTTTAAGGATATGCTCTATTCTGTAACTATGGGCTACATTTTCCCTCTAAAATCTGTAGATTTGTTTCTCAATACAACCACATTTATTTTCTTTGAATGGTTGCAGCTTAGCATGCAACCACAACTGCTACTGCCTGTCATTATTTGCCATTCTCCCGACTTTGTCCCATGTGCAAACATATCATCAAGGATTTGTATTTACCTTTCTAAATACTGCTAACTCCATTAGCATTCCTCCAGTTACTTCAAACTTCTTCAGCAAGCTACAAAGTGTTTTAAAAACGAATATTGCAAAGCCATACAACCCTGTGACCAAAGACTTTTGGGATGAGTTAGATGACTTTGCATTATACAAAATACTCACCTAGCAACAGGCCTACCTGTGAATATTTCTTCTTCATCCCTAAATCATGCATCAATTATCGTAACAAAACTCTTTTAACGCTTCTTCAAAATTTGTAAACAGACTTCCAGCTATTTCCTCTTTTCTCACCCTCCCTGCCCTTTTCCTGTTTTTTGCTTTGTAGAGCCACTAAAGATCCTAACTTGCTGAAGATCTGTCCTTTAAGTTTTGACATAATTTGTTTCTTAAAGTGTGTATAAAGGACATTGCTGGAATTAAATCAGCTTTATGGGTTTCCTTTTACCTCAGAAGTCAGGGGCTCCTACTATTGACAGTCTAATATTTTTTACTGTTTCTCTCCTCTCACTCCTCTTTACCTCCAGCATTGTTCTCCAGTGAGCAGCATTGTCAGGTTTCCCACTCCTATGAAAATGCTGACTGCCACATTGGACTGACAGGTCCTCTCGAAGAGGAGCTCCAGAAACTTCCTATTCTTCTTTTCTACAACTCAAACTCTAACGAGCTCTTACCTTATAAAACATGCAAGATGTGATTTCCTTTAAAGCTCATTTATATCATTCTCGGAGCATATACTTTGGTGTTCTTGGTGCCTTCATTCTCTCCTTCTAAAAATGTCAATCCCCCTCCTTTTTCTCTCCTGTTACACTCCTCTTTGGGTGCCAGAGAGTGCCAGAACAGATGAAGGACATGAGGGTTCTCAGTACAAAAGCAGTAAGTCTGTATGACATCTCACAAATTTTTGTCAACATTCCAGCCATCAACTCTTCACCTTTTCTTCTTCATATTTGTGGGAAGGCTCTGAGTGCCTTCAGCCCTCAGCTTGGCCATCTTTCCAGAGATGACACCAAGCTGCTTCTACAATTCATGTCCCCATCCTACGCAAATAGGTGTAAGATCCAATTTTACTCTCAAGAGAGTTAAAAACTTGTTTCACATTCTCACCACCTTTTGCATACTATTTAAATTTTTTGACTGCTTGGATCCTTTTAAACTGTCATGTAAATTATCTTCTTGTTTCACTGATCTAATCACAACACTCATCCAAGCCTTTGCAATTTCTCTGTGCCTCTGCAGCAGACACCCCGTGCTTTGCCTTTGTGGCTGTTCATAGTTCACACCAGCCCTATCGAGAAAGTACTAATATCTTAGGCTGATCCTAACAATTTACTGGTGTGTCTAGCTGGTACTATTTACCTTCAGTTTCTAACCCAAATATCCTTCCTCCTTCCCTCCTTGTGTCACCCCCTCTCATAATGACAAATACCCACAAACTACCTGCATAGACTAAGACCTACCTCATCCAGCTTTCCTCTAGAAAATACATAACCCTCAATTCATTTTCCCTTTTATCTGGATGAGCATCACATAGTAAATGCTCTCAGACCCTCCTTACCAGAAATCTGAATTCAGCTTCTACCTAAGCAAGCATGACATGTCTCCCTGTTGCCTTTTTTCCTCCTTTTTCCATCTGGCTAGTCTAAGAATATTTTTTGTTGGCATTCAAAGATGAAAAAAACCCTGAAATACTTTGGCAGTGTCAATAATCAGATCCTTACTTTACTCTGAGAATTCTAAATAAGAAAAAGCATTTGTATTAAGAACCACAAAAAGCAGAGATTTAACACTATTAGTTACTTGCCTAAGTGACAGAGTTTTCTTCCAACTTCAGCTTAAGTAAACGGATGAATGACATGCTTTAGTATTAAAAGCAAGAACAATCTTTAATGTCAACATTACAACCAATGTGTATAGTTTAAGGGTTACCAGGGGACAAAAACAGTTTATGAAAGAGAATGTTTCTGGAGTAAATGAGGGATATATGACTGTTTCTGTTGAGATACACAGAATAGGCAGAACAGAACTGTCATATATGATTTAAATGGTCACCACATAGGCAAATCGTGACAAAATAAGAGTATAAAAATCCATCTTATTCACTTTGACGAAAACAGATTGAGTCATAAACAAGGGGGAGGGAGAATTACTGAGGAGAGTAGGTTAAAGATGCTGCAAAATTCCCTGTTGCCACCTTCAAGCCTGACATTTTGTGCATCGCAAGGTGGGGAAGCAGCAGCTGCACTGCTGTGCAGTCACCCATCCTCCCCCATCAGCATCACAGCTGCATCCAACTCTGACACAACAAACATTCCTTCCCCATAAATAGCTAACTTGCCACAATAATACAGAAGTTCAACCAAGTAGAAAGTAGCTATGCTCTTATGATAATTTGTGGGTATGTATTATGTTTTCATTTTAATAGGAAACTCATAGATCAGGGATACAAAAGAAATATTAGTATCATAAATATCCTCTTTCAAGCAATAACTTAGTTCCAAGTGTTAGATCTCCAGCATCTACAGAGAACAGACACAAAAAAACATAACCAAAGTTGCCTCACATAGTTAATAAATCTTTAAATGATACCATGAAACAATGTACCAACCACTCTCCAAAGGTTTCAGCCAGGAAAGCTAGAAGTAACTCCATTGGAGAAAGCTTTCTGTGACCAAATGATCAGAGGACTCTGCAGTCAAGAACAGCCTTTTCTAGAAGCAGGGCTGCACCCTTTGTTCACTATTTACAGTACAACTCATCCTGTGGGTAATCAGAGCAACACCAAGTGAACTCAGACATCCTTCCACTTCTCCAAATTTTTAAGGTTTTTTGAATTAATGAAGCCAACTCATCTGTCTCTCAGTAAATTAAGAAACTGTGTACTTTCCCTTATCACACCACTAAATTGTTTCAATGTGGTCAATTGTTTATTACTCAACTCCAGACCACAGAAACTGTGCTATTTAAACATGTTTCCAAATCAAGGTGAAAGCCTGACTGAAAGCTAATAGTGACCTATTATTTGATTTAAAAAATAATCATAAAGAATGCTAAAACTAAACAAGAGAGTTATTTGACTGCTCCTGAATAATGGGTATTTTGGAGGTCAGAGTCTTGTAAACGCTTAGAAAAATAGATTTGTATTACCACATTCCACTATCCAAAAGTACCCATTAATATCCTCAGCATGTAGCAAATCCTGTACACTGCAGCACTGCCTTCCTATGCAGTTAGCTCTTACATAAATTTAGACATCATAGACTCATACAGCCTAAAGCCAGCAGAGCAAATGGACAGCAGACAACCCACATAACCCATCAGTTTCATGCTGTCACCCTGAACACATGCAGCAAGAATCAGATCTCTGTGCCAGCTACTTCTTTTCTCTCAGACAAAATAATTTACACAATTATTCTAGCTGACTACAGTTTTTCCTAGATAACGACCAACTTTGATATATTTTTTCAAACGTGTGCATGTAGCAGCCTGTGTATCTTAGGCACAAAGTAGCTTTCCTGTAGAAAGGTTGTTTTTCCCAACCCCATAATGGTTCAGTATGTCAGAAAAGGAGCAAGCTGTGCTAGACAGAATTTGCCTCAAGACTGGATGATGCAACACAAGAATTGTAGCCAAAAAGGCTACAAGGTGTTTGAGTTGGGGCTAGGAAAGGGAAAGAAATGTGCTCATCTGCAGGTTACTTAGGGGCAAGTGGGGTTTGGGAACCATCATCCTGTCCTGGCCTTCTTCTTTTTGATATTTTTTGTCTAGTTTTTAAAATCCAAAGTTCAATTATAAGCAAGTGTCTTTCTAGACAAACACCCTGTATCATTAAACAATTAACCTGCAAACATTAAGCAATTATTTCAATAAATATTCCCCTTACTGTAGGTCATCTCTCTAAATTCAGGAGAAATACTACTTGGATTATTTTGCATCAATAAAATCCCAAAGACACATAGTGTTTCACTGAGCAAGCTAAAACTAAAATGGGTAAAAAATCCCAATTTATTCCTCAAGCTGTGGAAAAACAGTTCACGACAGTCACGGATACAACATTGGGATGTTAATTTATATCACATAATTAAATTTTGAAATGCAACAGAAATCAGAAGCAAGCATGCAGAGGGGTTCCTCTTTTGATTTGTACACACCATGATAACAAGAGCAGTATCTAAACTCACAGATTACTCATTTTTACCAGAGTTGGCTTGGCAGGAAACCACACATGACCTCCAGCCTTACCAGGCTGGCCAGATGCCACACAATTTCATGGCTAAAAAATGCAACGATGAACTGAAGTTACTTCCTGAAAACCCTGACAAAGAGTAAGATAAATAGACTGTCCCACCGCTATCACAGCCTTTTGATAGCACTGAGTGGCTTGGGTTTACACCTCTCCAGGCAACATTAACCTGTGGTCCAGCCTTGTATTGAAACATACAACAGAACATCTCTAGTCTAATCCATGAGAATGAGAACTGTGAAAAACCAGAGCAGATCAAAAAGGGGTACAATCATCAGGGCTAAAAGTTCCCTAATTCAGCAGCACTTCTTAAATACCATCAAAAACTCCAAAGTCCATGAAAATATTCTTCCATGTTTCCTTTATTGTTTCGCTGGCAATACAGGCACCAATCAGGAGAAAAATGTGTCTGCAAGGGTCCTCCCATCCCCAAAAGGCAAGGTGTTCAAAAACTCTGTCCCTGAGCTGTCAAACAGAGATAATATCATGCTGTTGTCTCCTCTTCTCTTGCTGTTTCGCTTGCTTCACTTGCAATTACTTCCTGTGACTTATTCAAAAAAGTTTCTCACCAGTAATTCTGCAACCGTGGTTTCTTACCAATAATTCCACAACTTGGCTAATTAAAAAGATTAACTGCTACCACATTGTGTATGTGACGGGTTTCTCATAAGAAAGCCACTGAAATATTTTCGCTATGCTGCTGACACTTGGCTATGCATCCTTCCACATTTTGTTCACCTCTCTCCTTGTGCCGTAACAGTGACTTCAGAGGAATGGATGAAGCGGGATACCTATGGCTTATTAAAAAAAAACTACTGAAAACAAGCTAAGCAGCCCCTAAGGGAAGTTTTGTCAGTTGTTTCAATTGAACATCCAGGTGACATGTTTGTTGATCTCCCCTAAGAAAACCTTCAATCTCCCTGTTGGTTCAGCAAGTCACAAGAACAGCTGGCAAGGAAAGAAGTGACAGTAATGTAATTCACCTTGCACTAAGTGCAACTTTCAAAAGAAGAACACAGGAAATAAGAGAAAAAGAAGAGCAAACAGGACAAAGACTTCCAGAAACTTATTTTCTGCCTGAATGAAAACCACTGAGGGAGAGGGAGTAGAACAGGAAGAGAAGTATTTTCTAACTTATATATCAGCCTTATAGAAAGTCCACCGGCTTCCCCCTGCAAGATGACCTCTGCTATCCTTGTCACCAGTGAAGGGAAGCAAGAGGGTTTTCATGTGAGGAAACACCTAATTCAGTGAAATGCACATTCTCATCCACAGGAAAATGACTGAAGAGCTGAACAGCTACAAGTCTTTGTTCTACTTACACTCCTGTGTGCTGGGTGAGAGAATTTACTTTAACCAACAGAGGTTGGCCAGGGCACAGCTGGCATGTAGCAAAGCTACGTCACTGACTTCCATGCCTGGGATTAATGGCTTTTAGCATGCCAAATTGGCCTTCTTACAGCATTATGTGCCCCTGCATGTCTGTGTGCAGAAGGCAGAGAATTAAAGAGATGAAGGATTATTACAGGAGATCAGAGATTTTTAATAATGTCTGGCCTCAAGGAAAGACTGACCCTTTCTCCTGAACTCCCCATTCCTTCTTTAAATTCAGATTCTAGTTTTAAATCTATTTAAGTTCCCTTTCCCCACCCCTCACTCCTGTTGTATGCATGTGTGGGAACACGTGGATGTGTTTACTTTGAACATTTCTATAGCCTCTAGATTTCACACACTGAGAACAGACAAGCACTGGAAATTATAGTAAGGCAATTCTCACACAGCCATGAAGATCTGATACACCTTACTCAAAAAAGATGTCAAAGTTGGGAGATGTTTACTCCATCGTGACACTTAAATTTGAATTTTGATAACAGTGCAGCAAGTAGGCTGTAGCAAGTAGATTACTCACAGGGATAACAATAGCCAGACAATGTATAATGTGTATACAAAGTATGGACTAAAATGATTCCATACTTCCAAGAAAACAAGTATCTTCTATGGACCCAAAGCTTTCCAAGCCAAAGTCGACTATCTGACAGGAAACCAGGACCCACTGTTACATAAGAAAAAGCTTCACCTTTGCTGGCAGTAGCTCAAAAAGACTTTTAACTTTGTGTAGCACACATCCTACTCGGAGCCATCAGGTGGAAAAAGCTGTGATAGATCACATAGAATTGCAGGAACTATTCTTGCAGCAAGATGAAATACAAACTGTCTGAAATTCCACATGGCAAACAGCAGTCATCCTGATCCTCCCCTCATGACTAACATTGGTGCACTTATTTTGTGACAGCATAGCTGTGTTCTGCTCAGCTGTTAACAAAAGCTTTGTAAGCAAGTGTTGCAAGCCCTTATGGCTTTCTGATATGCCTATGTAGCTGCTTTTCTTTCCATTTCCCCTACTATGTGCCAGGTTACAGAAACACTTCCAAGCAGCAGATTCAGAAATAGAAATAGTTCAAGGCCAGGTTTCACACCTGCAACCTTGCTGTTCTGTGCTGTTCCAGCCCTGAAGACCAGTCTCATTATAAATCCAAGGCTTCCTCTAACATCCAGGGTTTATGTTCAGTAATTCCAAATGAATTTTATGATTTTTTACTTCTGTGCTTGGGGCAGGAAGGGATGGGAGAAGGAGGGAAAGGGAATATTGCATGGAAGCTATGTAGCCATTACATGTATCACATGTATTACTCTGATAAAGTAATTTAATTGAATGCCACAGTAATTCATGCAAATTAATTTATCACCCAAATTAAGACGCTGTCTCACTCCAATCCCCACAAAAAAATCAAAACCAACTACTCCTATTCAACGCTAACATACCATGCATACTTATACTTCCCTGAATACTTCAAAGGGTAACATAAATTAGCTAAAAGTTAAGCAGCAGTTCTAATTTTTATTTGTTTTAGAATTCTACCCAAGAATCTGTTTTCTAAGTCACTACAAATATAGCATTGAGTTTACAGAAGCAGCAGCAAGCTATCAGTAACATGAGTTCCAGAGTGGAGGGATAGGATACAAACGGCCTAAAACCAGAACAATGGAGACCACATTTGACAGTAATGTGCTATGTCCATGTATGTGCCAAGGAGCAATTTTGGCACCTAGAGGGTATACAAATAGATTAAGAAATCAGCAAGCACTGTGGCTTAAGACATATCTTCTGGTTTGTTTAGAAAACAAGCTGTTCTGTAGTTGGACAAAGTGCTACGCAAGACCCATTTCTTGACTCCAGGTGTGATTTATGCAACTTGTGCTGATTCTCTGCTCATCCTGGATGGGCTGCATTACACTGCCTACCTCACACAGGACTTTTATTCCCATATTGCTCTAGCAGCCCTGCAAAATAGTTAACTAATCTCGAAGTCTCTGGCACTGAAAAAAATAGAATGAAAGAAACAAACAAAAAATCTCCAAACCTGTTGATTTTGCTACAAGACAAGCAAGGTATATAAAAATCTAAAATTGTAAGGGAACAAAACTTTAACTGCATTGCCCTCCAGAAGAAATATAAACAGAGGTCTCTTCTGATATATACTGACTGTCCAAATGGAAAATAAAGACCCAATGACATTTTTAGACGAACAGGATATACAACTCCCTGTTCTAGCCAACAGTCTATCCCTCTCTGCATAGAGAGACAGAGAGGGAATGAAAAGTCATTTGTACGTAGCTGAGACTGTAAGCCACAGGAGCTTCTGCACTTCTACTCACTCTAAAATTCATTCAGATAGGGAGGGGGATTGAAGAAAGCCATTT
The DNA here is from genome assembly GCA_013398175.1 of Climacteris rufus. NCBI lineage: Eukaryota > Metazoa > Chordata > Aves > Passeriformes > Climacteridae > Climacteris > Climacteris rufus. The sequence continues at coordinate 1,888,513 of VZRZ01005482.1, forward strand.
CCATAGATATTTAAAAAAAACAAAACAAAACAAACACAAAAACACCACCACAAAACAAATCCCAAATCTTCATTTTAGAAGGCTAGAAAACTCTGGAAATTTTCCTAATGTAAATCTCAGACAAATCTGCATTTTGCTGAAACAAGAACTTTGGGTATAGGCCACATATGAAAGTAGCTTGGAGTTCCCCATTAGGTCCAGTTCTACTTGAGACACCAGGATGTTGAAAAACTTCAGAGTGAAAATTTAGTAACTGGCTTACCACAGAGGGAAGAAGTTGAAAGAAAAACAGACAGTATCATCTGTGGCTTAGGATGGTCCTTCAGGAAACAGATCCTCGTAGTAGTAAATATAATCCTTGAATTGTTTGCAAATAGGTTTAATCATCTAATTGCCATGTACAGGGAAGGAAAATCTGTGCACTATCAGAATTCAGTACAGCTAATTACTAGAAGACAAAATAAAGATTTTTATCAAACGTAGTGTGTGTTCTTCAGCTATTATACCTATCAATATTTATGTATCTTACACCCCTTCCTGGGTGGTTGCTGCATACATTTTGTGTGCAGTCAAGAAGCTTCTCGACTGCAAACATGCTTTTAAAAAGAAACCTGGCCCGAACTCTGCATTTCCAATTCAAGCAGTGGATTCTGAAGCCTGTTAACTCCCTGGAGCAGCTGATAGCTAAAGACTTGTTTCCTCTTTTCTAACAATTTCCTGGTTTGCATAACAATCCTAAAAGAAACACACTCAAGAAGTTTTTCAGCACAGGGAGATTTTGTCTCCAACACAGTTCTAATTTCAAGGCACAGAGAATATTTATATATAATTACAATAACTTTAGAGATATATTTGTCTACAAATATATTTACATATAAATAAGTATCAACTGCTTGTTTAAAACAAGATTATGATAATTTTGCCATATCCAGGAAATACAAAACACTGGCTTGTGCCTGGTGCTTAACTCATGCCATTGTGAATAAGGGGGGCGGGGGGGGGGAGGGAAGGGGTTTAATGTTTAATTTCCTGTTAAAAACACACACAGGATAAAATCTTCCAAAGAGCAGTTATAAAACGTGCATTTGTTAGCCAAGAAACTAGGTAAATATGGAATGAAGCCCAGGCTCGCTTTTATTCCTTCACCCCCTCTCCAAAGAACAAAGCCACTGAAGGCCAGGGAGAGTATTTGGAGGCACCAAGCTCTACTCAGGAACTAGATAATTCATGAGCCTGGCTGATTTACACACCTTGTATCCACTGAGGCAGTTGCTCAGAGCATGCAGTGACACAGCTGGGCTCAAGGTACTGCAGTGCTGCATGTGCACGGCACACGTGCCCAAGAGACACTGTCCCAACTACTGACCACCACACTGACACAGCTGTCTGGCTGAACACAATGAAAACAACCACTAGCACGTGGTGAGGAACTACCAACAGCCTGAGAATACTCCTACCTTCAGTAGGGGCTTTAGAGACTACAGAAGAGATGTTTTTTAGCAGTTACAAGGGGAAATGTTATTGTCAGATCCCAAAGAAATCTCACCTGCACCAATTCGGCCTTCATCACAGTTCTACTGTGTATTATGATGTATTAGGTTATTCTGCAGTTCACCCCACTAGAACTCCCAGACAAGTACCAAAGTTCTGTATGATATATAACTATTAGAGCTTTTAACAATCCCAGTTCTTCTCTTTGTCAAAATGCCTGTTTTAGACAAGAATATGAACCGTATTTAGGAGAAATTGAACCTTTATAACAGTTTTCAATAGCAATACTTTTGGTTCTTAGAATAAAAATAACCCACCAAATGCTTTCTGTCTACTGTGTTTGGGTTAAGGTCAGCTCCTCAGTGCACACCTTTCAGCATGGAATTGGAGAAGTTATGGTACGTCTTGCAACCTGCTAGGATTCACATTCAAAATTAGATACAAACAGCTCTGTGAGTGGCTTCAATTTTATTTTGTTTTTCAAATGAGAATAAATTTATTATTGCAGATGTAGCTCAAGAGCTTTCTTAGCTTTTGGCAGCATATTATTCAAATTAACACAGCTTAAGCTTTTTAAGTAGATACACCTTAGACCTCTTCTAGTCTCGGCATTTAGTTTCAGATTTGAAGCAAGAAAAGAATGGCACAGAGATTATGTATCTCTGGTGAATCAAATCCGATGTCAGGAATGCTGAGTTTCTTGCTGACTCTTTTTAAAATTGGCTTTGAGACCATAAACAGTCCTGAGTTTATTTCTAAAACCTGAACTTAACAGCTGTTGTAGGTATTTGTGCTCTTTCCTTATGAAATCAAACACTGTGAACCACCACTTTAGTGACAGTTCACCAGTGAATCTCATCCTACTGCAGGGGTTCAAAACCTCCCTGTTTATTTTCACTTGCTGTAACTGGACTTTGTGCCCTTATCCCATGGCTCTTCATGTGAAAAGACAATTGACTAAAAACATTAGGAGAGAGAAAAGGAATAGGGTGGAGAAAGACCGTAACGCAAAATGAGCCCTGACTTGCCTCCAGAGTACTGTACGTACCCCTAGGCCATGAAATTTCAGGAAAATTGTTATGTTTCTGGCCAACAGTCAGAATACATAAGATGTTATACACCCTTTGCCTCAGTGTATGTTGCTACTGCAGACTCCATGCAAAAGCAAGACTTTTTTTTTTTTTTCATTGCTTTTTAGCAGCAAGGCAAGTTGACAAGTATTTACTGCTAGTTACAGACAGGTATTAAAGATTCAAGTGAAGTAGTGGTGTTCTCCAGTGCAGTGGTGACCTGAGCCTTTAATCCAGATGAATTTAACTGTAAAGTGCATTAGCTCTTCTCATAAAAGATTTGCTTTAATTTTAGTTCTCTCTCCATTTATCTTATGGCTGTGTAATCTTCAGTAGAGGTCAAAGAGATTTCCCCAAAGAAACAGGAGCTGCTTTTTTTTCAGAGGAGAAAAGCATATTTAAGACAGTCCATCCTACTTTTAAACATATGTCACAGGACAGTACTCTCTGCTTTCCTTTCCCTGTAGCTCTCCTTGCTTCTTTACACGTTCCAAAGCAATTAAACAAGCGTGCATGTGCATCCACACATGTATACAAATGAAACATGAAATGAAAACACCTCCTGGAGATAGGGTACACAGCCGATCTGATGCAAGGACTGAAATTATTACTAACATCTTACCATCATCCAACTCAAGGCAGAGATTATAAACAGCCAGAGGCCTCTTAATACGCTGTCCTTGTCTTCTTGACTGCCTTGGTGGGGCATTTGGAGGAGACATTGACATAGAGATTGGCTCAGAGAAAGTGGCATCAGGCAGGGTTTTGAAAATCTGCAATCAAGAACACAAAGGGTGTTAATTATTTATCATGAAGAGCAACCTGTGCAATGCAACTGTAAACCATTATCAAACAACATTTGTTTTGGATTTCATTCAAAACAGACAGGAGCCAAAAAATCCATTCCTTCAAGTTTGGGAGTATGCCGTGGGTTTTTAATGAGTGCTTTTAAAATAAATAAATAAACAAATAAATAAATAAATAAAATATGGAAATAACCAAGAGCACTGGCTACATATTAACCAAGCTGCCAATCAGTTAATTCAAACACAAAACATTTCCAGACACATTCACCAGCTAGGATGGAGGGGAGGAGAAAAAGAAGGATACTAACTTTAGGAACCAGTAACCAAAATGTTTCCTTGCTTTAGCTAAAACCCATAATTTTGTCAGAATACCTATTTTAATTTTCAAAGCTTGTGATATCATTATATCAGCCATTTGAATTAAAGAAAACACCATACTCTTGAAGGGGAAAATTTTGTGGGCAGGGGTTTTTACTGAGAAATACCATAGTAACAAACCATGTGAGAATTTATTCCGTTAACTATTGCGTATTGAGACAACTTTATATTAAATAGTGATATTCACAAAGATGCATATAAAAAGGACTGCATTTCCTGTCATCATTTTATCTGAGTCATGACCATCAGCATATCACCACCCCACACAGAATACCACGTCATTTCTCTCTGAATTAACCAGCAACATAGATTTGTTGTACCTGATTGCACTTTTACTTTAACTGCCACATACAGGGGATGGTCTTAGGGTGCTGATTTACTTCTAGAAAATTATTGGTGTGCTGACGTACAATTTAACACAGCATTTTACACATGGTCATGGCATGACCTATTTAGCTTAGCACGTATTTCAGCAAAGACAAAACAGAAGATAAAGAAGAACAGAAACAAAAGCTCTATGAGAAAAGTCCTGTGTCTGTACAGCACCTCACAGCAATGCAACACACTGATATAACAAGATGTAATTAAGCAGTGTGTGATCTTTTTGTACTCTGCAACTCGATAATGTTTACTATAAAGATTATGTGGCAAAGAGGAGAGTTGTAACAAATCTTTGAGGGAGAAGCTTTTTATGAAGTAGAAATCTATGCAGAAAGTATAAAGGGACAACACAGATAACACATTTTTGGATTACTGCAGCACATATCAGGTGCAATATGAGGCTAAAAGCCAGACAGGCTCTCCGCAGGTGAGAAAAAATGCCATAAGCATCTGGTAGTAAGGCACTCAAAACTCTAAATGCCGTCATGCCCCGGCATTTTAACCCTAAATATGAACATGTAGGAATAAGATCACCTAAAATCCCTTGTATACACTGACTTACAGTCACTCAGTCATCACTCTTGTAAAACACTGTGCTGGTATGAAACAATCAAGAAATTCCATGAAAACTGTGGAAAAATTCCCAAAACTCGGCAGCAGTCTATATATGGTATGTGAAGTAAAGCTCCAGTGGAAATATTACCTTCCTTCCCAATAAGTGAGTGCTGCTGTGGGGGAGGTAGAAGTGATGTAATTTGAAGTTCCCCATACCAGCATTAGAAAAACTGTCCCCCCCCTCCTTCACATGCCCACGAACAAGGGACTACGAGAGAGCACTAAAATAGCAATGCTCTAAAAACAAAATGTTTACAAAGAAGAAAGGAAACAGTCCAACCTGGTCCTCTCCAGCACACACACAGCAGCACTCTCAGGCAGTGACAAAGCTCTAATTGTGCTCAGAGTTCTAAAGCCATTTCTTAAAACATGATGTAATATATAATAATGAAATCTAAAGTGCACCTCCATGGCACTTGGCTAACAGTACCACACTGCCCCCTTATGTGTAAATACAAGGCTAGATAGAGCAGGTTTAGGGATAAATATTTGCTTCTGAAAAATTCAAAGGTACCAAAACTTTACATGCCATCTTTTCCATGAACTAAGCATTGCATTTGGGCTCTCTGGCAAACAAGTCTCTGCCAAGAGGCTTCAGTATGTTGTTTACTATGTCACATTCCACAGCTGTGTTTATTTATATGGCCTTATCCACAGATCTCTGCTGAAATTAGTGATGGTGAGAAGAAAAAGGATTCCCCAGAAGAGATGGGCTTTCTTGTACACTTTTAGGTGACTTGCACAGGTTGCAGTGAAGTTCTTCAGTGCTTTTTACTTGTCTCTCTCAAATACTGCAATATACTCTTCTAAAACCATTAGCAGGAGACACTAAGAGTCACAAAGGCAAAAGACAAAAAGACTTTTTGCTGTCAAGCAATTCACAGTTGTGTTCATCCCTACTTTGGTACTTTCTTTTTGTCCTTTTAGTAGGAAAATAAAGTCCAGTCCAGCCATAACTAGACCTGTTTTTTTAGCAGCAGAAGTGTGTCTCTGTTGTAGGCCAAGGCCTCAGCTCATACCACAGCTTTGGAAGGTGAGCATCTGAAAAGCAAGCAGAACATCAACCTCTCCTTTAACAAGTGCACATACAGCATTTCAGCTTCTATTTCTTGCTTTACTCTCACTTAAATAGATAAATACTTTTCATCAGGCCTTGGATATTTGTCTGCTGCATTGACAGAAGCACTCATAGGTCTGCCTGAGAATGGGGAGATGGAGACCTGCTTTATTTCAGTTGTCAGGAGAAAAGTTGGTTTTGCTTTTATTCAAATTTGCTTCTAGCCTTAAGTATTTAAATGTCACTGAAGCAAAAATGTTTCACAGCTAATAAAAGATGCCAGCTGTGTGACCTGTTGGCAGAAGCCCAACATGTACGCACACAGGACTGAATTCAAAATCATACACACACACAATATGAGCACCTGAAATGGTACCAACATTGCTGTGTGCTGGCCGACTTGCACTAAAGCATGGGACCACATGTGGGCAAGTTTCAGAGCACCTTCCTGCACTGCAAGTAGTTGCTATCAGATGCATGGCCAGGCAACCACACACATCCAACTGGAGGAAAACTCCCACAGAAGAACAGATCGAAACATGCTATTTAAGAGAGGACTGCTTTGCTACTCAAAAAAAAAATGCTACCTTAAAGTCAGATCTCATCACTCATGTGGGCTGCAGAAGTTACCACAGTTTAGACTAATTCCTGTAACAAGGACAAGAATGAAATCCACTCATTGAATTGTCATTCTAGAAGCGATAAAAAAAATTCAAAACCAACCTCCAAGTTTAAAGATTTCAGTCACATCCAATGTTACACAGTTTTTGATACTGTGGCCAAACTGCATTAGATTTATAGACTATCAATTCTCTACAATTTGGTTCTCAAAAGCATTGGCATCCTTCTATTGACCTACCTGGGGGCAAACTCGGAAGCTCAGTGTAACTATCTGCATTTGGGAGAAGACTAACACATGTAGCACTCAACATGTTAATCAAGCAACAAATTCTACTGCTAGTCAGTCCCAGTTAGTCCACTATTATAAATGGTTCTTTAGGTCTGATCTTACATGAAAGCAGAATTTCAAAGTGCACACTGACTGAAGCAGTGGATCAGTCTCCAAACCTGCACTGTAAAAGTTATAACAAAAAAGATGAAAATCTGGTGGAGCAATTTAAAACTCTGGTAAGTTTGACCTATTTCTCTCTATGCAGGAGTTTAAAATGGATGCTTTACAAGGCTAAACAAACCACAAACCATCTTGGGCATACAGCACTAATAACAGCTCTGTCTAAAGCAGTGAGCCCAAGACCATCCCTACATACCACCATTCCAATTCCTAAATCTGTGTCCCACAAAGTCTATGGCAGCACTTCTCGAGAGTAATGAGCCAAATTCAACATACTGTATTCTACCAGCAGATCCACATGGCAGCAGCCCAAGGAATTTTGCCAGATTCCGCTTAATCTGTAACAACAGTGTTGGACTCTAGATTCTGAGCTCTTACTAGAGCCTATTTTAGATATTCAAAAAACCCATGGCTGGGAGGATTTCACTTGGCCTATTCCACAAGTTTATGACTAGATGTATAGTTGTACATGGAAATGTAGATTAGATTCTGCTGCTACAAGAGAACACTGATCTGTTCTTTCTGGTCTCAAGCAGAACTAATTAATGAATTTCAGTGTGTTTGCCAGGAATCACTTTAGGAAAAGGCCCAGACATCAGGTCATCTCTGTCTGCTTTGTTTCACTGGGGTAATTAAAATTTCCTCTAAAAATCAGTGGGAGGCAAACAGCAAGGACAGAGTGGGATGAAAAAGAGGGAAGAAAAAACTGGAGGCTTCATAATCGAGCTAATGAGGATAAACTTATAAAAAATCATTAACAGCTTAAAGCTGTGCCATGATTTTGTTGCAAGACCAAACCCCTATCACTCCCGTAACACCAACCACACAGAACATGCATCTCTTTCCTTGGAATATACAAACACAAACCAGAGCACCAGAAATCACTATGAAATGCAAAGGAGGCTAGGAGATGCAAGGTCATTCCAAACTCTTTGGACTTCTGCTAGTGGAATTCTGCTATGCTCCACTACTACACTCATATCTTGTAGAGGGCAGTATTTCTTAAAACAAGAAGAACATAACAAGTTTTTATTGAGGCAATTTCCTTTCAATACCAACTTGATTTGCCATTGCTAAATGAAAAACACAGACACTTCAGCTAATGTTTATTGAATAATATAAAACACCATCCACCTAGGCCACATGTACTGCTCCCCCCTTACACATTTTATCCCTATAGTACTCCTTGCATTTCCATGACAATTGGCTATAATGTATGCTGATCAAATAATATTTTACACATTAGCAGTTAACGGGATAGTGCAAGAAGAACTTAGCACTGTGGTCTTTACTTGATAGCTTCTTTTCAATGTAATGCAAGCCCAATTCAGGTTAAACCCAGCAATCTGCACAAAACCAAAAATCATATATTTATATTAGAGATAAAAACACTAAAAAACAACAACAATAAATCCAACTGTCCTTGTGGTTCACAGTGTGGTCTTACTCTGATAAACTTTCAAAATATTTTTCCTCTTAAGGTAATGAAGACAGTGGTTGTACCATCCTTTTTGCCATTTACTGAAAACATTACGCAACCATGTCTTTTATGTCAAATTATAATTTTACTGTAGATATAGATATATTCATTTCAGGAATGACAAGGTGAAAATAAGCATCTTGAAACACATTGCAGTAGCTCAGCCACTAATTATAACCACTAACCACTAATTGTGCACTAATTGTAATCCATTTTTTAACAGTAAAAACCACAGTCAATAACATGACCAGTTCTAGGGGTTTTATTCCCTATTTGAAGGGATTACAGAAGCTAATTGGAGCTATTAAAAAGTTGAATCATAATAGAAATTACAAAATATCAACTTCCAGAGAGCTAGGACAAAAGTTTTATTTCAAAACTGATTTCTAACAATTTTATAAAACTTCTAGAGTACTGAAATTTTTTTTTTAAATGATTGTTACTGTAGTTTATAACTGGTCTACATTTGTACTTTACTATGGACAATGTTAGATCAACCCATTTAATTTCTGGTTTCAGTCAAAATTATCTATTTCTTCTGGTTAACAAACACACGCTTCAAAAAATAAAGACTACATGCACTGGAAATTCTTGGCATCTAAATAGACTCTGTATTCAGTGTGCAAAATAAGATTAAAGTGGATTAGTTCTAAAATTCCTATTAAATATTTTCAAAAGTTTTACGAAGTTCTTCAATAAAAATTAACAACAACTTCATTAAAATTCTTAAATAAATAACCTCTTCCAAGGTTACCATCGTGTCCACTCCAATACAGGTGTGCCTGCCTCAAAGTAATGATCCTGGCTTTTGCACTTCAGCATTCATTTATACATTCTAAAGTATGATTAGCTGTGCACTGGTTTTTGTGAGATTGCACAGGATGCAGATTTTCTGAGAGTTTGGATTTTGAGGCTTGAATTCCACTAGGAACCACAAAACACCTTTATACATTATTCACAATCATTATATTGGGGGGCAGAATCAGATCCAGAGCTGAAAACTACCTGTAGCTCTGTCTCCAGAGGGCCACCAACCAGAAAGCATCAATAATGCTCTTGATGTTGCCTGGCATACACTGTTGAATTACAGTGCAACAATGGATGCAGCCTGGAAAGTAACCAGGTATAAGGCGAAACTGGAAACAGGAAATATACTTGGCTGTAAGCCAAACCACAAAGCTCTCTAAATAAATAAATAAAAATTAAATCCATTCAAGACAGCCTTTCCTTCATTTGCTGAGACCTTCTGCCTAGCAGCCTGACAACCTCTAACTAAATGAAACATTGCTTTTAGGGATTTGTGGATATTGTGAGTCTCAATCTCTTTCTGTGACTGGAGTATCTGCTATCTGCTCTTCTTATAGAAAAACAAATACAGATCTGGACAATCTGCAAACTACAAGAGTGACAAAAGGACCCAGGGAATTTTCAGACAAACCTGTTTTAGCTGTAGACTCTAACAGCCACTCATTTGCCCTGATTGCCTTGAACTGTGTAGTTCATGTCTGAGATTTAATGAAGAAACTAAAAAGCCTGCAAAAAGTGACAGTGCAGTCTGGAGGACAGCTATGAAGGATGGGGGAAAAAAAAAGAAAAACACACCAAGGTTAAAAATGCTTGTCCTTTGATCGCTCGCGAATTATGAGTTTGTTGAGTCAGCCTTTCTAAAAGTAGCACTCCTGATACAAAGCCTGCAGCTTCCACCATATCACATCTCACTCCACCTTTTAACAATTCATGAGAAGAACACTCCTGATAGCAGGCCATTCACTGCTATCAACCCATCCATTTCATTTATTGAGGCAAATGAGGGAGTTAACCGTGCACCAAGCTGGGAGTACCTACACTTTTGTAACTACAGTAACTACACTGTACCTACACCTACAGTTTGTCCGCTGCACCAGCAGAAACAGCAGATTCACCTTCTCTTCTATGCTCACCTACTTTAACTTGCACCAAGGAGAGTATTCTAAAAAGGTTGTCTTTCCCTATTACACATAATAACACTTAAAATAGCAGAGAAATGCCTTAAAATTAAAAGATTGAATACTCAATCTGATTACCTACCTTTCTAAAACATTACATACTCCTCAATGGAAAATAATGCAGAAGGAGAATGTTTGCATGTATTTTCTCTAACAAAGAGTGTGAGAAGTCCTGAGAAGAATAAAGATGGCATTTGGAAACCTACGTCAGGACTCAGCAAAAGCAACAACTATGGCCAAACATAGCACAGGTAAAACTGATCTCCCCTTCACTTGTAATAAATATAAATAAATGCATAAGGACGTGCACATACACTATAAATATATATGCCACACCTATTTTCCTACAAATTTTATGAACAGATAATTAAATACTGAGAATAAAAGCCTCCATCTGACCCCCTACCACAGTATCATCAAGCAAAGTATCAGAATGAAACAAAAAGATCTTACAGGTCTTTGCAAATGACGCTGTTCCAACTGTAGCCAACCATGCAGCCGCACCAGCATTTTCTTTTCCACAAATTTCCTTGCTGCCATTAAAGAATTTATATCATCATTGCTTTGTAGAGTATTTCGGGCTCATTGTTTCCGTTCAAATACATTTCTTACCCTACATCATGACTATAGGACTTCAGGGGAAAAGCACATACTGTTCTATTGTATATCTTAATGAAGTACTCATGCTTTATTAGTATAAGTAGCATGCACACATGAAAATATTGGAAATGAAAGTATTATCAACTCACTGCCACATACTTTTAATACAAAAATCTGTTTAATGCCTTGAAATACACTAACCCTTCCCATAAGGCAAAATCATACTAGAATTCTAAAAAGTACACTCAAAAACATAAGCACATGTTTCAATATTATCCATGGGCAATGATGACATTCAGATCAATTTAGCCAATATAAATGAAAAAAAGGTTTGTAAATTCTGAACTTCACTTATCTTTGAAAACTGTAATATAGTATAGTTCCTATTTCACACAGTTTCTGCATAAGAATTTACTTTTTAAACTCTTAAGAAGCACAACAACTTTTCCCCCTCCACGCTCCCATCAACATTCTACAGAATATTTTCTTTAACTAAACAAATTTTATTCAAGAACATCCATTCTCCATAAAGACTTCTCCCCTGCCTCCTCCTCCACACATGCAAGCAGACACCCTGACCATCAAGACTGAAGCAAATACTAGTGAACTGAATTCCTCTCCCTTACCACCCTTTCTCTTTACTTAGGAACATTGCTTGTGGGTAGTGGAAGATGAGATCTGAATCACTTGGAAATTTTACAGGAAGTTGAGGGAAGTCTCCTCAAATTAACTGGAAATAAGGTAGGCAAATCAAGAAGTCAGAAGTCTGTAAACTATTTCTACGTGCCAAGTATTTGTAGCAGAGCATCTCAGCAGGCCTCTTCTCCCCCTAAGAATATGACTTTTGCTTTTATTTTCCTTATTAATATAATATGGTTTCTCACAGTACATGTTTTGTTTCTTTTGGAGCAGTCTAGCAGCATAACAACCCAGGTATTGATCCAGACTGCTTCTAATCTCACCAACTGCAGTGACAAACGTGAGTAGGGATTTGATATACAGTCTTCTTACTATGCATACACTACATTAAGATTTAGAAAACTGTACTCTCTTAAACGACAACAAAAAAATTTGCAGTCAATTTACCACACCCTGTGCATGTGTGTCTCACATGGAAGGGGCTTTCTGCTACCCACAGGGCAGAGAAAGGGTTTAAAGAGTTTGCTCACACTGCAGTGGAACGAAAGACTGCTCTGATTCCTACCAGAATCCTCTGTTGTGCCTCTTGCCCTTTCTGCTTGAGACTCAGCCAATCATTAAGGCATGTAATTAGAATTAAGTTCAGGAATAGTTTCAATGACACTTCTGATTAGTTACATGCTTCAAGTTAAGCACATGCTGAATACCCTCCTGAACTGAAGCTCACGTGTTTTCACCACAAACTTTGCTCTAATGGAGATATTTTAGTGGAATTTTTCCCCCTCTAAGTCGAATGTTTGTTGACTTGAGAAACATTCAGCTTGTGGAGGTTTCAAATTGCTGCACCACAGCAAACCACCATAATTACACTGCATGGCTTCTTAGTCCTCCTTTGCAGCCAAAGGCAAAGCAACAGGAAAGCTGAAACAAGCCCTCTTTAGTATTTCTCATGTGTCCCTTTAGTGGGCCTTCAAAAGATCTGCTGTGTTGCCAAAAAACAGTCTTAAGTTTACGTGGTGGCGTGGCGTTCTACCCTAAAGCATTCACCTGCAACAGAACCGCCTGATTGCCAAGGGGAGACTGTGCTGCTTCATCCTCTAAAAGAAACAAGTGACTTCACCCGCTTCCATTTCTTCTGTCTCACGAATATTGCATGCATTATGCGCTGTAATATTTTTTAAGACAAGATTTTTCAGGGATTACTACATGAAGTTGATGTTGGCTTAAGAGCTCAGTAGTATTAAATTCTTCTCTTCCCTTTTTAGTTAAAAAAAACCAACATGAAAGTGCCCAAAGTAAGAAAAAAATTATTTAATTTTTAAAATTCCCCTTAAAACTGCTTTGAACAAATCAAAGCTAAACCAAAGATATTTTGTCTAAAATATGTAAAATCTTTCCCCTTTATAAAAAGATGGATAGCAGGAAAAGTATCTGCCTTATATATAGGAACTGCTGAGTTTTTCAGAATCAATGTCTTTGAGATAATTTTGCCCATAGGTTGTTTGAATTCTAGAAAAAGGTATCTTTTACCAAGCCCATTTCCCTTTCTGCAGATTCTGGCCCCCCAGTCTCCAGAAGGAACTTCCGTCTAGCCCCTTGCTTTTTTCCTTCTAATTTTCTTTCACTGTAATTTTCATCTTCTTTCTGTTTTTATAATCTTGCTATTTGTACTCACTATTCTTTCCTCCCCCATACACTGGTTTAAATATTCCAGTCCCACTGAGATTTTTTATTTCAACCTCCTCCTTCATCTTCTTTCATTCCTTAGACTTTTTTATCCTGGTGCCTTTTTTTTATCCTTCTTAAAATAATGTTCAGGGAATTGAGAAACCAAAATGGCTCATATTACCACTGAGGCATCTCTAAATGGCAAATAAGCCCTTTGAATAGTGACATTCATTCCAACAAGATGCCAAAACATTGTAACAAACAGCAAGACGAACATGTGCATGTTCTTCATGCTGCCATGGCATGTACCACCCCTTCTTCCTCACCACAAGTCAGAGAAAAGACCAGAAGAGCTGAGATGCCCAAGATTTCCCAAGTGTGAAGCCCTTGGGAAGAAAAATTAATTGAAACCCATGAAACACATTTGGGGAAGGCAGAGAAGAGAAATCAAAACCTTTTTTTTGGGGCCAAGTCGACTACGACTTTGCATTAAAGGATCACCGAAAGGCCAAGATTGTTCCAGGCACTATAGAAGCACAGCTGCAGTCAGCTCCTGAGCCTGTTACCTCAAAGCAAAATGAACACAATGATGAGACACAAACATGAATCTCTTGATGCTTCTTTAGTGACAGGAAAGATATGGGACATGAAAATTAAGGGAGACCAGAGAGACATGGCAAGAGAGAAGGGGACAAAACAGCACAGTATGAAATGATGCTGACCTTAACGACCTGCAAAGTAAAGGGAAACAAGAGTGCTGGTGCACAGAGCCCAGGCAGCACAAAAGATGAAAACTCGAGGCAAAGTCATAGAAAGATGATTTAATATCAAACCTGAACATGCTCCTACTTTGCACAGCATATGTGGCTGTCCTTCCCCTACAGTCATAGGACAGCAGAATGCAAGCAAATTTACAGGTCTAATTGTCCTCTGGATTGGCCTTCCCTCCACAGCAGGTGGTTGTGAGGGTCCTGGGTAAAATACTGTCTCAGCTCATGTCTAGCTTTTGTTTTTTCTGTCAAAGTAGAGATGTGCTTCTACATCTTACTTTCTGGACGGGGACTGTGAGAAATACTCTGCCTGGCAGACACTTGTCCATAACTGACAAAACCTAAACAATTCTTTCCCTGATGCTCTTCTATCCCCTTCCTAGCCTGAATCGCTGTGCAACTCTAATGCCATTTAAGCAACACATCAGGCTGCACAGTCTAGTTTCAGTATTCCAGTCTCAGCACTGGTCTGATTTTGCAAAACATTCCCCCTTCTCAACCTACCATAACTGGTTCACAGACATGGTTTGGAAGTACATATGCAGCCTGCAAACAAGGTGAAGGTGGTACTGACTGGTTTCTAGCCAGAAGGAAATAAATGTACATATTGACAAAAAACCCAGCTTATTCACTAAGCATGATATTCTTATCTCAGAGCAAGTCATTGTATTCAGGCTTCCACACGTTAATTGCACAGAAATTCTCTAATTAGAACCCAGCAAAGTGATGATAGTGGAATAAGTGCACCAGGATTTCAAAGATAGTAACCCAATTATGTCTGCTCCTAAAAATGAACAGTGAATCTCTTCAATAAAGCTATCCACATAAGATATAATGAACACTGATGGAATTTTAAAATATTTGAGGAATCCTAACAACTTTTTACCATTTTGCCTACCAAGTTACTGTATTTATACCAGAAATGCTGATGGCTACTGCTGCAGGTTTGTTAGCCATTTCATTTGCCACAAAGGAAAAGAAATGCCTCTCTACAGAGTACCAGAGCTGTAAATTACATATGCACCAAGTGTGAAGGGTTGCTTCAAGCCTGTTTGTGTCAGTGTACCTCCATCCTGACTCCATCACTCTCCCACAATTCCAAACTTTGCTCCTATTAGCAGGACCAGCTAAAAATCAGCAGAGGAGGAGGAGTAGCTGAATGAAATATTTGAAAATATTTTAACCCACAGATGGTGACTTTTCCTAGTACATTACAAGGGCTATAAATAAAAATACCTAACACAAGACTCTCAGAAAGTCTGAAATGTGTAGAAATTCTAAATAATAATATAAAATGAACATTAGACTGTCAATGACCCTGCTTGCCTTTGAAAGTAGGTCCTTGTTCTGCCCTAAATGAAGAAGGGTCACTTGTAGAAGCAACATATTCAGTTTGACTATAAAACTTTTTTAATGCCCTAACATACCTCTCCTTTGTTATAAACACACAGAGGTCACCCTTGGGGCTGCCTTCCATTTTGGAAGCAGCTCTAGTGTGGGAGAGGTTGCCACAGGCAGACCACTGATGGCAAGTTCACTGTTAGAAATGGCAGTGAAATGACAGAAATCCCTTAAAAAAATTATACCCTTCTAGTTCTAAAGAAGGCATAAAACCAAGGAATTATGGAAAATGATGCAGCATTATACTGATGTACTTTCCATTCCTCACTTCTCTACATTTTCAGAGGAGCAAGAAAGGCCACTAATATTTCAAAGCTGCTGTTCAGTTTTTAAAGACATGTGACAGAGCTGGCATAAGAATAGGATGGTGCTAATCTGTGGTGATCTAGTGATTTGAGTAAACACAACTCAACCTCCCTATGTAATTAAAACACTGGCTCTACTCACTCTCTCTCAACTTTCTTTTAATTTGTGCAGTCACTGCAACAGCTTTAAAATCATGAGCTCACTGTAAAGTTTACTTTCATTTCTAAGGTCCAAAATTAATACCATGCCTTACAGCTCTTGGAATATTTATTGCTCAGAACTTGAGCCACATGTGCAGCCCAGTATTTTTCCAGCAGAACAATACCATATCTGCTCAATGTGCGTGTGAGGACAGCATTACACCCTAAGTCAACCAAGCCAACAAAACCCACCATGTGGACACAGCTATGCCAACAGAAGCTTTGCCCAGCCTGTATCAATCTGAGAGGGAGCATAATTTTAATGTCAGAAAAACCTGAGACATATAATATTTAGAGTAGATAACACTTGACTTATATAGCCAATTTCAACACTGTTAACCTTTAAAGGAAATAACGATTTCAATGCTCTCAGTGCTTAAGAAAGCAGAGGGGGGAAAAAAAGCACATCTTGGGATTTTTCCAAAGCACTTTTTTATGACAGTAAGAGTGAGGGAGATGCTGTCCATCTCCCAGCACAAAGTACCTCAAACATCCAGTTACAGAAATCAGCTTAGATACAAGGGACTCCCAAAGGAGTACCCAAATAAAGAGACCAGTAAAGCACATTTTTATTATTTTTTTATTTTACTTTTAATTTCAGATCCCAGATTATATGCAGCCATATCCTGGGCAGTACCTTGCATCATGCACTTCAGCAACAGCAGCAGCAACAACTTCCATTTTCAGTAGTACCTCAAAAGGCTTAAAATAACACACATTCAGCTGAAAACAAAAGAAATGATAAAGCCTGGCTCTCTCATGATGCCTTTTAAACATAAAGTTTAGAGTACAGTAAAATCTTTTTACTCTGTGAACTCTGAGATAAAATGAAGACATGAAACAATGAATTCAGACCCTGGTCAAAGTACTTAATGGAAGAGCTGAAAACCAAGCCTGGGCTTTTTCTTTCCCATTTTTGTATCACTTTTGCTCAGAACAAAACATATGCAAATATCATAATTCAGATACTATATACACAGAAATTCTACTACTGCCAGGAAATACGCATTCCAAAACGTCAGTTCACCTATGAACAGAAACAATTAACAAGGAAAAAATAACCAAAGGCATACAGTATACAGAGGATATTCTTTAGAATTAAACTATTTGTAACATCATAACCCCATTACGGCTATCAGAACATTTTAGACAATGCTCAGAAATGTGAATATGTAGCAAAACTTACCTTCTCATGATTTTCTATCAGGATTTCAACGACGATATTTTGAAACTTCAGGTCCATGATGGCTGCTACAGTTTCTTCCTGTGGCCTCATTAAGGTTGGTCCAAATACTACCCCTAGGTTTGCTACAGTCATTAGATTCCTCTTGGCATGCTTTGAAACACTTTTTAAAAAGAATTGAAGGAAAAAACAGGAAATGGGTTATGAAAAATTTCCATTACTGTTGGAAACTGCAGTCTACAAGTGAAAACATTACATTTCCTTAATCTGTGTTTTAGAAGTTTGTTTTGTGCAAAGTTTCTTCAAATAAAGTCTTACTAAATTCTGGAAAACTGAAAAGCCATTCTTCCCCTTGCAACTTAAAAACAAAACCAGTCTCTTCCTGAACTTAAATATATAAAATGCACTTAGCCTTGGACCAGGGCAAGTGTGAAACCAACTTAAATTTGCTAACAGATCTCCACTATTCCCTTTGCCAGAATTTGCAAAAAGAAAGTATAATGTTCCCTTTCTCACTTCAATCAAGCCCTCAGCTCCTGGCAGGACTGCTAAAGCAAATACTTCTATGGCTTCATTAACGTCTTAGATTTCTGCCTTTCCCGCCAAAATGCACAGCATGAGTCAAACGTCTTGTCTGCTCTTGCACGTTTGCTTCTTGGGGTTGTGGATGACAACATCAAGATGGGCTTCAGCTCCAACCACACTTCACTGAGGCCTTTTGCAGTTAAACAAAGGTAAAGACAAGAATTCTGACAAGGTAGGAAAGCAGGTCATAGCACTTACTTCGCTAAATGCTTCACCAAAATTTCCAGCATCTCTTTGTTCTTTTCTGGGAGTTTGTGGACCAAGAAGTGGACTGCATTAACTCGAGATTCAGGACTTCCACTTTCTATGGGATATAGAAATAAATAACTATCTCAAAAAAAAATTAAAATAAAATCCACAGAAACACAAATCTTCTCCCATTCCTGCATGAAAACATACTGCACACACTTCTCCAAACATAGCAAGACTGAACATACATGCTTTGCTTTCACAAATAATATTGTTCTACAATTATCAACTTATTCGTGTATTTTGAGAACTTGTCTTTCAATCCACCTGCAAAAGGATGCCTTTGTTCATCTATTTTTAAAGACTGACAGATGCAGTTATTGTTTTGCTGCATTGGACTCATCTACTTACAAATACACTGCAAGGTGAGGAGCGATATTGCTGAGTGCCACAGAGAGGAACTGCACTGCTTTTTTTTTTAATGATTTTAGCATCATTAACTGATTGTCCTCATGATTAGAATTCAGTTTTGTTGGTACTGTGCAGCTAATGATACTGCATTTATGCTGCCTTGCATTGGAAACTGCACAAGTTAACACATGCAGATTTATATGCTTAAAAGATCTAATGACCTCTGAAGACACAGAAGAACAAACACACAAAAAAACCTTACTGAGATTACTAAGGCAAAGGCTCTGAATAACAATGGCATCCTAGTACAGTACGGAAATAAAGTAAAAATAAGCAAAGAGCTTTTTATTATTGTCTGTTGCATGTTAAATGGAATCATTTTGGCCCCTACAGGTTTCACTGTATACAGACAAAAACAAGAAACTGTAAAAGAGAAAAACAAACCATCTTCCTGTTTCACAAAGTTGCATTAAATCACAAAATTACATCTTAGTAATGGTTCAAATAAGAGGAATGGAAGTATTTCTATTGCCTATAAGAATACTTACTAGAAAGTACAGAAGGAGAAAAATTTAGAATCTATTCTAAATGCAAGTAGTTTTGCCATGAAGACCACTGACCAGGTCCCCTTTTAGTCTAAGGCAACTTTGATTGCTAAGTGTATTTCATATAAAATACCAACATTTTTCCTCAGGGCATATTGCTTCAGATTTTTGTTCTTTGCTACACGTTTTAGAGCTGTTTTTTATGCTTTTACAGTGAACACCCCTACACAGATCTCAAGAAAAAAGGCTACCAAAAAGCAAAACACTTAACTTCTAGTGAGCTAATCAAAATTCTAGTAGAAAAACACAGGCTTTCTTTAAAGTGAGACTATTTTATGTGAAATCACAAACTCTAATTAAAGAATGGTTAGAGCAAATTAATCACAAGACATAGTCAAAGCTCATATAGCTTCAATCTATACTGATATGTATAAAGAGAACAAAATTGAAGGGAAAACCTTTAATTCTGGCTCCTCCTCCAATAGTTTCAGGGAAAAGGATATTCCTTACTATTTCCAGTGCTGTTTTTTTTATAGCCAGCATAGGAAACAACACTGACTACCTATTTTTAAGTATTCCGTAACTCAGATCCGCAATGTTGATTAAATTTCCCTCCCCAGAATCAACTCCTCTACAGAATTGTTTACTACTTATTAACACTGTATTGTCTAAAACATGTAACTTCAGATTAATTCTTTTACTGAAAGAGACTATAAAATAATGAAAAATAAAGTGAGAAATTGCTGGCAAAACTTCATTAAGTTGGGAAATTATTTTAACCCTTTCCAATACAAATGTGAAGACTCACCACGTAGGTAAGGATGTTGAATTTTGTTTCAGCACTTGCCTTCTAGCATGTGCTTTGGCAATGAGTTTCCTGAGCTAATTCTCATTTTGAATTAAGGACCAGAAGAAAACACATTCTACTGTCCTGGAAAGTCATTATAGCAATCTGAAGATGATAAAGCAATTGTCTCAAAGTTGATTTTAATTTTGCTTTCCACAGTTTGCCAGAAGCACTACAGGCTGGAAAGCAAATCAGCTAAATATCTGTTTGATACTTTGCCAAAATTTTTCTTACACTGTTTCCCTCTATCCTCTTCCAAAAAAATTCTGTGTACACTAGATACCATACAACTGAGCTACAAATGCTGTTGTGTCTTCTCCAAAGCTGTATTTGAACTACCACAGTGTAATCTGGCCTGCTCTTTCCTTTCTTCTAATACATGAGGAGCATTCAAGCCAGCCCAGGCACAGAGCTAACAAGGCACTGAAAACAAGGGTCAGGCAGCTTTAAGGACTCAAATGAGCTCAAATTAGTGTACTTTCTTTGACAAGCTTCATACTCTTTTTAAATGGAAGGCAAAAAAAAAAAAAAATCACAGATTAAGTAGATGTTTATCATCATACAATCAAGATAATAAGAATGAATGTCTATCCAAAAGTTTTTCCATAAAAGCAAAAACTGCACTACACAGCCACATTATATGTGACACAAACTAGCACTGAATAGTGACTATAATATATGTTTTTAAAATAATTTACTATTTCTTGTTCCTGTATTTTTACTGCGATGAAGCATTTTTCTGAAGCTGCACTTGCAGAGTGCTCCTAAGGTCACACACAGCACTACAACAAAAGATTTCAATTTGAACTACAGTCTTGTACTTACTGGCAGGAATGATGAATTCTCCATGCAACTCGTATGTCATCAGTGGCTCTGGAAGGCTTCTGTAAAACAAGGATGACATAATAAATTTAACTATATTCTCTTCTATTTGCTTTTACTCTAAGCAGGAAACCATTTAACATTCAGAGCATAATCCTCATACTGCAAGTAATCATTGTTAGAGGCCCTTGAATTCAGTGATTTCCAGAACAAATGGAAAATTTGGTATTATCAGGAAAATAAGACTAAATGCATCCACTCATCTTCCATGAGCTGAAGTGGTGCCTCCAGTGTATCATAAAGTACCTTTCCTAATTACAACACCAAGATTGTACACATACACGGTGCAATTCATTCTTCATTATTGTTTTTAAAATACTAATAATCACAACTCCATGCCTTACTGGAAAGGCACTAAGGTCATAAAACAGTTAAGGTCACTGAACAGCAAATGAAAATTTGAAAGCATTTCAAATGGAAAAATTGAAATTGAAAACTATAGTCATCAATGAAAAATGTACCAAATAATGGAAATAAGAGTTAAAACCTTTAACATCATCATTATCATATAAGAACAACCACCACCATCAGAGTTAAAGCCATTTATTAAATTGACTTTATTGATGCTTATGAAATACTGGAGTAAACACTCAGATGGGAAATACTGTAGGGGAGAAATACCTCATATACATTTTTCCTTTTTTTTTATTTTTTTCTATACTCCTTTAGACCGGTATCTTCACAATAGTTCTGCAGTATTCATTGATAGTGGTTGTAGTAATATATTATATAATAAAAAGTGCAGGTTAAAAATATTGTGTTTGTGTTACACTGCAGAAGAGACACAAAAGTTCTACATTTTATGTTCTTAGGCAAATTAGTAAAATACCTTCATCAGGAATTGGCAAAACCATTTGAGTAGAGAACATTCAAAAATCCTTATTTTAACACTCAAAACATTATTACTATTGCACACAAAACATCAGAGCATGGATCAGAAGCAAAAGAGGAAATTATTAAAAATTTCACAGCCTTTTCCTTTTCCATTCTACCACACTGAAACACAAAAAGGCAACAAATTTTAACCACCTTAGCTAACTTCAGTAATGACTCTCAACAAGTTACTAGCACTTCAGGTTTCTGAACCAACAGTGAAATGCTTCTGTGTCTAATACAGAAGTGTTTTGGGGCTTGTCTCATATGAATGTTTCACTAAATTATTTTGCTTCCTCCAACACAAATAACAAATATGGTATTTGCACAAAATGAGCTCCTATTCTAAAATATATGAAAAGCAAGTAGTGCAGTTTAACACACTCAACAGAAGAATTAGAATAAGAATTTATAGTCTAAAAAAACAAACAAGAGACAGCCTTACCGCAGATACTGCTTCATAGCACTAGTAATTGTCTTCACTTCCCAATCCACAGAGTTTTCCAGGTCAACTTCATTGCAGGTTTTTGAATCTAAAAAAATAATCAGAAAGAGAAGAGGGACATGAAAAAAGGGAATTCTAAATCACTATGCGCTACATGAACAGCAGCACATTGAATTTGACCATTACATATTTGCTCTTATGAACATTAAAGCAGTAAATCTTTTTTACTATTATTAGGTGATATGAAGAACACTAAATATCCAAACCTACTTATAAATTCGATTTTCATATTTTGTTTTTAAAGCTATTTACTGCTGATTTTTTTTTTCTTTAATGAAGGATTAAAAATCACCCTCATGTAAAAAGTTATCTATAGCAATTGTAATTTTCACACCTTTAATTAAACAGAGAGATGTTCACAAACACAGAAAGATGTACAAAAACAGTTTAGGGAAAAGAGACCCTCTAAGAACAATTTATCTTTTAGTGTCTTCTTTCTTATTTCAAGTGCAAGTACACTGATAAATTCTTGCCATAGTTTTGCTTGTAAACTGTTGATGAGAACAAAGTGCAATATGATTCTTTTTATTGTGTGAAAACCTTTAAGAGATGCTTCTGAAGCAGAAGAAGGAGTCTTCACTGAATGTTTGATTTACTTGATTGGTTTTAGCCACAGGACAATAAATACTTGTTCACTTGACAATGTGTCAGGTTCACAGAACTGCCACCAGTTAGTTGGCAAAGTCTTGGAACAAGACAGATCAGACCAAAAGGTTTGTCTGATTGACCCATCAGGTTAAAGAGTTCTTGACAGGAGATAGAAAACAACACACCAGAATGGAACCTTCTAAATTAAAAAAAAAACACAACCTTTTGACCTCAAAACAGGAAGCAATAGCTATTTGACACAAGATCACTACAAGTATATGGCCAGACTACCCCAATGTATTTACCGACTTCAAGTGCTTGTGCTTCTGTTATTATTTACAGTCACTACAGTGAAGGGCAGAAGTGGCTGACACAGATTACATGTTGACTAGTTCATACAATTCAGAATTCATTTGTTACTTGGCTTGTCAGACAAATGACAGACACATTTTAAAAATCAAATTAGGATCCCTGATTAAAGGTGCAGTCCTTTTACTGGGACTAAATAATTTTGTTCTAAAAGCTGTGCCAAGCAATTATTTCTGTAACTGAATATTCTCCCTCATTATATCAATTATTTAAATCTCATTTTAAAATACAGGTCAGATAAGATTTTCTAGCAAACTGTTTCTAGTCAACCACCACCCAAAATACTCAAGATTGTCTCAGGAATAAGCTTCTTTTTTTTCCTCTTTTTAGCATGCTAGCTGTTTCCATGTTCAAATTCTCTTTTTTGAGAAGAAAACTTGTCTCCTGAATTGATTAATTAAAAACTGCCATTACATCAGAAACTAGCAAAATCTATGGGGGTTTTGTTACTAACCCACCATGTAATATCCAGTTTTTAAATAGCTGCTTCATAATCATCAACCTCCTCTACATTCAAAGTATGCACTCTGTTCATTGAAACTTGTTAATGAATTTTGGGAGGAAAACAAGCAGCATCTGAATTCCAAAGTGAGCCTCATAAAATAAAAAATAGAAGGTATTGTTGAAACATTTCACTATCTCTGGGAGGAAAGAAAAAATAAAAAAAAGCTCTGCTACCAACCCCCAGGATCCCCAGTTTGATTGTAG
Organism: Climacteris rufus; assembly: GCA_013398175.1. Classification (NCBI taxonomy): domain Eukaryota; kingdom Metazoa; phylum Chordata; class Aves; order Passeriformes; family Climacteridae; genus Climacteris; species Climacteris rufus. The sequence goes on from VZRZ01005482.1 coordinate 1,912,117, forward strand.
AAGCCACCAACACCTAAAGACATTTTCTTCATTTTTTGTTTGACATTTGCTCTATGTTGCTCTGTGCCCCATCACCCAATGGATTTCACTATTCCTGCTCCATTTCCCCTTCTACTTCAAACATCCCAGACCACTGTAAGAACTGGAACTTTGACCAGAATGTTTAAAAATTACTTTACTAGTTTTCATGCTACTGGTTTGCACATCAGCCACTGTGCACTGAAGGGCAACTTTGCACATATAAAACTAACTGTGCACATCTATGGAACAGCTTTTGACAAATCAAATCTAAATTTCATGCAAATCTTTCTGACAATAAGGAGTTTAAGAGTTTAGAGAAACAGTCTGGTTCACTAAAGTTGGTTAGGAGGACCCAGTATGCCCACTGTAGGTATGTATGCATGCATACTGTTATCTCCAGTATATAAAATAATGAAGAATTTTGTGTACTTGTTTTGAAACCTGCTCATTTTGGAAAGGCAGTAGGTACCTAAAAGCTTCCTTCAGGTAGCGTCTGGTATTTTTCACACCAGACAGTATCAGAAATCAAACCTAAACTCATCAGTAGAAACTGCAAGTCCTGAGCAGTCACTTTCCTACAAGCACTGGTCCATCTGAAAGCTGATCTATGCAGTGGTTTGTACAAAGTCTGTGTAGGCAGGGGGTAGGAAATGAGGCACATTAGACCTATAACGCAGATCATCGATGAAACAGGAACTGGGCCTTGACACACTTCCAGAGCTGAGACTCCTGACAGCTCACAACTCTCACTGCAGTGCTTGTAACACCTTTCCATAACATTGCAAGTTCTAACCTATCCCTGTTTACAATGAGATATCTGGCTAATTTTACATTTTCCCTTAAAAGGGAAAGAGTGTTTTCCTCCAAATGCTTCGCTTTAAATTTTAAAAAGATCATTTCTGCAAAACAGCACCAGTTACAAGTAAGTTCATGGACTAAATTAATTGCAGAATTAACTTATTTTTTACAAAAAAGTAGAATTGCATATTTAATTGCTGAACCTTATCTTGCAGAAGACTTAGGTCCACTAGATTTTTGCATATTACAGATTAAAATCTATGCATTCATAGCATTAGAAAAGCATATATTGGTCTTCTCATATTCTCTTGACTCTCAGTGTACTTTCCAAACTTCGATAGAAAATATTCTGAAAAAGAGACAAAACTACAAAAAAAAAAAATTATGTCCCCGGTTACCATTCGGAATACTCTTTTTTCACATTGGGCTTTTCCAACTGTGAACCTTATGGTCAATGACAGGCAGCTTAAAATACTTTGAAATCTTATCAAACATTTTAAAATACAGAAAGTTAATATGAGGTTTTTATGATTCTGAAAAATCTTTCATATAACAGGGTATCTAAGAGTATGCCCAGAGACAAAGGATTAAAGATTAATCAGTCATTTTAAATTCTCTGTACCACTGTATATCAAAAAGGAACCCTCTTTGTTCTTCTCTGAGGACAGACACATAAAGAGCACCGATAGGATCACTTTCAACAAATCATCAGAAAAGAGCACCTGCTTGCACCCTAACTTTTTTCTGTTCAGTATTTTGCCTCATCTTGGTACCACTGTCTTCTTGCTATGCCAAATAAATATATGAATCTTGGGAATGACAAAAAACTGATCTAAAAAAATAACTAAAAGCAGATGCTGGAATCCCCAGTAAACTCTTCCAGCTGCTACTGAACCGCTGGCAACCTGAGTCTATTTAATTTGGATACCAATAATGGCAACAAGGAAAATCTGCCTGCCAGACCTGCACGCCCAAGCTAAGCCAGCAAGTACAGAACTGAAAAGCATCTTATGATACCAAATGCATTTAATTGGGGCTGTCTGAGTGACAGCACATCATTCTTCCCATGGTCAATGGCTAAAGATGGTTATTGCTTACTGAGACTAACCCCAACACAGATAAACAACTATGAGAATCTGTTAGAGATCAGTCATTTTTATTAACCCCACTTCATATTTCCTAGAGGACCCTTTTTTCTATTATACTTTAAAGGTTTACTAATGGAGTACTTCAGGGTGCTGTTAATATTGATTAAAATAAGACATCATAAATTAATATTTAGCAAGGTCATTATGACAGATTGATATGACATGCAGGTCCTCAAGTCTCAAGATGTCTTATCATTTCTGAAGAGACAGCCTGTTTGAAAAAATAAAGGCAGGAAAAGAAAAAGTCTTACAGGTGGCACTGAACTGACAGCAGCATATAATATAAAAGCGCTTTGTCATTCACATAATGTCTGGGGTAATGAAATGAATTCACTTTCTGGCTTCCTTCAGTTTGCAGTGCCAAAGAACACTGTGTTATCAGCACAGATGGAGCATGCATGGTTCTGGAGAAGAGCCTGGTGCAAACTGCAAACAAGCTTCTTTGCATACCAATGAATCCCTGAGAATCAGACCTTTGCTGTCAAGTGACAGGTTTGGAAGCTCTATAAAAATGAACTAATCCCAGTGGTCTTGTCTGACTGCATGTACTGTCAGTGCTCAGGACAAGAAATGGGGAAACACGGCACATTTTGCAGTCATGGCTACTACTTTGGTGAGAGGTATCAGGCAGATGAGGGATTTAATCCAGGTGCCAATACTTCTTTTTTTTCCCCCCTAGGGACAGCAGAGTGGCAAGAGACCTACAGTCACTGGAATTAAAGATGCATCAAAACTTCCAGAAAGAAAAATGAGAAAAAAGTTTCTGATAATTGTTTTAGCTAACTAGGTATAAAGGAACCTGAGATATTACCCACATGTAAGAGCTACACGACTAAGTTTATAAAAACAAATCCTTTCTCCATCTGTCTCCTGCCTTGATACAAAGTGATTATTGATACATATATCATGTTCCTCCTCTGAAACCCAATAGCTCTTTGGCAGTAAGCTTAAATGTTTTATTTTGCACAGCGATTAACTGAAGACACACATGGGCATGTATACTTGTACACTCTAGACAAAGGAGAAGGAAGGTGGAAACTCCAAACAAGGAAGCAACAAGCTTCCAACTTTCTTGAATTTGCTATTTTGAATTTTCTGATCAGAGTCTTCAATTTAGGCTGCTTTATTCCCACTCACATCAACATTGCACAAAGCACATTATTTGCCCCTATATGTCCCATAGCAATTCTTAGGTTATTTCTACCAACTAATCCAGGTCTTTCTAAAACAGGGGAACTTGCAACGATATGGTCATTATTTGCAGGGACTAAAGCAAACTACTGGCAGATGCTTTAAAAACTGAACATTGACAGTAAAACAAAATTAAATAAAATGTTTAAAGAATATTTGTAAAATAGAGGCATACCCATCAACAAACTCAGAAGTCTCTGGACCTTTGAACTCACCCCCACAACTCTGTACAATCCTTGGTCATTTATACCTATTATTAAAAAAAAAAAAAAAAAAAGAAAGAAGCATGAGGTCAACCACAGTCAAATTTAGCATTACAACTTTTGCCACAGGCAACAAATTCTCTTCAAAGACAGACAGGCTACATAGTATTAAGAGTCCTGAGAACAACATTTAAAGTGAAGTATTACAAGAATCCTTTCGTTACTCTATGTTTTTAAGTTCATGTTATGTTTTGATAAAGATTTTGTGTACCTCGATTCCACTTCTGAAACTGGAAGAAGCAAACAGAGACAAACTTTTGCTTGAAAATAAATAAATAAATAAACCTCTGTCTAATTTCAAAATTTTTAAATTCAGTTTTGGATACTTCAACATCCACATTCTAATAATGCAAGAACTGAACCAACAGATGCTAAATTAAGATTTCTTTAATAAATGCAATGTTGCTTTTTTTTCCCCAATATGTGGCGACAAAAAGAGGTTGGATGAAGAAAAACTTGAGCCCATTCCCAGTCCTCAAACCCAATACTTTTTCAAGTTTGTAAATGTTTTCCATATAAGATACAAGGCCTCATTCCAACCCACACAGAAGTTACATTGAGAGGCACCACCAAACGTTACTGAAAGCAGTCCTCCTTGGGATGAAGAGAGTAGCCATAACCAGCATCCTAATTTCAATCCCCTATCCCCAATCCACATGGACACTGGACCACTTTCCTGTCATTCCTCTGTGCCCTTCCATCCTCTTGCACACATTCACTTCTCTGCCCCTTTTCCTCCCCTGCTTTTGTTTTCCTTTAGGATACCCAGTTTTACCCCTAAGGAAGTAAAACTGTGAATATAAATTGAAGGAAAATGGGAGAGAGAGAAGGGACGGGGAAGAAAAAGCACAAAATAAGGTATGTCTTAGTCTGTTGCATTGTTTCAGAGCCCATATAGTGGGAGGTAAAATATTACAGTCCCAAAGCTGACACAGATGTTTGAGAGGCCTCATAATAGCAGCCATCTACAAACACAATCTACTGTCATAATCACACTGGCCTGGAAGAGTAGAAATGCCACAAAATACCTGTGTTTCTAATCCAAGGAAATCTTTTCAAATAACAGATTATGTGGTATTCTTATTCAAAATATCCTTCAACAAAGGAAGAATTGTGGAGAATTCTCAGCTTCAATACCAAGCTGTTTCAATCCAGAGAAGGAAAATTAAAACCACTCATATGAGAAAAAGTCTCTTCCCAAATAAATATTAGATGAAGTATGTAAAAATCATTAGCCTTTTAATGAATTACTGTCAGACAGAGACATAATACACAGCAATAATTCTCAATATGGTAGGGAGAACTTGGCATTTTCTTCCTCCTCCTCCTCCTCCTGCCTAGTCTCGCTACATCTTTTCCCTCTTCTCTCACCAGCTTCTCTTCCTCACACAGTCTGCAGCGTCCTCAGCCATCCCAGATCTTTAAGCACGCTGGACTCCTCTCTGTCAGCAATGCTCCTTCCTCTGTCCCAGCAGGGAGCTGACAGGCTATGGCTGCAGCTGCCACTTCCCTTGGTTGCTCCACCTGGGCAAGACCAGCCCTCATCCCTCCCCAGGAGGCAGGGACCACTGGAATGGTGCTGAGCCTTAAGCTAGATGTCATGTTCAGAACTGGCTCGAATTAACAGAATAAGCCACATCTCCTTTAATCTGTTGTCATCAAAACTTAACTCTGGAGTATGCTTGCAGTTTAGCTGTGCACAAAAGTACAAACTGAAAAAAACCCAGCTATGTGACCACAACACTATTCTTCTCAAAATAAGAACTTATTAGCCCAATCAAGTTTTCAAATGATCCCTAGAACAAGTGTGATAGCATGATATACACCACTTGGAGACACAAGCCCACCCACCCAATAACATAGTCCTTGACACATTACAAACAAGGAAATCTGTCCTGAGAGCAGCAAATACTTTTTGCTTCAAACCTCTCAGAGGTGTCCAGGAAAATTCTGGTACCAAACTAACACTAAGCTTCGCCAAAATGCATCACATTTTTTTTATACGTCTTCTACTTTTAGTACCACAGAACATGCCTTCTGCATTGCATGCAAGATGCTAAAAAGCTGAAGAAATACTGTCACACCCAGCTTTTGCTTATCTCAGAAGTTGATATGTGACTTCCTGTGCTTCTAACACTAAAACTGGGGGGAACCAACTGTGCTGACCCCAATCATACATTTATGGGTTTAAAAATTATTAAGGTCAAACCACAAAAACTACTGCTCAGTATTAAAACAGGCATGACATGCAGAGGTCTCTGAATAATGGCAGTATTAAAACTAAGACAATCCTCCAGCAATAAACATAATTCTCTGATCAAAATTATCAGATAATTGATCAGTTTCAAATTCACCAACCTGAAAAAAGCACAGCTAATTGTTAGCAGACATCAAGGAGTGCAAGGAGGCATTAATATTTCAACACAGTTTTAGATGATAGCTTTAAACATACTTTCAAATTATGTTTTATTTAAAATATACAAACCTGGTTTGAAACTGTCCTATTTCTCACTTAATCTGCACATTTCAGATCTTCAGCACATCCAACACTGATAATGCTTGGCATTTACAGAACACAATTGACAAGATGACTCATTGCAAGGAATAGCTTACCACTGACTGAAATGCTGAAGGGTTCAGACGCTGTGTCTGCCGGCTCCACCACTATTGGCAACTTGGAGCGGTAAAGCCCCGCAGCATGACTTCCTTCATATTTACATTATCTCAAGATGTTTGGCTGCCTGATATCAGAATTTGGCACATGCACATGGTTTGTGAAACATGCTTAGAAATGTAAGGTATTGTAAGGAAAATAGTAATTTATACTACTGTAAGCAAGGTACGTAGTAGGCAAGTTTATTTTGTGACTGGCACTGTACATGGGGCTGACAGAGAATTGTAATATAGCTGCAAATACAACTTTTTGTATCAAAATCCATAGCACAGAAACAGCCATACAAGTGACACTCTAAATTCAAGGTAATGCCAGGGGTTTTTTTGCTACTTGAAAAGCTTTCCTACTCCCTCCTCACCATGTACTTTCTGTCTGAGGAGCTGTCGGCCTGGCCACGCAGCTCAATGCTGCCATCTCTCTCTGCAGCTCAGATTGGCAGCTCCGGTAGTTCTAAGCTCAAGGCAAACGCTGCTCTGGCAAACACTTTACCTATCACATCCCCTCAGAAGGTACACCCAGCTACCTCCACACAAAAATATGCACAGAGTCTCTAATAGTGAAGCAGAGCTCTCTGATGTTTCTATAAACATCTACTCCTTCTATTATTCTCATTAGATAATTATAAATCAAATTCCAAACAGAATTCCAAAATGCTCTCTTCAAGACAAAACACAGGTGCACATCCAACCAGCAAGCTGCTCAGTATGAGATATGGGATGCATATCCTGATGCCTCAGCATCTCCTACCAGGTAAAGCACTATCTTATAAGGCTGCTATCTTATAAGGCAATGCTGAATCAGAAGCTCACATACATTTTAACCAAAACACTGCTTTTCATGCTTCTATTCATTCAGAGCAAATAATTCCCTTGGCTTTATAAAAGGGAACATAACTGAGAAAAAATTATCCAGCCATTGACAAGTTTATGTTCAATATCTCTGTTAGGCTCTTCTCTCTCTGAATACCAGACTACTTCTGCTGTGACATGACAAGACTATTCTCAGTTTCCACCCACACTAGACTGTCCTCTCTTTCCACCCACGCCAACCTCACACCCATTATGATTAAAAGAGATAAAAACATGGCACACAAGCACCATCTCTGAAGAAGCATCTGTCCTGTTTTCTTCTGCTGAATATAATTTGCTTTTGATGTGTTATCACTAAAGTAAAATAACCAAGTAAAAATTGCAGTTAAGAACAAGTACAGGTATAAAATTCTGCAGCCAGAGATGGATTTTCTTCATCATATAACTATTTGACCAGACTCTTTTGAGACAAACAGCTGAATGCTGATCCTCCATTTGTTTAGCTCAGCAGACATCAGCAGGTCCTTTAGGGGTGTTTTTGTTTTGGTTTGGGGTTTTTGTTTGCTTGGTTCATTTTGCTTTTTAAATGCAGTTGATGTTAAGTTCCGAATCAGTAAACAGAAAATTATCAACAACTGCTTGAAACGTAATGGACAAATCGAGTGGATTGGAACACAGCTAAGTGGATTGTTGAGTTCCTGGAAGGTAGTACCTCACCTAAATACATTCTTGGAAGCCCAGGAAAAGAAGTATTCATCAAACACTGATTTATCTTCTTTCTTGAGTACTCTCAAAACCAAAATTAATAGATACAAGTCTTTCTCATTGGTAGTAATTACCACAAAGCACTCTATTGACTGCATATCTTACAAAAGCTGTACAAGGGGAAGACATGCTTGTAACACATGAAAGTTCATAACTTTTCTTGGACAAAAGAATTGTGGAAATATTTTGCACCTTCTTACATGCCCCTAAATCAAGGTCTAAAGGACAGAGTGAACTTAAACCTTCACTCAGTTTAACCTATCTACCCCCAGCCTTGTGGGAAAAAGAAAATAAATTTCAAATAGCCACTTCATGAAGAAAGTGTTCACACTTTTTTCACAGTTGTGTTCTTGTTTCACTTTCCTTGGAGGGTATCAGAGAAAGGAAAAAAAGAAACAAACCCACTACTTGAAGAAAACTACTTAAATACATTTATAAATAAAACCCCATGTAGTACACTTCACACTGCTTATAGTAAGCAGGATTCATGATGTATTGTAAGGTAGCCAGTCACTGTACTGTAGACCAAAACTAGCCTTTCATTACATGACCCACATGCTACCCTTTTCATTAAATCTGCCTCATTCACAGTAAAGAGAAGATCCAGTCTATATTGAAGCAGGGTTTTGCAGTGAAGGCAACTTATCTGTAGGATGCCAGTTTTATCTGCAATGCTTCCTAGCTGAAATATTCAGACTGTAAATGCCAGTAACTGAAATTTTAAAGTGATGAGACAGGCAAACCTTATCTGAAAAATATTCAAAAGAACTGAATGAACAAAAATAACACCAGATAGAATATGGCCTAATCTGGAATAACATCTTTAATGCATCAGACAAGACTGATACCAAAAAAAGTCTAAGAGAAAAAAGATTTCAGATACTTCTTGCTGTTTAAATGCAAAATTCTCAGTATCACAAAGGCTGCTTGGTCTTACTAATAGTATGGTAGAGTAAGTTTATACATGGAAGACACTTTTTCAGCAAGATGCTGCACTGACAGCAAGCACGAACAGCCCATTCTTCTGTTCAGCTATCTTACTTAAGCTGGACTGTGACACACAAAGATGCAAGCATTCTGCCCTGTGCAATGCTAGGCCTCTAGAAAAAAAGATACAACTCCTGAAAAATGTTAAGTGTCCCCTTTGGGAGTGGGCAGCAAGACCAACAATTTAGGAGAAAACCAAAATGCACACAGCGAAATTTCAACATCTCTTTTAACAAACTGAGAAATATACTGTAACCAATTACCTACTTTCATGTATTCACCACTTTTTTAAAAAAATCAGAACCAAACAAGCAGGTTCTCCACAAAACACCATATACAATGCAGTGAGCCTCAGAGGGGCTGGTCACCTCACACTTCAGCAGAGCCTCACCACAGGCAACCCCAAGTACCTTTCGAACATTGTTTGCACACTGACCTCTCCCATCTCCAGTTCTGGAGGTACAACAACAAGAATATGCAACAGTAACCCTGACAGCATTTCTGTCTCTGGTGTGAGACTAACTCCACCAGAAGTACTTCCATACTTTTTGTTAGACAATTGCCTGCTCAGCTCCTGCTCTTCTGTCTCAAGAGACTAAACAGAAATGGAACGCTAAAATAAATTACTCTGTTCCAACAGCAAAGCAAAGGAACAGGAACTGCCTACAACACATAGGTTTCTCTTAGCTGCTGTGCACAAACACTGGCTCTCTTTGTCAAGAGAGGTGCTATTGCCCATTTGTGAGCACTTCTGGAAAACACATTTTTTGAGGGAAAGCCATACATAACAGGGTGGGACTGGACAGACTCCCGTCCTGGTCACTGTAATCAGTGAAATGTCTTCCATGTTGAAGTATTTTCCAGAGATCTACAGGAGAATTTAATACACAGGCCTTCTTCACAGAGTAGGCTAGATGCTTCACCCTCTCCACAAGCAGGTTGGATTGATCATTACCTCGTGTTTCAACAGCACTGATGCACTTTTTGATGATGGTGAAACCTATTTTATCCAGTTGTGCGCCTACAAGGGAAAACAAAAAAAGGCTTGAACAATTCTAAAGCATCATTACAACTATGTCTTTCACTGAAAATAAGGCTGCACTTAATCACATAGCTAGTACTTTCGAGGCAAAACTGTAAATATTCTGAAACAGGAGCAATATCCCTTTTTCTAGAGAAATTATTCTTTTCTCCTTCACAACCTGCCTAGCCCAAGTAAAGGCTTGTTCTGGTGATAGTGGCTTCAGTGAATCTGTTCACAGCAGCATCCTTTGAAGAATGGGATCTCTGATTAGTTACACATGTTGGCAGATGCAAGATGGAATTTAACAGTACTTACTGCAACATCGACAACATCTGAGAGAGTTCACCAAATGGGACAAGGAAGTACTTATGATGAAAAAAACATAATCATCAACAGCAGGGCTTTTACTGAGTCCTACCCTCAGCCAAAGAAATTCCCACACTAAAGATACAGGACACATGTATATCATTTCACAGCAGTTAATGATCTGACTACATGGAAGCAGATGCATTAACAGGACAACAGCTGAGCTCCAGCATTCCTTTGTTGTTCCTATCTTACTCTTTTTCTTCACATCAAACATTTACAAGCTGATATTGCAAAACTGCCCTTCCCCCAAACATCTGGTCTTCTTGCTTCTGGGGACCTGGTCCTGCACCATGAAAAGAAAAATCTGTGGAAAAATTTCTATTAATAACACCAGGATTCAGCTTTAACCAGCAATTTGAAGTTTATAAAAAAGGAAGCTTAAATTGCCTGATAATAAAAGAAGGATACCTGTTTTCAGTCATATCCTTTGCTAAGAGAAGAAAGCTAACGTTGTCTAAAGAAAGCCATCTCTTCTACTTCCATAAGTTGGTGTATATCTTAAATGCATGCATTCAGCTTTTTTGCCAATCTTTACACTCAGCTGCAATTACTTTTAAAACCATACTCACACATTCTAACAGATGTGTGCACACAATCTGGATTAAGAAATTGTGATGCATTTACATACAAATTCACCCTTGAATCAATTTCAGGCATGAAGTAAATTAGCAAAAACAATCAGACTGTTTCTCCAGCTTATGTCCAGTCATACAATTCTTATATATGTACTAAATAGAGTTACTGTGAAAACCCACTAATTACAAAATCCACAAATTATATTCAAAACTCGAGATTTAACAGGAAAACAATTAAATTGGACCCACATAAAAACTACCTTTGCCTTTCTCAATTGTAAAATGTTAAGAAAATCAGCCTTAATGCTAATTCAAATACTTACTTCCCTCTCGTTTTGCATTCGCTCTACTCAAATTGATGAACAGCTGACACAAAAAGAGTAAAAGATAAAAATTATTTTAAAGACTTTCATGAAACCAGAAAAAAGACATCCTCAATCCTAATGCTCAGTAGGCACAAATACAGCTGTTTACAGCTAGAACATACCACCACCACCACCACCTCTAACAGCAGGACCAAAGGCCCATGCCCCCTCAGAAAGCAGATAATTCCACTTTTAAGGAGTGAAACTTTCAAAAAATTCTCAACAAATACAGTTCTTTGGGGAACACAACAGTGTTAGCTATAGCCACTGAAATTAACTGTAATTTACATGTTCCATATTCCTATGTTTCTCTGCAGGTTAATTTCCCACTATTTCAAGCTCACTCAAATTGTTGGGAACTGCTTTGATGAATCCTGGGACTTATGTGCCAGTTCAGCATTCCCAGAAGAGGTAAACTTACTGGAGAGTCCAGCTCTGACAATATGTCATGGTAATAAACACCTCTGCAAATGAAACCAGATGTCACTAAAACCTACTGCTAAAATCCCAATTAGCCAACTAATGGAGACAGACACGTGACTGTGACATTGTCTAGAAAATCCCATTATTTTTGGCCCACAAGACCAATATATTTATGATTGTAAGAATAGTGTGTTGCAATTCAACATTTCAGACCCATTTCCTGATGTGAGGCAGAAATTAAACAAATTCAAGTGCAACCTCAGTCCCATTGACAAGAACTTTTTTGACCTAGTTTTAAAAAAATAATATAATAATACCATGTAACTCTATCACGCAAGTTTTGCCACTGGAATGCAGCATGTCATCATAAGACTAAGTGAACATGCTTATACAAGACATTTTCTACAACACCAATATTATCATTGTGATGGGAAACCATTTATAAAAATCGATGCTGTCATTACAATGAAAAATTCTCAATTCAGCATCAGCAGTTATCCACATTGAGCTTTACCAAGTTACTCATCTCTCCTGAGTTTTATTTCAGTTTTAGTCTTTATTCATTGAATCTATCATTTTGCAAACTACATAATCTCAGTTTATTGAAGGGTAAGTGGTATCAGAAAGTAGGGGATGAGAGAGTTCTCCATTACACTATAAAAGAATATTTTTCAAATTACGCTTACAGCTTCTTTTCCATCTAAGGCTTCCATCCACAGCTTCCTGTCTTCCTCAGAAAATGCCTGCATGGTCACAGGAACTCCAGGCCTGCAAATATACCAACAACACAGAATAACCACATTCACCAGCAACTGCAAAAGTCTTGTCAAATTCTATTTTCAACTACAAACAAAAGCCCATTGTCCTAAAAGTCAGGGTTGGGGTTTTCTTGCTTAATAACTGAACACTGCTCATCTTGAAAATAAAAGGTATAGAAGTGATACATGCAGTAAGAAATGGGGAGAATAAGGAAGAAAAAGGGAAGTGAATGTTATCTGCAAACCATTTATTTTAAATAGTTCATTGCTGATCACTTGCTGATTCCAACACTTGCTAGGAGCTACTGAGTTTTCTGAATAGTAAATAAACTCAGACTTGCATTGCTGTTAGATGAAAAATGGCATTTGTGAACTTATTCAACACATAATCTTCATATTTAAAGCACTTACAATGATCATAGCTTGCCAGTAAATATCATATGAAAATAACAGTCCTGAATCAGTAAAAAACTAAGACCAAACATGTTTCCTAATGCAAGACAAACTTTCCTCCTTTTCACTAAATTACAACTGTCAAGGTATCAGAGTATCACCTAGAAGCAAAGCATCAAACTCAATATATGCTGGACAAGACATTATTTGTCTTCAAATTAAAGTCAAGGGAGACAAAACCTTCCCTCCTTGTCCTGTATTGGCAAAAATCTAAGTAGCATTTCAGAAGGATAATGCTCTAAATCAATAGAATAACTTTGTCCTACCCAAAAAGACCTCTGCTATCTCCTTAAGATTTAAATTACCCTATATGTACCACTAGTGACCTTCAACAAAACATGATGGGGTACTAGAAATAGAAAATAGTATCACGTCCCAGAGATTTAGCCAGGATCTTAGCACCCTCACAGCCATAACTATCAGAATTTAAAGAAAATAAAACCATCTCAGCTTTCCTCTTAAAAGAAAAATATGCAAATTTTCAGTTAGCTCCAAATTATGCTTAAGTCACACACAAGGCTGAATGTTTGCTACTGGAAAGTCTTTCCTAAAATTTTATGACTTTGCCTCCTTCCAAAGCACAGTAACAGAGAAAACCCCATCCCCAGCTGTCAATCTGTATGTTATTTTTTACCTTGGACAAGCTGAGGGATAAGTGTGCCCTGAACTGATACCAAGGAAACAAGCTAATGGCCTGCAGCACAGAACTAATCTCCATGGGAACATCTCAGTACTACACACATATATTATTAAAAGAAAAATGTCTGATATCAAGGTCACGGCAGACCAGTTGTGTCTATTATATCTAGACAGAAAGATGTACTAGATTTTTCCCACTTTTACCAGAGAAGAGAATGAAAAAGTGTTTTGCAGGGTCAAGGAAACACTGCTCTCCATCCATCTCTGTATAACCTCCAAGTACCCCATTGAGCAGATGACACACAGAGGGGGACAGACTGACATTTCTCACGCTACTTTTTAGCAACTTTACCGCACTCAGTTTATCTGTTTAATCTGTTATCCCTACCAATACACTGACCCAAGAGGAGCTGATGCCATGAATATAGACCTTGACTCCCTTTCACACTGTTGGGACGGTGTTAAAATAGTTAAGCCACATACTCCTCAAGCCAAAAATGCAAGTTCAAACCATGCTGTAAACTGGTGACAAACATCACCTGAGCTGCAAATGAGTATCTTGTCATCTGCCATGTGAGCTAGAAGTTTTCTGATGCAGTGGTAGTTTCACATCCCTTTACCCATGGGTTGTTACAGGAATGACGTGCCTCAGGCTGGCCAGTCTGAGTGGCCACAGGAGCTCGGCACAGCCTCTGATCTAAGTTTGAGCACATGATCCATATCACAGACGTGTTTCCCGACCATAGGACAGGGAGGGGCAGACAGCACTGGCCCCACTGCATTTGAAGTGAAAAGCACTAAGAATTTGATGGGGAAAAAACCAAAAGACTATAAAACTTGAAGACGTACTCTATTATAATTAGAATGTTGTTAACTGTTACAAGTATGGAGCAGCATATAGGTTAAAAACAGGCCAGAGGAGGTAGATGCAAAAACTCAGCAACAGTCCGCTAATTTACATCTAGCACTTAATTCTAGATATGATCCATTTCTGCACAAACACAAACTGTATCATTACCATAGCCATATTTATTTGGAGTACCCTCTAAAGTTGGATCATCTCACCTTCAGAAACAAAGGAAGACTACAATGCTGTTGACAACCTATATTTATCATATTTTAAGATCTTTTAGTGAAAAAAATTAGCAATTATTTTCCTCAGATATAGAGCAACAAGTGGTGCTTCAAAAAGACAGTGGCGACAACATTCAAGATGCACTGACTGATTATACCACCAGCCACAAAAGGCCTCAAAATCCCAATAACCTTCTTTTCAATCTGAAAATCCAGCACATATCCTCAGCAACACATCCTTTGGAAAAGCAGGATTGTGATACAATGTGGTGACGACTACGTGAATTACTGCAATCAGTCTTTCACTATAGCTATAGGTACTTCAATTTAAGCCATGTTTCTTCACTGTGATGATAACTCTTAATAGCTTCTTTTAATTTGTTCTGTACCTTTCTGTAATGTGAGCTCAGGCAATGTCTGCATTTCAGTTTAGTTCCTCCCTGCTTCTGCTACACAGAAGTGAGGTAAAACCCAGTGAGCCAAGGCTCCTTCAGTGACCATTTCCCCTTGGAAGTCTGAGTGAGCAGTAAAGAAATCAGAAGACAACTGTAATTTTACAAGTTTCAACTACTACTTAGAGTTCTTCTTAGTGTGCTCCACAAGCTTACCTGTCTGAAGCTTCTAAGTCAAAACAGAATCGCCTGTCTATTGTATCTGTATTTCTTTTGGTACAATATGTAAGGACAAAGAGCTCCTCATCACCCTGTGAAAAGAAAGTTTTTATAAGCTCAACCCAGTAATTGAAATGTCCAGTAAGCCAGTCACACAAGCCAATCAAGGTAAATTTATATTAAAACAATGGCAAAAGCTATACTGAAAACTGCCACCTGCAAAAGAATTCACTCATGTTTGCCATTCACTTCTCTGCACAATAACACAAATCCTTGGTCATTTATGGGAGAAAAATGTAAAAATATTGAGTCCATTTTAGCTAGCACTTTACAGAAGTAGCATGGTAAGTTAAACTAAAAAAATATTTTGCTATAAAGATTTTGCACCTATTACAATATAAGCACACAATGAGTGTAAGAGGCTTTTCCCATTTTAAGTCAGACACAGTGATTTCCCGAGTACAGACCACTGTTACACTAACTGAAACACAGTAAATGTTCTTTACTATCTGCAACATGTCTCAAAGAACCAATTTTTTCCTCAAGACTAACCAACACCAGGACCTTATTTTATCCAGAAATGACAAACTCATCTGTGAATGCTGCATGAGTGGTACCAGATTTAATCAGGATTAACTACACATTCTAATTATTTCTTGTCTTATTCAGAATCTCCAGACACAGAAGGCTGTCACTGGAGGAGTAATTGCATTGTGGGTTTCCAAATGGGAGATCTTTTAATACTGCAGAAATGGCTTCATCAGTGTTTTAGAATGCTGAATGCTTAGACACACAGACTATATTATATTAACTAAAATGTCTTATTACAGTTAGAGTAAATTAATATTAAAAATTCATAGAAGTACTGAATGATTAAGGAAACCAAATACCACTAATTTTCAGCACATCAGGTTTTCCAAAGCTTTGGAAAGATTCTTCTAAATTCAATATATTTGTAAATACACACAGACCTCAAAATTATGAAAGCTATCTCCCCTCTGCTCAAACTAATAAGATGTAATAACTTGATAGAATTCCAACAACGTGATTTTCTAACCAAATTTGAAGACAGGGCAAGGTGCTGCATTTACAGGCATATTGACTCAAGCATTAGTTTCCAGCTTCAGATATCCTTTTTCCTTGCAACAAAATGCATTTTATCCCTATTAATGCATTCATTTAATGTGTCATCTCTAAAGGTGCTGAGTTCCATCAATTCCCAGCTATTTCGATGGGAATTAAAGCAATTTAAAGATAAACAAAGTCCTGGTTCTTGAATATTTCAGATGCTATCAAAGATATCTGAAATTACATTCAGTTATCAGTACAAATTATATTGCTATGAAAATCCACTTTTCTAGTCCCACTTCTTACATCTCTAAAAGAAAAATCTAACTGGAGTATGTAAGAAAAAAATTTCTAAATCTATTATATTTTCCTGATTTATACTTTAGTAAGTTAAATGCCTCATGGATCAACCAGATTCTAAATGGTGAAATGTTGCATGTTATCTGTGCCATGTCCTCTGGTCTTCCAAAGGGAAGCAACTGAAAAATCTACAGAATTCTTATCTATTAATCCATCCACTACTGTAGGTTCATGTCCTTAAATGGCAGTTTGAATTGCATGAGGAAAGAAAGAAAAAAGAGGAAAGGAAGGTAGAGAGGGAAAGTACTTGACACATCTTATTTGACACATCCTCTGATCTTGATACAGGACAAGTATAAGAGTAGAATATAAAAATATACATACAACTTTTCCTCCTGATCTGTGTTCAAATGGGATCATGGAGAACTTCTTTGTTTCTTTCCTATACATGCAATAGTGCTTCACCCAACTGGAACCAAAGGGAGCAGGCCCTACACAACACAAAAGCAATAAATAGTATGTACTTTTTCCAGTTTCTGCATTTTCTCCTGCTTTTCAAAATGATACTGAAGAGCTCTACTTAATTCCTAGTAATGCAGTATTTAAACAAAGGTAAAAATTAAGAATATTATACAACATAGTACAAATGTCAATCCATGCTTGCACTTCTAAAAACTGATACATGTAGCATTTCACATTTCTACTTAATGACAAATGGAAAGAATTATTAATGTATCTTTGTCTCACTACTACAGAAAAAACAAATTTTCTCTATAAAGTAAATATCCCTTTGAAACTTTATTTAGCAGAACACAAGGATGGATTTACACTTGGTAACTTGAAGCTAAATAACAGCAGATTAACACACTTGTGTTGCAAGTTCTACACTATCTATTGCTTAAGGTCTGATCACAACTTGACACCAAAACTCATTCCTAACTATTAATCAGTGCACACCCTATATAGAATACATTTACTTAGGAGCCCACCTTATTGCATATAGTATTGCTAAGATTTGCACCATAATTCAACCTTGGATTCTGGCCCTTTGTATCTCCTCACTTCTTTTATTTTTCCTAAAAAATAGGTCTGCAAATGAGTCTTCTCTTTCCATATGGGCAAAAATCTTTAAAATATTATTTATGCTAAACACAAAAAAAAAAAATTACTGGGTTGTCATTCTTTGAGCAGCAAGAGCTCTGCATCTTATTTGGCTTTTTTACTAGTGTCAGAAAGATTTATAATTGTTTGAAGTGTTGACAGGATATGATTTGTGTGACATGCACCTTCACAGCAAGAATTTTAACACCAGCTACCTAACATACAGCCTGCTTTATGTGACCCTATCATCACAATTAGGTAATGAAAACGTATCAATGAATCAAGGAAATGACACTCAATTTCATCATACCAAACTAGCCCAATTTTCAGAGGGTAGTTTGACAACTCATGTTGTTGGCTGACAACAAATGTTTGACAGTTCCGTGGGAGGTCATTAGTAAGGGATTAAAAATAACATTAAATCCATTCTTTGGTCAAACAAAACTTCCCCAAATTCAGTCACTTTTACTAAGAACTGTCATACTTGCAGATCCATGCCCTTTTTATTTTCCACAGGTAACACTGCCAGTAGAGGCTCTGAACATTTACCTGGATGACTCTGTTTAATAAACTCCAAATTGTTTGCATCTTCACGTTACCGGTAGAGGTAATACTTGCCTGTGTGCATAATATGGGCACTGTGGAATACAAAATACACCTTACTTTTTTCCTGTACATAGAGGTAGCCTTCCATTGTGAAGTGATTTGCTCTTTTATGCTCCTGAGGATTTCTTCTGATCTTGTTCATCAGCTCCTCTACCTCTGACCTTGTTCCTTCAAAACGATTTCGTGTCTAAAACAAGACAGCAAAAACCCTTTGGTAATGAGAGTGGAAGAAAAATTTACTCTTCCTGGCAGATAGGAGTTATAATCATGTACTGGGTTTGCACAGCAAGGTTTTGGTGGGGGGGAAGGGGGTGCTACAGAGGCCTCTGTGAGAAGCTGATAGAAGCTTCCTCTGTGCCCACAGTGCCAGCTCCTAGACGGACACGCCGCTGGCCAAGGCCCAGCCCATCAGTGGTGGTGGGAGAGCCTCTGGTATATTGCATTCAAGAGGAAAAACCACACAATGCCAGCTGCAGCCAGAGAGTGGAGCAAAAATACGCAAAAAGAAAAACTCTGCAGACACCAGGGCCTGTGAAGCAGAGGCAGGACGTACTTCAGGCACCAGAGCAGAGATTCCCCTGCAGCCCATGGTGCAGACCATGTTGAGAGGCAGCTGTTCCCTGCAGCCTGTGTGAAGAACTCCTGTTGGGTAAGTTCATGGAGGACTGTCTTAAGTGGGAGGGTCCCCATGCAGGAGCAGGGGAAGAGTGCGAGGAGTCCTCCCCGTGAGAAGGAAGCAGCAGTAGAAGCATCCTGTGAAGAACTGGCCTACCCTACTGACAGGGAGAAGTTAGAGAAAATCAGTCCAGTAGAAGGGAGGGGTGATGGAAAGGTATGTTAAGATTTGGGATTTAATTCTCATTACCCTGCCCTCATTTGGTAATAAATTAAACTGATTTCTGCCAGTTAAGTCTGTTTTGCCTGTAACTGGTCTGTAATTAGTCTCTCTGTCCTGATCTCAACCCATAACTCTCCAGCTGAGGAGGGAAATGACAGAGCAGATTTGCTAGGCACCTGGCATCCAGCCTTGATCAACCCACCACAAGTAACTATAAAATGAGACAATGATTCAGGCCATTTTAGGACAGCCAATGCACAATTTCCATATATGTTTACTCTCCAGGTTTTCTGATATTTTTCAAAATTAATGTGTGGTTTAGATATTAGCTGCTGCTAATATTAGCTACTAAAGCTGCCAGAGCAGGTTTCTAAAACAATGTTCTGACCTGTTCAGAAAGAAGTGAAATACTGAGTGAAAATACTCAAATTTCCTTAGAAAAATATTGCTATATATATACTGGTTTAATTCATGAGACTCTTATTTGTTGTCAGAAGATAGAGGATTTTCTGTGGTTATTGGGGGGAAAAAAGTGACAGGAAGGTCACCAACAATGGATACACACTGAGACTATATATATCCCAAATGTTTTGGCCACACACAAGCAGAAGCATGCAAAAACAGCCCAAAAAAACCCTGAAAGTCCAGTTGATTATTATTCCTGAATGTCACTTATTCCAAAGTCTGCAAGCAGCTGGAAGAGGAATATCTATCAGAATTCTAGCAAAAACAATCAGAAAGTAACCATGCCACCCACAAACTATATAACAGGCATTCACAAAATAACAGAGTAGCTCACAGATGACACAAGAAACTCTTAAGTTTGGTCTGAAAAACATTTGTAATTGGTCAATGAGCAAATAAAACCAAAGCACTCATGGTAATGCCTCATTTTCTCCACACATGCACCTGTCCAAACAGCAAACACTGAAAACACATTTATATTCCAAGCTGGCACTTTCCCCAGCTGGTACATGTGTTTTGAGGAAAGCACATAGTTCCAGACACATGCTTATGTGTCTTTTTGCTCTCTAAGACCACCTTTATTTTTCTGAAAATGCTGCCTCACCTATTTTATCTTTTCCTCAGGACAAGAATACAAGATCACTTATGGAAGAATCAGCTTCCTGGAGCTTGGGTTACAAGGCTGGGGTGTGTCTTTTTCTGTCTTTCATTTGATGGGGGTAGAGGGGCAGTGAGAGGAAGGCAGGGTTTGGGACAGGGTGTGGAGAGGAAATCCATAGGATAATTCTCCCAGTAAAGAGAACCTGAATGAAAGGGAAGGCAATTACTACAGCTATACTGGCAACTCTCCATATCCAGCTAGTCTGTCTGTACTGAATCTTGTACTCTTCAACTTCTAACACATCAATTCAGTGTTCTGCCAGCAGCTCAGCTGTACCACAGCCAAGTCCCAGTTCCTTTTTCCTTTGGGATGCCTTGTTGATCTTCAACACAGAGAAGAATGTGTCATGTCCTCTCACAATCTTTTCAAATGCTTCCTTCTATTCTCCTTGTACCTTGGAGAGTTGTTAAGCCTTGTTCTCCTTTCTCTCTACAGCCTCTATCTATTCATAAAATTTGAGCTGCAAAGCTTAGCCTCTTTAGAATTTGCTGGGGCACACTGTGATACCATTCATTCAATTGAAAATGCAGCTGTTGAGATTAGCTTACTTTCTTATTCGCTCATCACTTCTTCAGATCACTTCATTGGCTCTTTTCCATCTGTATTCTGAAATCCAGCTCTTCAAAACTGTCCCACAGCTTCCCTCTCATGTTTCATTTCTTGCTCATCCTGCACCAGCTCCCCTTTATGCCACTCCTCACCCTGAGCTAAGCACACAGAAGAAGCAAGCCTGTCCTGAACTCTCCTCCAGAAGCATTGACTTCTGACACAAAAGTCTGCTTACGAAGTTACCACTAATCAGTTCCCCTTTCCAAACCAAACAACAGCTCAAAAGGAAACCTGACACTTTAACGTATGGGAAGAAAATTAAAGGAGTGGTATGATGCCACATGAACTACGTCGCTATGCATTACAACAACTGTAATCCTCCCTTCCGCCTCCCTGCCAGTTAAGCCATTGCTAAAAACAGACTGTCCTCTACAAGAAGTAGTTTCTGTGTCTTATTCCAGATGCCCTCAGAGGTCAACAAAACAGATGCATCATCAGGAACTAATAATTTGCAGTAAGGCAGGTTGTTTGCTCCCTACCAATAGGCCTCTGGCACACCCAAGTTCCTCTAAGCAAGGTCTATTCTGCAACAGATCTCAAGGAAGCAAACACACCATCTGACTAGAGTCTCTGTCAGTCCCACTGCCTCAGCCTGTCAGCAGTCCAGATCACACTGGGCAATTCAGTGTGAGGGCACACTAAACCGGTGGTGGCCCCAATTAGCCTGTCCTTGAAGGAACAATGGTTTTGTCAAACACACCATGGGTGCTAATACCAAGTGTCCTTACACAGTCCTGCACCCCAAGCCAACAGGGATGTTCTTGCCTGAAAGGGCTTGCTGCAAGACAAACAGAAACTCCAAGTCATACTGCTGTGACCAACTGTTTTTCTTCCCTTTTTAGTTATGGATAACATAACACTACAGGGAAACGACCCCCAGACAAGATCAGCACATACTCGATTTCAAAACATACCTGAAATGCTAAAAACCTTCATTACCCATCCTCTGAATTATCAAATGTTGTGTGCTTTTGAACAAACTTCATTTGTTTTTAAATAATTCCTGTGTTATTTCTCTCTTTAAAAAAAATGAAAAAATGAGTAGGGGCCTTTTACTTGGTGCTTGTTTTTTACAGTATTATTAGAAATGACGAAGAACTCACTGCAATTATCAATGATTTGTTCAGTGATGTGGTTGGTTATCCAGGAGATGGCACCATATCCCCAAAGTTCACAGGCAATGCACTAACATCAAGCTAAGTATTAGNGGGCGGAATGGAAGGACAGCAAAGAAAAAAATGTTTGGAAAATGTTCCTTTGTTTTTGCTCGCTCCTTTTACTCTGTAATAAATTCACTTTATCACTCAAAAGCTCTAACCTTGTCTCAGCCTGATTTTGCTCCTCTACCAGCATTTCTTATCATGGGTTTAGTAACACAGTTCAATTCGGAAAGAAAAAAAAAAGCAGTCTTAGTGAGGCCTTAGCCGTTTTGACCGAGGCTAAACCACTACAATTAGCAACACAGACACTGCACATGCAGCAACTTCAGCAAATGATTTTACTCACAAAAGTAGACTCGACTTACATTTTGTATATTTATCTGCAGAGCCATTTTGTAATGATTGAAGTCTTTAGCCAGTTCATATCCCTGATGATAGAAAGTGAACAAACCTTGAAAAAATGATAGCACCTGAAAGAGAAATAGAAGACTTGTTGGAACAAAAAACTCCATTTGCTTGAGTATCATTGCTGCACAGAGGCTTTTTTGGAAAGACCAGAGATGTAAAAAAGATTATTTTAACATAAATTTCCACTAATTCCTACACTTTATGAGTAACTGTTTAAATGCAAATGATGATCTATGTATACAGACATTTTTGGGTGCTCCTGTCTCTGGAATTTCATAACTAATCTCTACTTTCCATTTGACCACAGGCAATGTATACCCTTTGTTTCCAAACGTTCCTATGTAATGTTTTCCTACAGCTGCTCTGATAGCAATGATGTCTGGAATAAAGACTTGTGCACAAGGAGGTAAAGATCATTCTGCCTTTTAGTCACCATTGCCCTGGTCATTCCCCTCTTTGCTAATGACCATGTGGAGATGACTTTCATATCAGAGTCATCTGGTTTGCTGGAGGAAGGAAGCTTCTTCCCCAGTAACTTCACCCATCGCTGCTTTTTGTGCCAGATCTGACCTTCTGTCAGAACCAGCAAATGATCCACTTCACAGTTTCTGACTTCAGTGTTTCAATTTAAAGGATAAATAAGTTATACTACAGTGGAAACAGGACAAGGTGCAGTCCTGTCTAACTCTCCTGTTTAGTTCAGGTTGCTGGAAAGAACAACTCTCTAAGGAGAGCAAAACCAAGAACATATTTAATAAAGTCCAAAGTCATATAGCAAATAAACCATTTTCAAAAAATCCAAAACCCACAAACTTTAAGTATTATTAAGGGGAAAGCAAATAAAATTATCTCAGCTTTTTAGTCTAATCTAAACCTTAAGTACAAATTAAGTACATAAAGTTCAGCCCCATCCAGAAGGAGCTTTCAGAAATGAGAAAAGGACATGCTGCAAGAACATAGTTTGAAGACTCATTACTCTAATCTGGCTGTGAGGAAACTTCAAATGGTTTGAAACACAATAACCAAATGCAAAACTACTTAGGATTAAAAAAATGTTAAAAACTAGAAACTTTTAAAAAAAGAAAAAAACCAACATACTACCAAAAAAACAAACAACCAAACAATCAAAACAAATTTAAAAAATACTCTACACACAACCATTTTTTTCACAGCATTTTCCCATTCCTTGAACAATGTTAATATAATTGCAGCAATTTATTCCCCCTTTAGGATTTTAGCAATTTTTTATTTTTAATACAGGAATAAACTATATTAAACAACTCTATAATGATGAGCTATTTTGATCAGGGTCATTTGGAACTCTCTTCGTTATTACATTAAAGCAATTGTATCAGCACAAAAGGACAGACTTCAAAGCATGAGCAAATGGAAGTTGCTTCTACAATCCATCCTCTCTTTATCTAAGTATTACACTTGCAATTCTCTTGTTGCTTGATAAATTTGTGTTTATACTACCAAGCTAATGCACATTTCAGAAAATTTTAGAATAAGTTCTTCTCATAGATTTAAAGAAAGTCTGGTCAGTGCATGAAGGATTTTCACCGAAATTCAGTGAAACCCCTTGATGTCTGCAGAGATTCAATTACAAGTGAAATTAAACATATCAGGCTACCCAATAATGGGCTTCTTATCCAGCAGCACCCTCTTAATTAATTTATATCTGCAATTCTTCAGTAACAGGCCAACCTTTACAATAAAAATTAGATTGCTTACATTAGTCAGCAATATCATTGCATTGGTTAGAAAACCCAAGGCAAGGAGCCTGACGTCAACATCATCTTGAATCTCCTATTCTTTCTCACAATGAAAATTGAGGTTTTTACAGTACAGCCAAGAAGTTTCACACATTTCCTGAAAATCAGCATCAGTGGGTCCAAATCAGCTATAATTACTGAGGGAAGCTTTGAGATGTCTGGTTAAGCGTATCTGTGCTAGGAATCTGTGCAGATGTAACAAACAAGTTGGTTTAAATTCTGTCAAGTCATGCAATTGCATATGTTTTCCAGAAAACAGAGTTTGGCTTTTGTCCAGTTGCATTCCTTCTCCATCCCTTATGAAAGATAGGGTAGGCTGAACTCATTGATACTCACAGGTTCCACACACTCAAATTTCTTCCGCTCCTGTATCTCCTGCAGCTTGCACACGTACTCGAGGGACAGCTCATAGAAGTGTTTTCTGTTCTGCTCCACTTGGTTATCTGCCTGCACACAGAACACATCTCATGAATTTTCAGACATTTTGCAGACATCTTCATGATGACACACATATACATAAGTAGCAAGCAGGTAATTTTCACCATACTTGAGGGATTTGTTAAAACACAGAACATTCATTTACTTTAAAACAGCAGCAGCAATTCCCTTTTACTAGATAACATATGTGGTTTTGAATCACAAGACTAAATTCTGTAGAAGAATTCCAGTGATACCTGTTTCTTTTCTGTGGAATCCAAGTTTTAATAGCATTGCAAAGGTACCTGCCCAAACAGAGAGAGCGAGCTAAGAGCATCTTGCATTAGAAAAAAGGAAAATCACCTCTCCAGTCAAACTAAGGAAGAAAATGTTATTTTTGAAAACTACATTGCTGGTGCTGCAAGTTTTACTCTATAACCCAAACAACTGCCGTAAACAGCCAGAACGCTATTGTATCCATCCCACACCTGTGCTCACTCTGACTGCCACAAAATGCAACAGAAAAAAAAGTTCATTTACTGGTACACCACTTCACAAGTTTCTACAGAACATCAAATATTTAGAAATGCAGCCTTACTACCTGCAGCTGATAGTTAGCACAGCTTTGCAGAAATTACAACACCACATTGATGGTGAACAGCTACATTTCAGTTGCCATCCATCTGTACACAAGTGTTTAATTTTCTAGCATCTATGCATTATTTTATGAATTTATTATTTAACCTACATGTGCCCATCTTACACAACAAAATTTAAAACTGCATAACAAACTTCTATTAAAATACCTCAGAGAAAGGCTACAAAGTATTACTCTAAGTAACCAACACTTTGTCTTTGCCCATGTGATAATACAAAATGCTTCTACACTGAATTAGAAAACGAAATGGAGAAAGGGTTAGGTGAAAGGACAAGATTTACTGTCACAGACTCTCTCTTAAATACTGAGACTACATCCTTCAGGCAGAACAGTGACTGCTGTGCTATAAGAGGATAAGCCAAATTAGCTTTAAAACAGTTTTGCCTTAAGACGTGCTTGGCTTTACTGCTCTGTGCTAGAAAACTCTCAGCTTTTAAAGGGGCATAACCACAAAAGCCATTAAAGAGATAAAGCGCTGATATGCATATCGGTAAGCAAATGTGTTTCAACAAGCCATGTCATTTTGGTGCATCCTATAAACTGTGCAACACAGGAAATGTTTGAGTTGTCAGCAAAGCTTCTAATCATATATACACGAAGGGTACCACAACACCCTAGAAAAAGGCTATGAAGTGGGTCTACTAGGACATCTGGCTCACCACCCAACCCAGAATACAATATCCAACACAGCCATTTTGCTAATTCATCTCAATTCCCCTCCAAATAAATTACATCTCTCCTCATTTTTCTGAGGCATGAGCCTCCCTATGCACGCAGCAATTTGCATTGTACTTTGTGTACTGCTGAAGAAAGACAAAAATAAGACACACACTGTGCCTCAGTGAAATTACAGGAACATCCCCTCCAAGAAAGTCAAAGGCTATGTTAATGTTAAGACACACTCCACAACATGGCCTGTTTTTCTTCAATTTTTTGTCAAATTGATCCCTGCACTTTTTATTTACTCCAGTCAGACACTGACAGAACTAGCCATGTATAATACTAAATTATATACATTATAAAGGAATTATATACCTATTCTCCAAGCTTGTGCAAGAAAGTTTTGTCTGTTTCCTATAACAACATGCTGCAAGGGCGTTTTATTTTTAAATTGTTTATATATCTCTACTAAAATTAAACAAACCAATGAAAGAGCCTGACTGAAGAATTTCAGAATTTTTGTTGATGAAACTTTGAAGGGCATTTAAAGCAAATCTACTTGCTCATTCTAGATTTCACACATGCTTTAAAGCTTCAGGCTATATTTGATATAGCTTCAAAACAGCTGTTGAAGGCATTTTGTGTTTTTCCATTGAGGTTAAGTCTCATTTCAGATTTGATATTGAAAATCATATTTCATCAGGCAATCATAACTAGCCCTTTATCATTTACTCTGTGTCACAGTCTTCAGCAGCTAATCAGTTTGATAAAAGTAGAGGTCCTGGCACACGAGCTGTGCCCCGTAACTTCACTGGCACAACTCAACTTCCCGAAAGACATTTGTTTACACATATGAGGGTCCATGTTGCAAATGCGGTATGATGAAGTGACATCCTAGTGAAACTCAAGAACAGAGAAGTTCCTGGGTAACTCTGTCATTTACATTAACCATTTTTAGGAAAAATGGCATAGAATATTTGGGATGCAGTAGAGGGCAGGGACAAGAGTTAACTCTAAGGAAAATAGCAAGTTTTTTTACATGAATAATTCTAAACATGAATAATTCTGACATAATTACATATATCTGGGAAAAAAAAATCCTGTGGCTACAGCAAGTCTCTGCAAGACTCCTCTGCAGTCTTCTCACATAGGATTTGCTGTTGCTCCAGAAATAAAAACTACTACAAATAAGTATGATGATAATAAATCCAGAGGGACAGAAGGAATGCCAGGCAAAATAGATCTATCAGTTATAAATTGTCAACAAACTTTTTTTAGCACTGCTCAAAAACTCCCAAAACAAATCTTTGTGAGAAAAAGAAGGCACAAACTCACTTTATTTGGGAATACAAGTCTTGATGTACTCTGAATAAGGCACTATCACAGAACACTTAGTCAATACTTACAATGCAATGCAAATTACACCAAAGGTAGCGCCTTGTAAGAAATGCAGAGTTTTTTCACAATATGCTTGCACTTCACCATTCCCTTAAATATATATAAAAAATGACATGATGTTCAGTCCTTCACACACACACAAACCCCTTGATTCAGAAAATGGTAGCGGTACATCATTAAGTTCAGCAAACACTGATTTTCTCACCAACCTTTGCAGATGAGGAAATTTTCTTTTCCCATTAAGAATGCTGTTTCTGCATTTGCATGAGTATATTTACCTACTGAAAAGCCTTTCACTTGCACAAAAAAAGAAATGCAACAATACCTCTTGTAATTGTAGCTCTTTCTTCTTAGCTGATAAATTCAAATGTTTTTCTAACAAACTGTAGTTCTTCTCTGTCTCCTTATCAAACTTCTTCTTTTCCTCCTAGATGCAGAAACAAAGTAGCAATTAAGTAAAGACAAAAGTGTTATATACTTTGCTATTTTAAAATCCTAGTTAATAAGAAACAAAGGGAAAAAAACTGTCATAGCTCCAGTAAATAAAGTATGTTTCCATCTCTTTTTTAAATTTACTCTAAATTAATGTGGATCACCCACACCACCTTGTTTTTGAATAGAGGACTTGAAAGAAAACACCAGTTTTACTGAAAGAAATTACTTTCTGAAATTGACAGGGAAAAAGTTCCAACAGTTCAAAACCAAAAGCAAATACACCTCTGTATTCCATAGAATTTCCTCATTTTAAAGCCATTCACTGACCTCCATGCTGAATTTCTATTTCTAGCAGATTTTTACTGTGCCCATGACAAAAAAAAAAAAAAACAACTTTTAAAATACTGAAAAATCTCCATAAAACTTTATACCACAGCATCAAAAGAGACCCTCACACCCTCACAGCCACCTAAAATTATCATTAGCACAACACAAATCCATTTCTCTGATCACCAAAAGCAATGCACTGGAAGAGGGACAGTCATTAATCGTTTCTAGGAAATCTGAGTTTCTGAATGTAAAACAAATTGTCTCTTCAGTTTCGGTTTCCTAACACAGTATATTAGGGCAAAAATCAACACTCATTAAATCAACCAACCAGTTTTGAAGCTATTTTTAGAATATCTAATTGCAGGTGAAAATAACCTCAAATAAGCAAAATCAAGTATTTAATTTCTTATTCAAGAACTGACAGATTTACTTATCAGAAAGATATTAGTTAAATTAAAATATTTTTCCATCATCTGTAGATTTGAAATCACACTTAAATGTATTCTACATAAAATCCTGGTTAAACTCTACAGACATAATTGCACTTTTCCCCCCACCCTTAACCTTTCATTTTGAATAATACTACATATACTACATTATAAATGACATACATTTTTCTTCTCTGACCCATTAGATTCCAAATATGGTGTTGTACTAAAGAGGATGTTTAGGACTGCTTTTCAGCAAGGGCTTTTGTAAAGATTTTTTTTTTCC
This sequence comes from Climacteris rufus, assembly GCA_013398175.1. Lineage (NCBI taxonomy): Eukaryota > Metazoa > Chordata > Aves > Passeriformes > Climacteridae > Climacteris > Climacteris rufus. Next base: position 1,940,667 of record VZRZ01005482.1, read on the forward strand.
CTCCAGTATAAGTCTAAGAACTTCCTTTAAAAAACGAGCCACAAAATTTATTATCAACTGAGAAGCATTAAGATACACATATGGTATTAGCATGATTAGAGATAGAATATTAGCATATGGGGAATCAGGAAGAAAGCAGAGTGTGGGGAAGGGAGTGCATCTTTATGTTTATAATAGCAAAATTTCCACTGATCCCATTTGAGTGCTCCCAGAAAACAAAAACAGTTCATGTAGCTTGGGATTAGTGCAGCAACACTTTCTCTAAGGGGTAATTCAATAAGGGTCTCAGCTTCCAGCACTACAGAGCTGAACTTTCATCCTTTTCTTTTACTTCTTAAGCCTAACTCAGACCATTTCATCAGCTGTGGATGTAAGATACAGGAAAAATCTAAGACAGCAGAGTCAACTTTTACTTTGTCATGGTAGAGTGCAAATTTTTCCTAAAGCAAATACTACACCATGTTCCAGATACATTTCACCACTAGATGCCATAATTTGGTTGTCAGAGCTAAGGAGAATTATATTTCCAGTGTCAGTTCCTTTGACTATATTAAATAAATATTCAGTTAAGCATGTTCCAAGAGCTAAATGTTCTTGGAGGATTTTTATTTAAATATTACACAATTATGTAAGACTTCTATTTAAAGGTCATTCAGAATTCTGACCAAAAAAAAATTAAAAAAAGGTTAGATCCCAAATAAGAGCGACAGTTTAACAGAAACAGCATACAGGGATACAATGAAAGATACATCTATCTACACAAAATGGGAGATGTAGACTGTGTGAAAATTACTTGTGTTAAAAGCATCAGGGACAGAATTCTGACTAGGAAATGAGTGAAGATATGAGATAATCTAAAGCAGTGGGAGTTCTCACCCCAAAACCAGCAATACTCTTTAACAGCAAAAATCCTGTTCAAACAATCCATTCATTACACAGCTGCTTCTACGACAATAGGTTACATTCACAACACATTCTCTCTTTCCTTGGAAGACTCACTATATTACAGACCAAGTTTTTATTGTGTGGTATTTGGGTCACCTAATATACTTCTCTCCAGTCCATAAAACTGCACAAAGCTCATTGTAATATTAAACTGAAAGAATTTATGATCAACAGAGCATTTTCAGTTCATGAACACTGAAATCATATGCAGAACATGCTAATCATTCATGCTGAAGTCTAAATGTATCGTGCTCTCATGAGTGAAACATTGTCTTAGCTATTAAATATCACTGGTGATGAAGTAATGAAATAATAAAATAAAACATATGCCAGTATTTTGAAAACATATAGAGTTTTACAACAGAAAATTGTAATAAAAGGCTGTGGTTTTTCTTTTCTTTTTTTTTAAATAAGCATTTAAATTTCTCACTGAAAGAAGGAAGGTAGACAGGTACAAAATATCCCTTGTTACTTTTATCCAAATTTAGTCTGTATTTAATACATGAAGTTTACTTTGCCTTTTTTTTTATACACACCTTAGTGACTATCTTATAAAAATGACTAAACACTTTCACCAAAAAGAACTATTTTGAATTAGGTCTTGTCTTTAACCTCTCCATCTCTATTTCTTCCACTCCTACAGAGTGTTAAGAGTCAATGAGTTATTTACTTGAAACAAAAAATAAAATACAGGCAATTTTTACTTTCAGGTGGCAAAAATGCAGTTAAAAGCACATGGATGAGTGGGCTCCCTCAGGTAGTTAATAATTTTCAGCTGTTGATTGTGCAAGTGCAAGCAAATACAAAGCACAACAGGGTTACCCATAAGAAAAGGGGGCAGGCTGTTAGCAGGATTGTTCCTATTCCAGACATAAGAGATAAGGGAGGTGAGGAGAAGGAAGGGAAAAGACACAGTCTTCTTTTCTTGAGACATTCTACTTTTTTTCTGAAGCAAGTTCTCAAAGTAGAAATAAATAAAGTGTGAACACATGAAATATAAACAACAATATTGTCTCTGGCAATTACATGTCATTATTGCAATGCAATCCAAGTAGATCAAACAAACTTATAGTAAATTAAACAAACTTATAAAGGCAAGGAGGGACAAACCTTTACAGCTCCTAGCTGCTCTTTCCTAAATCTTTCCAAAGGTTTGATCAGAGTCTCAGTAACACTGAGTGCCTAAAGAAAAAAAAGCATGGGTTAGGTTTCTGTAGCCAGATTGATGAGTCACTTTAGCATCAGCAATAAAAAGAAAAAAACAAGCAAGCTCTGCGGTAAAATAACAGAGAAGCATGCAAGTTAGGACTTCTAACTCAAAAAAAAAAAAATCACATCTCTGAGTTCATTCATGCTTACAAAATTTCTATCCCTTATTTCAATCCATTATCAGGAAAATCAAATTTGAAACTAAGGCAGAAATGTCAGAAATTTGCAGGTTGAACCCGAACTGCATCTGGTTCGTTTGTGCCAGTCTTGCAGATCAGGTTGAAGGCCCCAATGACTGAACACCAAAATGAGACTGAGGACAGATGATTTTCATTAGGGGACACCAAAATTTCTGCAACAAGAAGCATTACAAACAACTGCAGAATAGACTAATGAGTAACAAATAATAATCTTTTAAGACACAGTTAAAGCCATTGAGCATTGATATAAATCTCAAAATATTTATACTTAAATACATGAATAAGACCTTAAGTTAACCTAAGTTATAAAATCAAGAGGTGCAAAGTCAAAAAACAAGAGGCTAAGATGAGTGGCTGAGCACCCACCACTGCATTTATGATGTATAGCCTAAAGAGAAAGGAGGACATAATATTCCATCTTAAAACAGGAAACTGTAGCTTATTAGATCTGCACAGCGACTAGTTCACATGAAATTTCACTGAAGCTGGAGCAGTTTCGCTTAGTGCAGACAAGACTTAGAATTTTTAAAATATGTGAAATTTCAGGAATGGTTGGAACTTTTTGAACACAACAGCAGCACAGAAAAGATGGCAAGAGCATTGCAAGAGGGAACAGGTGGGATCCTTTTGGTTTGAGTCTTAAGGCAGACCTACAGAGTAAATCATGCCCAGAACTGGGCTTAGCACAACCACTGGGCTAAGATGCCAAGAGTTCAGGCAGAGGGCCCTGGAAGCACTCCTGAGATACAACAGAAGGCTTTTCTCTCTCTTTCCTCCCCCTTCCCCTCCTTTTATAGTGAAAAGCTTCAGATGAAACATCACAGGCTTAAACCAGCCTTCTGGAACACTTCTGAAAATTTCTTATCATAACACACACGCAGGATGTACTGGAGATCTGGCACAGCACAAATTTGAACAGCACTGTCTGCTCCCACCCAACCCCGGAGCCATGCAGGGATTACTGTGGGAGTCATCCTGCCAATTCCCTGTAACCAGAGCAACTCACATTTTTAAACAGCCAGGAGAGCACACTAACCTGTAGCTAACTGGAAACCCAAATATCTGGCAAGTCTGGGCCAAACTGGGTGTTGCACAGTCATCCATGTAACAGCTACATCCTAACTTCAGAGCACTTTTTCTCAGCACAAAACTCCTTTCGGCATCCATTTCCTGATTTTGCCAAAAACACTTAAAGCACCCTTGAGTGCTCCCTTGGTGGGAGCAACAGGAAAAGGAAGAATTCTCAAGTCAGAGTGGAGAACAAGGAAACCACATAATCAGTCCTTCTATATTGGAAAACTTTAAGAAGTTTAAATTGTTCCTGCCAGTTTCCTCTGGACTAACAAAGTGAGGGAGAAAACTGCTCAGAGGAAAACAGAGGATGACAAGCTCCCAGGAGGTAGAGCACCAACAGTTACTGGAATCATTTAGAAGCATTTAAAGGTAGGAACTGAGCACTTACACGGTTATAAGGTTAAAAGTAAATAACAAACGACAAGTTGCTTATTAGTTGTTTGAACTTCAACACAAGAAAGTGACATGCAAGGTTAACAGGCATTGAATATATGCTGAACACAAAGTCCAAGTGAAAGAAAACCATAGCACCCTGATGTAACAAAGGAGGAAAAAATATAAGAGAAATAATAAAAAAACCACCACAGAAAAGGCTGTGTTTTATAAATCAGCAGGGCTGAATGTAAATCACTTCCTCTGCTACTCCTGTGCAGTATCAACCATGGGAAACACTACAGGAATTTGTTTGAAGCAGAAAATAATCTTTAAATCAAAATGGGATGTTCTCTTCAGTGACTGCCAACAAGCAGATTTCACTGCTGCCAATGGGATGATATGCCAGTAACTCTTTCATTAGAAGAAAAACAAGCTTCCCCCTGCTTCCAAAAAAGACATTTCTCATTTTGTGCCACTTAAACTTGCATTAACAGATGCATCCCCAGGTGCCTTCCATATATGTCACCCCTTTTGCTTTGTCTGCCCGGGTTAAATAACAGGACTTGATTATTTCTGGGTGGAATGACATTTTGCAGATCTTGGGTCATTCTCATGGAGCTTCATACCAGGCCCATATATAAAAACACAAGACTGGTAAATTCAACAATGAGTTACAGAGATGTTCCTCTGACTGACAGAAATAAAAACAAAGTTCATAATAAAACTATGTCCAATAGAAGATAAAACAGAGAGGCACTCCCACTGTTTCCCAGTATGCAGAACCCAGTGCTTGCCATGAAAAGTTACAAAAAGCTGTCTGATTATTTACAAAACAAAAATATTATTTACACTGCTATTTATTCCTAGCTTATTTATAACTTGGGAACTCAAAACAACATTTTATTTTTTATTTAAACCATGGATAACAAATTAGGAAACAGGAAATATGCTAAGGACTGCTCGAATATATCTGTGATTTTCACTTGTAATTTCCTTAAGAATTAGAACATGTTAAAATGTAACATTTTCAATAAAAGTTAAACTAGGCATTTAAGTTAAATATTAATTAATGTAAAACCACATGTTCCTTCCTTTGACAACTTCTGTCCTGACTCTTGAAATAATTTCCATCCCTCTACTTCTGTAATCCTGGCAGATTGTGATAGGAATGTACTATTAAAAGGGCATTAAAAATCCCTTTCTTTACTTTACATGACTGATGTACCCAAACTTACTTGAAATAAATATATATTCAATTATAAAATCTCCCAGGCCAACTATGGCATGTAAGTCATAAGTGAATCAATGTAACGAGGTCATGTCTCAGGTAACAGTATCTTAACCAGTTTTACCAATGTCAAAGTCTCAGGAATGCTTTAAGAAATGTTTAACTCGATGTGCACACATGTCTTGGGCAGACAGTCTGAAACTGCTTACTCTACCCCTGTTCTATTTGCAGCACCTACAGAAAGGTCAAAGAATTAACTTAACTTGAACATAAACCTGGCAAAAGCAGCAATAAAATCATCATTTCCATGACCACCTTGGAAGATCACTGCATCCAACTCTTCCAACAACATCCTGAAGCACACTGTCAGCTTTATGTATACCTCTATTTCAGATGCCTTTACAAAATTTCCCTTGCTCAGACAGAGAAATTGTACAAAGTGGTGAAAATATCGACTTTTCCAGTTTTATTTCCTCTAAATAAGTAACAGGATGAAGATTAAGGGGCCCCAAACACCCTTTGCTACTGCAGCCCACAAAGGCACAGACTAAATCCATTAGCAACCTCATTCACAGCTTTTGGATACTTCCTTAGTCAACAAGACCCAACAGGTCACCGAGCAGTCAGTGCCAGCCCACGAGATGACTCCATTTAGACCATCACTTCTCCTCAGAGAAGGTGGAAGCAGAGGTGTTTAGGGAGAAACTCCTTCCCCAACCCCTCCTCCTGTGCACTGTAACCTGATAAACAAGACCAGGCACCAGCATTCAATGCTCCTCTTGTTTTCTCCTGCAGCAGGCAGGAGCAGGTTCTCTGCAGCTGGAGAACCATTGATTCCCTGAGCTGGTTCCACTCAAGGGGACAGGTTTGTCTTGCAGAGGAGGAAGGCTGCTTGCATGGCCTGTAAAGGAGCAGCAACCCACAAGAGCTCTCCCCAAAATTCAGTCCAGCCTCTGTGATTAAAAAAGCTACAGCCACCTAAGTTAATCAAAATTTGTTACTAGACAAATGCAGCACTGGCCTCCCAGCTTTCATCCTAAAAGTGTCCTTAGACCTCAGCCATTAATGAAAGCACTAGAAATTACACACTGCTCATCCACAACTCTGGTGGAGAGGTAAGTATGTATCCTGACTCTGCTTCATTCCAAAACTAAGCATTCTCCCATAAAAACAGGTTTACTGAGAAAGAAAAAAATGAAGCCATAAACATACACCTTTCTGCAGACTGCACAGTTACACGGGAGTGCTGAGTTCCCATTTCCCATCTCAGGAACTGGAATACAGATTGAATGCCCTACATAAATGAGGGGAATTAGTTTCCCAGCACACCAACTGGAAAGATTTATTTGTAGTCAGGGGCAGGATTGTTTCTCCCCTCAACAAAACCACGAGGGAGGCGGCCAAGTCAGTAAGGCAAAGCTCATGAAACTGAGCAAGTGCCAATGAAACCAGACCTGGGGAGGAAGCTTTGCCTTACTGAGTGCAACAGAGAAGGCAGAAAGGAAGCCATACCTAGCAGGGACTCAATAACAAAGTAGTTGACAATGCTGCTAAATAAAGAAGTTTACTTTCTAATAAATCCATTTACCACTACTTCTGCTGCACTTCTACTTACAGAGGATATAGCTGTGTTTTTCCTAAGAAAATGAACCATTCAGTCTAAGAAAAAGCCAATTCTGATACTTCCAGTGTTGGGGAAAAGGGAAATATAAAGAAAATATTATTTCCTCCAAAAAGCTTTTGTACTTCGCATAGTGATTTGCTACTGAAATTTCTCAAAGCATTAAGACCCATGCCTGAAACCCTGTATTATGAAACTGCAGATACAGTTCCACTATTGAGGACATCAGATGTGACTTGCAGAGCCTGAATCTCTATTCTTTCTTTTCCCATGAGAATATAATTTTCTTTTTGGGTTACATATGCTCCCAGTTAGCTGCACAGCCAACTCTCCTGCCGGTCTACAGACACAGTGGGGTATCTTTCTAACCACTTCTCACCACTCGTTTTGTATTTAGTTGGAGCATCTGATGATTGCAGACAGTGAAGCCCACACCCAATGCTCATTTGTTTGTTTTGAAATGAAGTTTTCTAGGAAAAGTGTCTGGATTTTCTCCCCACTCTGGAGCTTTCCCTGCAGCTTTACTATCTTAAATAACGAAAGGCCCTCAGTCACACATTGCGAATACAGACACAGGAGTGTTTTGTTTTCAGGACTGGAGTCTAAAGGATTTTTAAGGGGATCTCATAGCACATTAATACTTATGTGTCTTGCATTTGCACAGAGGCTATGAAAAAATGACATCCATTGCTCTGGATTCATTTGCTGTGGAGGAAGCCATCTGGTAAAAAAAGAGCCAGGTGGAGGGGTGATACATCTGTCTTAAAGATAACCTATTTTGTGCATTATTGAGGCACCAGGAGGCATCTGTAATAAAACAAGTCACCTTCCTCTTAGGTGTTCCCGAAAACTACTCCCCAAGGTTTGGTATGAAGACAAGAAGTTTCCCAAATTGTTCCAGGGGAATTTTCTAGACCATTGAGCCACTGCTTCTCAAGCCCAGTGCAGGCAGAATCCTGTACTCTGTTCTTTCAAAAACAGCAGCCTTGGCTTACAGGAAATACAATAGCTGGACTCCTGAGTTCAACCTTGTAGTGAAAGGTTCTTTTCCTGTTCAGTGGAAGTTCCTGATTGACCTAAGAGGCAGACAGCTAAAAGGGCCTCCTATGACCCATCTGCTGTGCTGTGCCCTGCTCTGAAATGCTGCCCGCATTGATTCTCTCGTCATGACACTGCTGGCCTCCACAATCAGATTGGTGTCATTAAGGAAACAGTAAATTATTTCATTTTTTTAAAAAAGATAATTAAACACAGATAGTGTGATTTAATAAAGATTATTTACTGAAAGCTATTTAATAGTCCTGTCTTCTGAATAAGTTCATTCTTATGTGATACATTCCACTATAAAGAGAAAAATATTACACCACCATAAATATAACCAAAAAAAAGAAAACAAAATAGAGACAGACTTTCACAAAGTGCAACAAATCAACCTTTCCCCATCTGCAGCAGAGGGAAGCTAACCATAATTCCTTCTGAAAAGACCTTCCTTTAGCAAACCACAACACACCAGAACATTGGTCTGGTTCTCATACCATACACATTGTATGTGGTCATAAAATGATCCTGACAAAACCAAAAGTCTGCTCAGAAAAAAAAAACATCATGCCCATTTTCTTGGGCAAAGCTCACCACTGAGCAAAAAGATGCCACTGAAAGTCAAAGAATCCAACAGCGAACAACAGCTTCAGTGTTCAGTCAAGGATGAATTGCTCAATTGTCAGCACTTTCCTCCACAAGAAACAGTGGTGTTATTAACAACCAGCAAAATCCAAACTGGTGACAGTTTTACAATGCAAATACCAAACATTTCCCATTGATGAACTAACGGAATGAAAATTCTCTAGTGAATTATGTTGATGCATGTGAGACCACGAAGTTATCTGGAAGAGGAAGCCAGTGGTAACAGAACTTGTCAGCTGTGTTCACTCAGAGGTGGGAGGAACACACCCAGATCTGGCTTTGCATTTTTTTTTCTATTGTACAGACAAGTCATTTTTGGCTGATAGATTAATGTGCACAAGTTCATATATAACTCATAAAGCTGTTTCAGAAGATGGTATATGACATTCAAATCCAAAAAAATAAATGCAACATTCAATGTCAGGAATCACTAAAGCAGAACAAGATGTGATCAAAATACTCAGAGTTCTACATTCATGTTCCATAGTCTGATATTTACATGATTGTCACCTGGTCTCGTGCCATGCAGAGGAAAAGTAAAGGCTGGGCAATGAGATATGGCATCCATTGTTCTGCTTGTTTCCAAAACTGGAAAAGGTTTTATTAAATTAGAAAATTTGTGCAAGAAAGGAAAAGCTCTAGATCCTCCAATTATGGTAGTCAAACGCTGTTCCTGAGACATTCTGTTTTACCTGTGCCTCTATCTCTGCATGTGAGATGTTCAATATGCTGTTGGCAGCCTAATTTTTCAGAAGTGGTCAACAATTAGTCCTTTCCACTGTCTTGGCAGATATATTTAGCAGTCTGCACTGTCAGCAGATCTAAAAGGATCTGAACATATGGAGCACTACATAATGCCTTGAGCTCCTGTTGAGCAGAACTTGCATGCAACATACATCCAAGACTACTGGATATTTTTTAAACTGATTGCTCCTTCACAAATATTTCTTCAGATTACTGTCAAAATAGATTAAGATTTACAAACCCTTAAATACCCATGTGCAGAGTGCCAAAGAAAAGCTTAGAAAAATTAATAGCATCATCTTCACAGCAGAGTCAACTAGTGTACACTAGATACAAAAAGTCACTGGACACAAGGTAATAGAGTAAGCTATTCAGGAAATACTGTGTGTTAAGTGAGCACTTCACCTGTGAAATACATACTCATGCACTTATATATCTAATTGTAAGAGGTAGTTTAAGTAAGAATAAGTAAATGTACATATTTGTACAGATTATTTAAATTCTATCTTTAACCTTTTGAGTGTACACCTTTGAACTTTAACAACTTCTTTTAACTTGTGAAAGCACAACTGAGAAACCCTCTCTCTCTCTGAAAGACTAAAATAGTGACTTAACTGAGATGCTTCTTTTAAAATCCATAGAGAAATCATTTCTTGTGTTCCTCCTATATACAGGGAATAACTTTGCTTTTCAGAGAGATGGTAATCTGGATTTGGTTCTGTCAACCAGGTAAAACTGACAAAGAACACAAAAAGATTTTTGACATCAAAACTGCAAAGATACCCATGGCACAAGAACAAGTCTTTATCTTTTGCCAAANGAGGGCAGAATTAATGTTCTAGGCTATCTGGCGGTTATGAAACACTCATGTTTGGCCCGAACTTTATTTAAAAAAAAAAAAAAAAAAGAAGGGAAAAGTGACTTAAAAATATAACTACATAGCACCTTTCTTCTTAAGTCATCTGAAGGAATATAAGTGTTCAAAAAAGGTAGCAGGAAACAGAAGAGAAGATATCAAAGTAAAACTGTTTTTTTTATATTGCCTTGGGAAATGACAGGAAACAGTAAGGAGAATATAACTGTATCAGAAATTCTATACTAAAAGAAATGTGATGAAGTAAAAGGGCAAAGTTAGAAAGAAGGCAGGAAAAACACATTTTATTTGACAAGAGGCAAGAAAACCCTTAAGAAAAGAGATTCTGAAAACAGAGAGGAAGGAATCATTGTTTAATTGGAATGAGTGTTAAACCAACAATAATAACATGTAAGACAACAGCAGACTTTGATTCCCTTCACAAAGGAAAAAAAATTTAGTTAATTATAGCAAACTGTCTAACAAAGTCAGGAAAATGGGTGTTAAGGGGAGTAAAGATTTCTTAAGAGCAATTAAATGTATTCCTACATTATACAAATGAAGTATTAATTGCATTCAAGTCAGACGGGGCTTTGCTTCGGAGTATTTTAGGAAATCAGCAAAGCAAACTAAAGGGAGAGGCAAGCAAGGTCCCAGAGGATGGTAGAACAGAAAACAACAGCAAATCAAAAGTGGAAAGAGGAGGAGAAAGCAGTAATTTTGAAATAAAAGACATGGTCTAAATGCAGTGTAATTAAATTGAACAGGGAGAAATACAGCTGTAAAACACCACTTGGAAAGGATAACAGCGAAAATACTATGATGAAGGAAAGGTGATCAATTTGATTCCATGACTACCACAGAAAAATTCTCAGAAACTTTCCAGCCTAACCTGCAGTAAAGGAGACTCAGTATGGATAGAAGGTGAAAAACCCTGAAGATTAATTGAAGAGAAACCCATGCTCCTGGGACTTTTTAAAGATAGGTTAGGCCAGCACTTGACAAGGATCATGTAGATATATGGGACCCTGCTGTCAGTCACACCTCTGGCAGGGCTGCAGGTAAATACAGCCAGCTCATTCCTGGTATGGGAGTAAACAAACTAAACAGGACATGAGACACAATTAAACAGGAGCTGAGAGGTTGCTGGATGCTGCTCATAACTGTGAGAGACGCTGACAAAAGCTACAGACAGTGCCATGAGGGCGGACTGGACTGCCAGAGTGGTTAGGGGACAGTTATGTGAGAAACAGGTGAACTCCAGAAGCAGGTAAAGGGCAGGACAGAGCAACTCCAGGGAAGGGAAGCACTCACAGCCAGCACACCAAGGTGACCACACTGGTAGTGCCAAGCACTGCTGTGATTACTGGGGAACAATACAAGGGCTATCCAGTTTGGTTATGATTTAGCAAGACTGCAATCAACTGGGAAAACTAATCAGGCGAAGGCCGGTCATTCAGGAGAAGACTGGGATGGGGAAAGGGATTTATGAAGGAAAGGATTAACAACCACAGGCAGCCCTTCTCTGCTCGTCACCACAGCTTAAATGAAGGCAGACAGCAGAGCCTGTTGTTCTGAGTCCCTCACAAGAACCAAACCTCCCTTCTGCTGCCAGGGAAACTGGGGATGGGAGGTTTGGTGCTCTCGCTGGCAAGCAGGAGAACAGCTGGGTGGCAGGACACAGCCTCTGAGCATCACCATGCTGGGCCTTGCTCATCTCCACCTTTTCCTACTAGCCTTCCCAAGTTCCCTTTCCTCCCTGAACTTCCACAACTTCTGCAATGTCAAAAGAGCAGAATCTAGGTCCTATGACTCCATTCACCCTTAACGTGTAAAAACAATTTCCAGAATAATGTGAGAGACAAAGTGATCTGTTTCGTATCTGCCCTGGGGAACATCAACAAGCTACAGTGCTATGGAAAAATGTAATTTGTTTCTGTATTGGCCACTCTGTCATAATTTCAGTGAAATGTTTGGATTAAGGCCAGCTTCCCCTTCCATATACAACTAAATCCTTTGACACTTGGGATATCATTTCAGCAGCCTTTGAAGGAGGTGGGAGAAATGGTAAAACCATGCAGTGCAAGAGTCCAACATGTGAATGAAATTATTAAATATCCACCAAATAAATGTTCACCAGATGAAGAATGACTGAAAAGCTAAATTTATTGTAAACACTGACAGAAAGTTTTATGGACTCTGGATTCAGCACAAACAATTTCAGAAAACTATGAGAAGCATAGGTGATGAGCATTTCATTTCAGTTTAGAATGTATTTCCAGTACAAATTTGTTTCACTTGCAATGCGGTTCTGAAAAAAATAACCCTTTCCACAAATACCTAAAAAATTAAAATGTGCAGCAATATTTTAAATGCCCTTAGTTCTGTAATTATTCACCAATTTCTTTAATTTTACTTTATGTGACTGAAATTTATCTATTTAACTATGAACTGACACTGATGAGAGCAGTTAGAAATCTTCTGGTCATCTTCAAAACAGTAAGGGGAAAAATGCTCAATAATGAGCATTCTGAGCAAAGACTGAATGCATTTGAAAAAAAATCCTGCTATATACTTTGCATTTTAATGGAAAGTCTTTGGATCCCTGACCTCATTCCAAACATCTGTGAATGCAACGTGCCCTAATATTCTCCATGGGAGTATATCTAGAGCTCATGCCACTGTTAAAACATCCACTGAGAAGTCAAAAAAAAAAAAAGAGCAGCAGACACTAGAAAAGATCTTTTCCAGTCACTGCACAATCAATCATTTTCTCAGAGATTTATGGCCACTGTTACAAAAACTCACTCCAGAAATTATACATAACATTTGCTAGACTACAGGTGCAATAAAAAGACCATGCATCTGGTAACTCAGAGAATATATTCAGTTTCTACTCCATGTTTTTTCATCAGTCACTGTTCTAACAAAAACTGCATTTCATCCTTTTCCTATCAAGAAACTGACACTAGTCAGCTTTTAGTGTGATAACACCTTTTGTGTAAGCATGGGTATCATACCAAAAAAACAATAACACAGTTTCATGGCATTCCGTTTGAACAATGGAAGTGTTTTAGGATACAGACAGACAGCACTGGATTCTGCACAGCCTACTCTGGAGTTAATCTATCCCTGCTGAAGAGCTATTGATACAGTCACAGAAATGTGCCAATTCTGAAGTCCTGAAGCTGACATCCTTCAAAAGCCATTATCAAAATAATGTGACAGATCATGAAGTATTTTTCCTTGTAAAACTTCCCAAATATTTTCACTAATTAGATTCGTGCAACTTCATTAAAGTAACATACAGCTATGGATGGCAAGAAAAAGCAGAGTAAAGACTATACCTCAGAGTTATGAAAAAGAAGCACTGAAACATACTTGAGCCAATCCCTACAAATTGGCTCAACAACTCAAACCACTGAAAAATTGTCTCTACTTTGTAAAGACAGTAGGCTTTAGGAACGTGAGAGGAACCACACTGACCTTAACTCAGACCCCAGTGTGGTTCCAGATCAGAACAACATAGCAGAACATAACATGGCACATACAAGGAACAACAACTCCTACTGGGCTATCAGGACTAGAGAGAGAAACATTAAAAAAATTGTTCCCAAGTTCTTTTCTCACTTGTCTACATACTCCTGCACTGCAGGCACAGCTTCTGGCAGAAATAAACAAGGAAGACAGCAGATGAGTCGCAGCTTCCTCCCAGTGATGCCAAAGGTCCCTGATTTCCAGGAAGACCAAGACATAATCACATGACAAATACTGAGAACTGCAACTGCTACTGAGTCAGCTCTAAGCACATTTCCCAGACGCAGAGTCTGACCTGACTCAGAAGAAAACTGGGTACACAGAGGCTGCTCTATGAATCCCCACTCTGAAACAAAGGCTGGGCATGCAGCTGTTGAGGAGAACCAGGATACCACCCAGGAAGAAACCCCTCATCTCCTGGAAAAGTTGGGAAATCCAGACAGCAAGGTGGACTGCAGAGCTCTCATCCCCCAGTCTGTGTGCAGCCAACATGAGCTGCATCTCACTAATTCCACCCCAAGCAATCACAGCTAACGGAACAGAGAACACTCGCTCCCTTCTGCACTACAGAGCAACTAAATGTCTGCAGCTCCAAACTGCCACCAGAAAGCTCATGTACAAGGGAAAGGTTTCTAAGTCTGCTGCTACCTACAGACAACAGATTGCAACCCAGATCCACATAAGCATTGAAGCTGAAGCTACATAGATCTTGCATACAAAGTTGGCCAATTGTCAAACTTTGGGCTGCAGCACAAAGTCTTACATTTTCTTTTTTACTGCAAATGGTAAACAACCTTACTGTGGTTTTCCCATTCACCCCAGCCATAATTATCAGGGCACTACCATTTTAAACCAACTTGTACTTACCCATCCCTACCATACATGTTTCTTCTTTAATGGAAACTAGTTGCTGTCTGTAACTCTAGAATACAGAACCACAGGCTGCATGAAGAGAGAACCCACTGTTATGTTAGCAAGATCAACACCTTGGTGGTTAACTTAGCAATAAAAGCAACTTCACCTGGTGTTGCCCTTATTTCTTTGCCACATGCACAGCTTTATTCTTTTATTACAACTCACCAAAATTTCTCTTTGTTCTTCAAGATTTTTCAAAAAGTTTGAAAACTCATGAAGTGATGCATCTGTAATATAAAACAATGAAAAAAAATTATCATGTTGCAGGAAGGCATGGCAAAACATATCCACTTATAGTTAGTTCTTACCTACCTATGTATCTTTCATCATCTGTCTCTGCATCACCAATGAATTCAAATTTAAAGTCTCTCAGAGAATGGGCAAATTTCCTCTGGGCTGCTGAAAGGTCTGCAAGAGAAAAAGGCACAGGTTGAAGGTTAGGCAATCACTTTAAGAAGGCCAGAAGCTCCCTCTATCCCTTCTACAAGAAACTCTAACACAGGTCTGCCTAAGGACTTTACAAGATATCCAGTGCTGTCTAACCCTCTTGCAGATGACACCTGGGAATTTGTCACACATTTCTTTATGCCAGACTGTAGAGTAGAAAGCACATGTGATCATATGTGTAGTATTAGACCTGCCCCCACACTTCACTTAAATTTAGGGTACAAGCCATACAAACAGATCTTTAACCACAGAAATTAAAGGCACAACACTCAGTGTAAATTGTGCCAGCTGTCTTGCTCTGCTAACATACACTTACTCATATATTCATCAGCACAAACACATCTTAGAATTTTCTAGATCATAGATACCTCCATTAGTGAAACATTTATACATACACCAAACACAAAAGAAGTGTTGCACTAGAACTAGAAAATCCATTTAAAAAAATTAAACTATGCCAAAAGTTAAATAAATTAAATACACAGCAATAAAATTAATTTTATATAATAACTGTTTTGTAATAGCTCTAAAACATTTTCAGCCAAATTTTACCCACTAATGTTTGACAATTTGAGGTTGGAGGCTGCACTCTTACATTCCTCAGGAAGTAATCAGATTCCATATTCAGTCACAATATTAACATTATAAATCCGCACTAAAATTTGTAGAGCTGGAAATAAACAGTGTACACACACTTTTTTGTTGTGCTGACATATGCAGGTTGGGAATGTCAAAAGTTGTGGAAAGATGGAATTGCTCAGTGCAAATAAAAAAAAAAAGATTCACATCCTGGTACACCTCTACCCAGTAGTAAAGCTTTTACTCACATTGTCCTGGTCAGCCAAATTTAAGGTCGATTTGAAATAGTTAGTTAATCTATAACCTTTTTCTTATCACATACAGTTCTGAAGGGCTAAGAACAACTCAACAGGCCAGCAAAGCATTTTGCTCATTTATATTAACTGGCACTAAAAGATTACCAACTTGGGCTTTTTCTTCTAGTTTTAGGAGGGAGGTCATTGTTGTTTGTTTTTTTTCTTTTGGTTTGGGTTTTTTTAAACCAACAACAAACAAAAAAATCACCCAATTTTATTATACATGCTGCATCCAACATATCATGTATTTTATCAAATGCCATAGTCCAGTACAGCCGCAACATATAATGCTGCACTGATGGTTCAGTTCAACCACTTAAAAGATTAAGTCAAATAAGCTACAAACAGCAAAACAGTCTACAATGAGAAAAAAAAAAAAAAAGCTTTTTGTTCCTTTTCCTTTCTTTTGACCCATTTCTCATTAGTCCTCTCTTTACCCATTATGTAACAGAGCTGTCCTCTCCTAAAGCCTATGCAAGTACCCTCCAACACATGATGCAGCAGGATGCTGTACAGGGTCAAAATAATAAGGATATGAAGGCTGAAGGAAGCAGTAACATAATTCACATGCAAAAGGAAACGGGTGTTTTAATTCAAATATCTTGTGGGCTGAACAGCTGTTCATAAACAGACAGCAAAAGAAATAAGTTGTCTTCCCTGCAAAAGGCTTAAATATGGAAAATAACAAGGTTCTTAACTATGTAATGTTACACTTATTTGTGAGCCAGGTCAAAACACAAGGCTGAAAAGAGTTTATTTATGGGAGAATGGTTCCAACAACACACACTCTCCCAAACTTATTAAATTTTCTTGAATCCAGTAATCCCCTCCCAAAGACCTGTCATATGAGAGCCAGCCTCATGCTAGAGAAAGGAATTGTTTATTATGTTTTCTCCCACTTGTAGAGGTGAAGCATTCCAATAATGTTGAGCAAGGAAAATATTAAGAGAGCCATACAGCACTGCATGCACACACCACCCCCCTTCCCCTTCACAGACTGAAAGGGTACAAGCGAGCTTATGGGCCTTTCTAGGGTGAAACTGCCTCCTGCATTGCTTCATATCCTTCCTCTCCACAAAAGCCACCTTTCTGGTGACGGTGACAGAAAACAAAACCTATGCCCACACACAGACTCTTTCACTGCACAGTCCAACATCTTCAGTCAACTTGAGAAGGGGCTGAATTAAAACACTGAGTTTCCCATAGGACCAGAAACCCACATTCATGCATTTCTTCTTACTGAATCTGCTCAGGGAGTGGAAATTACTGACCAAAGGACTGACTGTGTCATTGGAAGCAGCAACCTTTTAACACATCAAAGCTAGATTTGCAGAGTTCCTTGTTAAACCCATGAAGACACATTGTATTTTTGAAACATCTTTCGACAAATAATTTCTGAAACGTTTAAGAACCATTCCAAAAAACTGGGTGCAAGGGAGTTGGGGATTTGGGTCACGGACTAATGACCTGATGGGTCAAGAAAAGCTGCAGATATCTGGCTATTGAATCAACACCTGGAAGAAAACAGGAAGAGATTTTCTGATGGATTTTAAGAACTTGAGACTTGCAACAAAGGCCTGAAGTTACTGGATTGAAATAAAAAGAAAAACTGAGTGTCAAGTAACAATGGAGGAAAATTTTTGCAGAAGGTCAGAGCAAGAATACTGATTTATTTTTTTCTACAACAAAGGAAAAATTACAAGGATGGTGGCTGGATACAAAAATAACAGCCTTATGGATTTTTTTGCCACCTGACAAACCATAGCCAGAGTGAGACATCTGAGACCATCTGCAGTCAAACCTTCCACTGTGGGACAAACAACATGAACCTACTGCAGCTTTTACCCTGATAAATTCCGCATGTCCTACAGTAAATGCTCGGTAGTTCACACAATTATAGGCATTTATAAAAGTTTATACAAAGAAACTAGATGCTGACATCACCATAGGTACTACAGTCTCTTACTATTGTGATACAATTTAAATGCTGAGCATTGTTGCTTAAGTTAGAAATTTCATAACCGTAACTTGGCTTTCTTCCACAATGTGTCAGAAGACCTTTACTACAGCAAAATTATTTGTCTGGCACTGACAGATACATCCCAGTATTGTTCCACACCAGAATGAGAGCTTGCAAGACCTGTATGTGTTATATAGCAGCCTGTAAACCTTTATGGATTCCAGCTACAAACACTAAAATAAGACAGCACGTGAGCACAACATGTATCAAACAGCATGACCATTTATACTGCTTATGTGAATAGTGCTGTGAAAAGCAACTACTTAATTCGCTTTAATGTCCACATTTTACACAGTAACACTAAATAGAAAGATATAGGAAGCAGCAATAGGGTCGTTGCTTGTTACAAGCTGCTGTTATCACTGAAAGGGAGGAACAGGGCAGTCAAGATCAAAGACTGCTTCCAATATCAACCAAACACGAACACTACTGAACACAATGGAATCCTGGCAAACCCATAAGGCAGAGTCATTTCAAAGATTCACCTTCTAAAACACTAAAATAAACCAAGCATCTGCTAAATGCTTTGACTAAAAGGCTGAAGACGTTTCCAAGACGAGAAGGGAGGGACATAAGGACATCAGGGCTTTTAATTTTCTCTCTTTGGCATTGTTCATATCAGTACACTGTACTTCTTTCATGTTTGGATGCAACTACTTAAAAATACTGCAAAAGAGACGGGAGCAGTTGCCTGCTTCTCCAGTTTGCTCTGAAACACTTTGGTAATGAGCGCTCCTGTGAGACTGTCCAGTGCCAGATGCACTGCCAGTGCCCCACGCAAATACCTCCATATTTTTTTCCATTTGGATTTCAAAGAAAATACTTTTGTTCCTTATCTGAGCCGGGCTGAGCCAACAAGACACCATTAGCTGCTGGGTGGTGGCCAAGCCTCACTTACAGCACCAGATTTCAATAACTTCCTTTAAGATCAGTACTAACCTCAGTGCTAGCCACACAAACAAAGCCTTGCACGTGTCGTGGTTTGAGAAGTTTGGGGGGTCTAGCTTTTTGGGTGTGGTAGGGGCCAAAAGATGGCTCCTGTAAGGAGCTTCCAGAAGCTCCCACAGCTGTCCAGTCAGGGCCTATCTCTGATGGCTCCTGGAAGATTGATGTGCTGTTTTCCACAGTTGGGCCAATTAGGAAGGACAGAAACGCCTCTGCGACAGTACATTTAAGAAGCAATCTCTGTAGTACGCACGCGCGCGCCATGTAACCCTGTAGTCATGTAGTTAGTAGATTAGGCAGGGGAGAAGGAGTACAGCAAATAACTAGGAAAAACAACTGAAACACCAGATATGAAAGCCAGCAAATGATGCCAGTCTGCCAAAGAAGAGAAGCAATGGAGGAGGAGGTTCC
>VZRZ01005482.1:1967376-1997036 GCA_013398175.1 Climacteris rufus
AACCCCTGTAAAAAAAAAAAAAAAAAAAAAAAAAAAAAAAAAAAAAAAAAAAAAAAGGCATTTTACCAGTCTAATGGATACAATGAAAAGCTGCTTAGACTGTAACAATCTATGTTACAGTGTCATAGAATCATTTAGGTTGGAAAAGACCCTTAAAGATTGAGTCTTACTCTAAGCCTAACGCTTCCAAATCCACCACTCAATGTGTCCCCCAGTGCCCCACCTACACATCTTTCAAATACCTCCAGGGGTGGTGACTACCACTCTTCTGAGTAACCTTTTTCAAAGCTTGACAACCCTTTGGGTGAAGAAGTTTTTTCTAATATCCAATCTAAACCTCCCCCTGTCCTGTCATTTGTTAAGTGGGAGAAGAGTCTGACCCCCACCTGGCTACAGCCTCCTTTCAGGCAGTTGTAGAGAGTGGTAAGGACTCCCCAGAGCCTCCTTTTCTCCACACTGAATAAACTCAGCTCCCTCAGATCATGATCAGACTTATGCTCCAGACCCTTCCCCAGCTCTGTTGCCCTTCTCTGGACTTGCTCCAGCTCCTCAATGTCTCTCTGGTCGGGAGGGGCCCAGAACTGAACACAGGGTTCAAGGTGTGCCCTCAGCAGTGCCCAGTACAGGGCACTGCCCTGACCCTGCTGGTCACACTATGGCTGATACAGGCCAGGTGCCACTGGCCTTCTTGGCCACTCAGGCACACTGTTATATGTGCTATACTCACAGAACAACCCCAAATTTCAAATTTGGGGAATGAGAAAAACATCAAACTATATATACAGACCTGGGATGATAAATTACACAACAATCTGAAGGAAAAGCTTCAGCTTTCACCAGTGAGTGCACTGCATTTGTACAGTCCAGGGAAGGGACATGTACACCTACCTACACTGAACTGTTCTCTGAGGAAAAACACTCCTGTGTTCTGCACTCCAGCTGGACTGGCTTTATAGCCCAGCCTTCGCACTGACTGGTACAAACTGTCCTGACTGCTCACAAAACTTTAAATGCACATGCCTTTTATACCTGATCATTTATTCATACACCGAGCTTGGAAGCAAGCAGAAAACAACCAAGATGATGAAAGAAATGAAAGTAATGAACTAATAACAAACACCAAACAAAACAAAAATTTGAAAAAGGCACCACATGTGAACCATCATGACAATTGTGGGGTATAACTGCCTGAATAGGTCTAAATTTTATCAGAGTGATAGGGAAGGCTAAGCAGTTGTCCTCTCTTTGTCCCACCCTCTGCCACAATACACATTACTAAAAAAAAAATAAAAAACTGAAAATATTAGGAGTTTAAATCATCATTCCACTTACCCAACTGCCTTGTAGTTCGATTTATGCATTTAGCCTATAAATCAACAAGAAAGCAATTTGTTTGGCTGCCATTTCAGTGAAAAGGGCTCTTTTGCAAACTGTCTTAAAAATAATACCCAAATTTAAACAGTTTTCTGGGGATCACACTAAAGAGGTGGTGTTTAAATACTCTCCAGTCTCTGGTTTGGAGCAAAAGAAGAGACTCAGTCTCAAGTGACCAAGCCTGTGTCTTTTGAAACAGAAGGTGACAAGACTGCTCCATGGAAACTACTGACCTCTAAGGGAAAAAAAAAAAAATCATAGGCTGTTAAGGAAAAATATGCACTTAAGTCTATTTTTAAAGAATCTATCTTCAGCACATCACAGACCATTAGAAAAATAAACACTTTGTTTATCTGAAACAAACTAGGAATGACCCCAGACTCTTTCTCCTCTTTTAAAGCTCTCTAATAAGTGACAAGAATGGTCATAGAGGAAAAGCAGGAGATGTATTCATATATTCCTGAAAGCACATAAACGCGCATTAGGAAGACTGGGCAATATTGCTACAGTTACTTATAATCACTAAAAAGGACCTGATCCTGAAAATTGGTGAGGAGAAGGGGGGATTTTATTTCTTTTTTTTTTAATCCTCTCCCTTCCCTTTGACCTTTTCCTTTAAGAAAACAAAGCTATGTCTTCCCTAAAGCAATATTGCTTGTTTTCTCAAAAGTTTTACATTTTACTTAATCCAGCTGCAAAATCAAAACCTTTTATATCAAAACATATTAATTAACTATGAGATAAGAGTCATTCAAGAAGAGAAGAACATCCTGAAAGTAACCTGGGTAATAAAATTGAACCCCACATTTCAACTGATATGGGAGTGGCAGAGTTGTTAGACAATGTAACATACATATTTCCCAAAATTACACCTTTCCATCTGGCTCCTTCAGCAGTCTGTTTCTTCCCACACTCAAGGGAGAAAGAAAACCTGCAACTCAGACTAACATGAAAGAAGCACAGGCTTTCCATATGTTCAAAGTCATAAGCTGAAAGCAGGAGAGAGAAACACAGACTGAGCATCAGGGCAGTGATTACTCAGCCAAGTCAGTCACAGGACAGCACACGTTTCACCTACAAAGCAGTATTTCCCCCCTTTAAGTACCTAAAATAGTATTAAAAATATATATACTATCAAAAGCATCTTGTTCTAGAGAACTGAAATAATTGTATTGTCCTCCTTTCTCCCCTCAGAAAGATTAAAATCCAAGAGAAAGCATTACAAGAACTGCTTGAACAAGATCTGTAGCTAGGAAAACAGCAACAGTGATACCACACATAACAGTGTCCCCTGAGGTTTTGGTCTCTGGTCTCACCACAACCATGCTCAGTCTTGCTCAGCTACAGGGATTTAATTCCCCCCTGCCTTTCCAAGTGTCACTGTAATCTAAACACCTTCATTTTAAAAACACAAACAAGAGAGACGCTGTATGTACAGCTACACAGACAGCTATTCTGATTGGACACTTGACCATGCTTTCTACATCAAAAACAAAGCCCGAACGAAACAACAAACTAAAGAATCAATCAGGAGAGCAAACATCTCACAGCTGGGCTCCTTAATGTAAGATAACCATCTATTAGCATACTTGAAAAGACTGTTCCTTCCCCTGAAAAACCACCATGAATGAATGCAGTATCCTTGGATCCAGCTACAACTCATGGCAGGCTCTTCAACTGGCAAAGCAAAGCCTGTTCCTGAAATTCTGCTACTATTTCTCATAGGTAGTTTCATCTGGATAACCAGAAGGATCCATGGAGAATACTCTTTTAGCTTTGGGAACAGTTTACTTTGTGTATCTGGAGCACTACCTTTATGAGAAAACTTCCAAGCACCTGGAACAACAGCTATACATTGCTGACACACAGCAGTAACACAGATGCTCTGACATGTCAAGTTCAGTCCTGCCACAACAGTATGTTCAAGAGCTACTCAACACACATGTATTTGAAAAGCAAACATAATTAGAGGAATATTGTGAATCAGCTATCACATGGCAAGCTTTTGAAAAGCTGGCAGTAGTTTTCTGATTAAAGAGAAGAGTCTGTCACAAGACAAATCAAGTGTACTTTCATGTGCTCAAACTTTATTTTGGATAATTCACAGCTCGTTTGCCATTCAGACCAGAAGGAAGGAGTCAAGAATCCCAGTCTTGTATCTCACTCATGCTGCAGTGCTGCTTTGTACTTGTAGAACTACACTATCAATGAAATGTTCACCAAAAAAAACCAAACCCAAATGATAAAAGTCAATAAAACCTCTGTTCAACAAAGGAGCTGGTCTCATTCAATACACCACATATGGAAATAAGGCAGCAAAATACTGGAAAACCCAAAGTGTTCAGGGAATGCATTTGCCAGTGACAGCTGCAAAAAATATTTGCTGATTCCTGTAGGCAGCAGGAGCTTCCAAATTCATCCTACTGATGTAAATCACAACAGTTTCTAACAAACGTGGTCCATGGCAGACTGCACAGCTAAAATCAGTCCACACACGGTCCTCAGAACTACACTGAACAACCTAATGTACTCTACTGGTACTAGCAATTATCCTACAAGATCACATCATCTAACATGTAAGGATGAGTGAAATAAGTATTGAAGACAAAGTGTCTGTTCAAATCTTCATGCTTTTTTTCTGCTCCTCACAAACAAAAGCTCTTTAGGAATGTTGAAAAAGGCTACAAGAAGTGTGAAAGATCCCCGGCCCAACTAAGGCATATGTATTAAAATTCTTTGTTAATCTCATTTTCTAGTCCCAGTTAGCACCAAAAGATAATTCCTACACTGAAAGTTCCTCAATGCATTTTTTCCTTGATTTACTAATATTTCTACTCATGTCCAGGTTTTATAATAAAATTATTCTTGAAGCAAGGGAAAAGAAGACCTATTTCAATACATTAGCTGCGATATCTCAAACTAAATTGGTTTCTTCAGTTGCACGAGGCTCTACATTCTCTAGTCAAAATCAGACAACCATTTTCCACTCTGCCCATTTAAACCAGCACTCTGTCTGCTGTGACTTACAGGAACAAAATGCAATACACACACAAACACACTACAAACTCAGAGAAAAGCAGCTGTTGAAGGCCTAGGCTGTTCCAACCTGTTCCATTACATTCTGAGCATGTCCCGTACAAAACAACATCCAGAGCTGCAGACCACAGCAATCAGACAATTAGCACCTTCCACACTGGGGAGGAAGAGAGAGGCAGATGAAGCAGCTCAGTGGGGCTCAGCAGCACAAACCAGGCCACCAATACAGTCACAGTAGACTTGTACTTGCACTTCCTAATGTCACCATGATTTAGGACTACCTGCCTTTTAAACACATTACAATATCATGGCAGCATTGTTTCTTACTGTCCTGCAAGGATGAAGGCCATGCTGGCAGGAAAATCTCAGACAGGATCAGTCAGAAGCTACGTAACAAAGAACATTAAGCCTTTAAAGATGATTAGCTTCAGCAAGTAAGGCTGCTTTACTTTTGAATTGCCACTTTCAGTCACAATTTACCCTGTTGTTAAAGCTTTAGACCTGTATGCCTACTCTGTATTTATGGTTCACCAACTGCAGCCCCTTGGACCTCTAGTAACTTGCAAAACCTGTTATCCAAAAGACCAAAGTCCATGAAAAATTTTGAGGATTGACACCAGACAGAACAAATCTGGGGACTTGAGTGGTTGCATATGGTACAAACTCCACAGGAAAAAAAAAAAAAAATAGAACAAAACAACCCCGCATGTGCAGACCTGTAAGTGCCACTTCATCTTCTGACAGAGGTGTTTTGTAATACTAATTCAAGAGCAGGAAGGCTCAACTAAGGGAAATGCAACAGACTCACTGACTTTTATTTACCTTTCTTCTTATTTTTGTTGAGAGAGAGAAAGATGAGAAAATACAGAAAATCCACATGACTGCTGGAGAACAGAGAACAAGGATCTTTGCTGGTCAATACTAAAACTTCCCATATCAGCATCACAAGAAGCTCTTCAGAAGTAACAGATCTACCAAGAAAATGGACTGTAAATCATTGTATTGGTTTGGGTTTTTACCAAATTCATTCTACCAATGTCAGGATACTTGCAGCTATACCAGAAATAACTAGTAAGATGCATAGCTAAGTCACTGATATTTTGTTTACATTTTACTTACATGTCTTCAAGCATTTCCTAGTTATCAATGAAGGGAGTCAGGACAAGAGCCTTTCACTGAATAGAAAAACAGTTCTGTCTGTTTGGACTACCTGAACAAATTTCAAATTCAATACAAGGGGAATAGAGAAGAATAAAGAAAAATGAAGGCAGGACACAGGCCCAAATTTGGAGAGTGTTGGCCTGACTCAACATGTAGTTAGTTTTAATGATTTATAAAAATACACTGCTGGATACACAGTGTAGTCTATTCATAATATAAACATGTTCAAATCAGACTTTTATGACCCAAATTGAAACAATCAATTAATAGAACATTTAGTAAACTCACTTTTCCAAATTCTGTAATTTGTTTCATTATGCACTCTAGAGTTTTGTGGTAAGTTACACTTTATGTCACTATCACAACATTATATTCCATGGAATGGTTTGAGTTGGAAGGGACCTTAAAGACCACCCAGTTCCAACCTGCCTGCCATGGGCAGGGACACCTTTCACTAGGCCAGTTTGTTTAGAGCCCCATCCAACCTGGCCTTGAAAAGTTCCAGGGATGGGGCATCCACAACTTTTCCGGACAACTTCTTCCACTGTCCCATCACCCTCACAGTAAAGAATTTTTTTCCAAAACCTAATCTAAACCTGCTCTAGTTTGAAGTCATTCTCCCTTGTCCTGTCACTACTGCCCTTGTAAACAATCTCTCTCCATCTTTCCTGCAGGGTCTCTTCAGGTACTGGAAAGGCTGCAATTAGGTCACACCAAAGCCTTCTCTTTTCCAGGCTGAATAATGCCAGTTCTCACAGCCTTTCTTCACAGGGAAGGTTCTCCATCCCCCCGACCATCTTCATAGCTTCTTCTAGATTCACTCCAACAGGTTCATGTCCTTCCTGTGCTGGGGTCTCCAGAGCTGGATGCAGCACTGCAGAGAGACTCTGCAGTCTCACCAGAGCAGAGCAGAGGGGCAGAATCCCCTCCCCTGCTCTGCTGCCCACGAGGTTTTGGATGCAGCCCAGGACACAGCAGTCACAAGCACACAGCTCAAAAATGTGCCTGTGACCTAAAGAAATGAAACTTTATTTTTTTCCTCTTATTTTCATGACACTGGAAGATGCTGCCTAACCGTGATACAAACATGAGAACCACTTACACAAGGCATCCACAGGTTTACTACATTGTTACACATCACAACATTTTGAATGTCAAAATGTTGACATTCAACATTTTGAAATACACTTGCACCACAAAACATCAAAGACCATGTAGCTCCTCCCCACCTTCTCCCACCAATCGGTTCAGGTGAAAGCAGGCCAGCAGCTCTGAAGAGCAGAACACAAAAGTCCAGGCAGTCCTCTTGCTGTCACATTATGAAGTAATAGGAAATACATCTCCCCTCCCACAGCCAGTTTCCACTCCAAAACCAAACACTGATGACCTGTGCTTTCATTAACTGCTGTCATGTTGATCCTGGAGCATTTAACACGTCCAAAAGCCAGAACAAAGTTCAAACCAGGATGATAACCCCTACACATGTGACTGCAGAGTGTTTGAGCTGGAAAAATGCCAACACAAAGAAAGAAAACTGCCCTGGTTCACCAAGTATTTTCAAAAGTAGATCAGGGAAAACATTATAGTGCATTTAGTGCAAACCAAAAAAGTAGCTGGAAATGCAGAATTCACTTCCCAAAGAGCAGACATACATGCAGAAAAGCAGTTAGCTTCTCAAGTCAATATTTCATAATCATCTCAAAGTCTTGGTATCCATCACTCCCAACCCTGTCAATAATGTTAGAAGATTTGTGAAACAGATTTAAAAAAACATTCTTTAGACATCACCGAAATCCCTGATCAATGGGCAGAACTACCTTTATTTCTGCTACTTTCCCATGTACCAGTGTAACTCCACATCTAAATGTGGGACCAAGATGTGAACACCCATCCCTGGGCTTGTGCAAATCCTGCACCCATGGGAAAAGGACTGCCAAGGACACGCAGCACACATGGAGGAAGTGACACACCACACTCATCCTTTTAAAAGCCACAGGAGCAAACTGATGTGGCAGTAGTACAAGGAAAACTGTATTCAAACATGAAGCAAGTCTGACCTGCTGCTTAAAGACAAATTCACGAACCCACAGCAAGACACAGACAAAAGTATGACTGTGTTTTACAGCAGCTCAGCAGCTGGCAAATGCCACGCACATCCGTGCCCCCTGCACACACCACATGGCTGAGAGCCAGGCTGGCTGCAGCCTGGCCACAGCACTGGGAACACAGCTTCTTCCCAAATCCAATCGGCCTCTGCATGACAGCAAACTCCCAGCTGCAAAACACCTGCCCAGCTTCCATATGTCTGCCACCATTCAAGCATCCCAAGCTCAAAACAGCTGTGGTTAGGCAGGAATTTTGAAGGAGTAGGGAGCAACAGTTTCATGCTACTGAAATGCCCTGAGAAAAGAAACAAACAAATAAATAAACGTAGTGCATGTCTACCAGTACTCAAGTATCTTGGCATAAATTGTGTTTAAAACTAGAAATAAATATATTAAATTAGGAAATCTAGCTTCATGCACAATGCAATAGAACAAGGCTCAAGAGACTTTATTTCATGTCCCAGCCCATGAATAGACTTTGACAAAGTCACTGACTCACACTGTGCCCCAGCTATTACACAGGAAGGCACCTCAGCCTCTTATCAGCAGGATAAAATTATTACTGAACAATATACTCAGCTATTCAGGTCACTCCATCTTACTGTCACCACTTCTGCTACAGGTGCACTGGTAATGAGACAGGGTACAGCTATTTTATTGCAGAACACCTATAAATCTTAAATGCTTGGGATTTAAAACAATGGCTAGAACTTATACTCTTTATTTGTTAAAGGGAGCATTAGTTATTCTTCAGGAAAAAGATACACAAACCTGCAATTAAAACCTTTTAAAAAGACATCTATATAATGAAATTTTTTTTCAAGATTGAGGGTTCTATCTTCTCAGGCAAATCAGTCTACAGGCACTGGCATAATCCCAGTGCAACTTGGAGGCAGAACTATAAGAAATATTTAATCAGATCTTCCATTATAAGAAATAGATAGCCACTATAAATCAACCTTGATGACTCTATACAGTGTGGGTAAAGAAGCAGTAGCTTCAACTACATACAAAAAATTACTATCGTCCTCACTAGTCTTCATTCTTTTAAAATGAAAAATGAATCAAACTTATAACCTCATAGTAAGGCAAGTGTCTTCATGTATAATTTTGTTTCAATTCTTGGCTGTATTTCACAACAATTTTTTTTAAGTTCTCTTTAGCACTACAACAGAACAAAATGGGATGGTGCTGCAACTTTACACTCTTACATAACATTAGACATACGCACTCAGCTGTAATTTACAGCAAGGGTCCACTGCATCCTGTCAGCAATTTTGGGGTTTATTATCCAGATCACCAGATTCATATCCGACCTAGATCACAAGCAACTAAGATGATATTTAATCCTCTGGCTGTCAAATTCTTCATCATGCTATCAAGACATGCCCATCAAAGTCACATTCAAACTGTGCAAATATGCGAGATAATTCAGTCAATATTTATTAAGAACTTTAACAAGTTAGCAATTAAGGGGTTACTCTAGGATCTTAGGACTCTTGAAAGATGGGAGCAGTTTAATTTGTTTATAGCCACACCTGAACTTCCTCCAGCATTTTCTAAGTGTCAATCTCCAACTAGAGACAGAAGTTGTCACAGTTTCACTCCTGCATACCATGCTGGGCCACCAGTTCACTGTATCCTCTGTGACAGCTGAACAAGACAAAACTTCCACAATGTTGATAATTCTCTTCTGTAGTACTGATAGGATTAAACTCATTGAGGGGAGGGAAGTTTCACTAGGCACCAGTCAATGAGTTTCCCCATCCATTCTGCTCACTTTCATCAATGCACACAGTTTAGCTAAGTATGAACTGGGAAGATCAGTAGGCATTGTAGCACTTTCTAGATAACCAGGCATCTTCAGGAAAAAAACAGTGTTGAAGTCTGTATAAATAATTTTCTCACATTTTTATAGCACTAGTTCTCTCATGGATCATTTCTTCACTTCTGTACAGTAAGAAGCTCCCTTTCCCTCACAAGTTTGCTTTATGCTTGTTTAAAAAAAAAGATCTACCAACATCACAGAGATCCAAGAGAAACAAAAAGACAACAAAAGGAAAAACAAAAGAGCTAACAATACACTAGGGGAGAAAAAAAATAAAATCACAGTACCAATTCCTGTGACACCACTTAAATAATATGCTGTGGTACGGCCAAACAGACCAAATAAGATACAAACATTTGTTCCCGTTTATCTTCTATTTATTTGAAAAAGCAATGGGGTTGATGACTTAATAAACCACAACTAACACTTCTTCAGCGAAGCTCAACTATAATCTCCTATCGACTGGACCAAAGGAACTTCTGGCTGCTGCACAGCATTGCACCAAAGCAATCTAACAGCCAGATTTGTATAACAAAGAACAGGGTGTGACAAAGCCAGGCTATCAGCTGGAAGCTGCTTTAGACAGCTGCAGACCAAGCTTTTCTTTGGCTTTTTTCATGCTTTCAAAGGGGTTTCAGTCAGAGACACTCAAGTTCTCTCTGTGTCCAAGACCTGACAGAGTTAAGGAAAATTGGAAATACCAAAAAAAAAAAAAAGAAAAAAAAGAAACTACAGATAATGCAAGTCACAAGCTCACCCCTTTCTTTAACTTGAGTTTTGTGTATTTGAAGTTTCATTCAACTCCAGGAATTTCATAATCTACCCTGTGGCTCCAAGCAAAACGTTAATAGGCAAAGTTGTTTTGCTCAACTGGTTCAACTCCTGCTACCTGCAGGAATGTGCAATTCAGAAAAATGCCACTGACTGTTCCAATTCCTTGTTTCCTTAAATTGTGAACTCTTTTTTGGAGCTAGAAAAGAAAAGAAGGGCCCAGCCAACCACATTAAAAAGCACAGGAAAGAATCATGAAGACAATTGAGCAACTGGCCACATTTGGTTGAAAGCAACCACAACTGTTTCTGACTATACCCATTTAGCCTGTTTGCCACAGTCATGTAAAAAGACTTTTCCTCTGATAGTGGGAAAACAAAATTAAGAAAATCTTGAACCTAGAAAGCATCAAAACACACCCATGCAAAGCTCTTTTAAAGGAAAGCAGAAAAGAATCTTTACTTCAGATTGCATCATGCATTTATCTTCCCTGTCTCTCTCTTAGGAATTTGCTTATGATATTAATAATTTCCATCTGAATTGCTTTAAAGCAGCTCCTCCTTCATTTATGAGCAAGCAAAATATACCTTCATTTCTTAATATAAATGAGAAAATTTGGATCTGAAGAATACAGAAAGGCATTAAGGGACCAGAAAATATTTCTTTGTGCTTTTTCTTAAACTTAAAAGCCAGCATTTGCACATTGTATATTTATTCTGCAGAAATGATGCCCACAGAAATCTCAGGTTGCTTAAAGGATTCTTCCATCCAGTGCAACAGTTAGATGATCTTGGTCATGTCATCTGCAATTTCAGCAATCAAGCACAGGGACACTTCTGCACACCTATGCTTTAGTTGATTTCCTTTTCTAAATTGCATCCCTCCCTTGTCATTACCGAAAGCAACAGCAGCATCTAATACATTGCATGACAGTCTTACTTAATCCAACATTATAACCCATTTAAAAAAAGAGACAGGAAACACGAGGTCAGTATTAAACTAAAGAGATACATGGTTAAAGGTTGCTACTCCTCAGCAGCAGGAAGGATTGACAACATAAGCACATCCTGTGACTATCAGATACTCAGAATTAACCTATTTGAAGTATTTTACAATGTCTGTGTGTCTCCCAGTCTCTTCTTATCAAACAAGGAAAATTCTTGTTCTCTAAGTAAATATATAAACATTTGACATAGAAAAAGTATAGCCATTTATTTCAGCACAGAATGGATAAACCATCTACACATTTTTTTTCTAGATGTTCTTTATGCAATGCTCCCTTCCCAAAAACAACACAGGCGACTCAATACAAACACATTCACTGCTGACAAGCCATGATTTGGCCACATGACTGTCCTGCCTGTATTTCAGGTATTAGCTATGTCAAATCTAATTATCAGAGACAGCTTGACAAGGTCTTTCACATTATTCAGGAAAGATGCACTTGCCAAAGCCCTAGTGGAGGCTATGGTGTATAACAAATCTCACCCAACTCAATTTAGGCTTGCAGTTTTGCTGACAGTTTTGCCCAATAAATTACTCCACATAAATAACCTCTGTCTAGCAAGCCTCTACAAGGACTATCCAGAATTCAGTGACCCACGATGTGTAAGAAATACTGCCTGCCATGTTTACAGTCAGATGAATGAGGTTTTCTTCCTACATGATGACTGCTACAGAAATTATACTGGTTTTAATTGTACCAATTATGAAAGCTTCTGTGCTAGTTTGACAGAGTGCTTCAGGCTATTCTGCCCTCAACTTTAAATCCTGTAATTTAAATAACAACCCTGTCTAGGAAGGGACAGCATATCAAAGACGGTATACAGACTGAATTATGAGTTTTTCTAGTTAGTGGGTGTTTCTTCCCTTCATTTCCTGTCACGGGTGAAAGGTACACAGATACCAGGATGCAATACACAAGCACCAGTGGGATCTCATAGGAACACAACACAAACATTACTCATATTACCAGGACTTTTATGTGGAAATACATATCCAAAGTAAATACATGTTCAGGCAGTGTTTCAAGCATAAATGTCTAACTTCAGAACACAAGGCAAATTATCTAATGGGAAGCAAGTTGGAAAATCTGATTAAGCAAGTGTCCAGTATAGTGGAAAGCAAGAAAGGAAAGCACAATATCCACTTTCCTCAGAGACCTTATAATAACGGTGATAAGTTATACTTCAACTCCTTTGTTTCTGTGTGCAGAGATGATACAAATAATCATTCAAATAGAAATGACAGCTACGTCTTCCAGGAGTAGAGGCAGAGCAGGCAGGGAAAAAAAAATGTTCTGCAAGGGCACAGGAGAGCCAACAGGAGGGAGTTGCAGTGCCTGGGACTTTGCACCAAAACCTTCAGCACAGGACAAAGTCTCTCATGGACAGGCTCTGGCCCTCACAGAAATTGTATTAACCAGAGACTAGGGAAGTTACACTGGCAGCAAGAGATAATATCTAACCCCAGCTCCAGCGCTGCAAAGCATCTTTAGTTTTCCTCTGGAAGCTCCAGCAGGGCCTTTCTATCTTCTCCCACCATGACTTTGCACCTGGTGCATGCAAGCTTTGGAATACAAATGTGCTCCCAGGTGAACATAGGCCCTTGGTACTCTCAAAAGTTTATTTTTTCATCTTCTTCAGAGGCACATTCAGAGCTGCAACTTGTACTAATATATGTTACCAACCACAAGAATGCTCACCAAAGTACTGTATAACTGTGGGGTGATGCAAGAGAAAGAAGAGATGCCCCAGGATGTCAAGAGACAGAAGTCTGACGTGAAAGAAACCTCTAAAGAAAAATAGAAATAAGATCAGATTCACTCCTTTGAGAAGACCTTCCTGTTCTTGTGGCCAAAACCCACAGCAAAACATTATGGCTTTTCTCCAGCATAGCCCACTCATTCAAAACAAGTGATTTGATCTCAAATTTATTTAGAGTATAGAGTTTGCAGTAACAGATGCTTAGTAAAACCAAACATGAGTATAACAAGCTGATCCTCCCTATTTCTACATCATAGCAACTTATACCAAAACAAAATAAAACAGACCAAAAACCAGTGTAGGAATCTGTGATAAAGGTAGTACAGTAAGTTTTGAACACTGTTCAGATTTGCACAGATTATATAGAACTGCGGGCAGAAAATGGATGGTTATTTCCTAATTACAGCCCGGTAAATCAAGGAAGTTTTTCCCCCAGAAGTTAATTTCTGTCAGTAAAAGATAAATAAAATCATTATCTAATCCTTCTGTATATAAACTTTAAATGAAGTGACATCAAGACAGATGAGACAAATTGTTCACACACAATCAGCTATATGGATACAGAAGAAAAGGAAAAGCACTCGTTTTCTTTCTGGTGTAAGGCTGTGGGAGAGAGGAGGGGGGAAATCTTCCCCTGATGTGTGTCTCAATCCCACAGCAGGCATCTGCAAATGGGAACCTCTGCAGGTTCACAGTCTTTTTATGTTCATGGTCCAATGTCAACTCAAAGCACAACAATCCTCTTATCCTTATTAGTAACAGAGATCAAAAAAATGCTTTGTAAGACAAGTAAAATTACTAATAGCAAAGTAGCTTAAAAATTGAAAACTTTGGGACTACTGGTAACTTACAGTTAAGCTGGCTGTCTAACTTTTGCCCATGAAAAACCCCAACTCACTTCTGACTCTCATTTTGTCATCTTTTTTCCCATTGGTGTAAACAAAAGCCACACTGCTTTTACACACATTTTATAATCTTCACTCCTTGTTTCCAAAGATTAATGCTACTCACTCTAAGGCATTTGCCCACAATTAACCAATGTAAAGCAATGGAACCAAGCAAGATTTAGTTCATGCCTCATTTAGCAGTTCAGTGGGACACGTGCTTTGTGTTAGGGCAAGACTTGAGTTAGGATTCACTTGCATGGTTTTCAGGTTTCTTTTGGTTGGTGGTTTGTGGTTTTTTTTTTTTTTTTTTTTTGTTATTAGTTACCACTGTCAACACACAGAAAGAGAAGGATCAAAAAATTCAGTCAATTACTTTTAGGGCTGGGTAGCAGCCAACAGGAATACTCATTGCTGGATTCAGCAGAGGTTTGCCAGATGATGATATGTTAGCAATGGCAGGGAAAATTTCCTTTCTTGGCTTGTATCTGCTAAAGGCTGCAATCACCAAATTAGGACTAAGGATGGGTTCAGAAAGAACAATTCAGGGCTAAATTTAGGACTGGTGTCAGTAGTAACTGTCTGTTAGGGCACAGACTAAGTTGGGTAGGGTCACTGAGAGGAAAAGGAAAAAAGTGAGCCCAAACTGGCAATGAGCTTGACAGGGTGCAGCTGGCTGTGTGGCTAGCATAGCTGGCTATGGCTGCGTGTGAGGCAGACTGCAGCAAGGAGCAGCAGGGAGGCAGGACTGAGACAGGGGATGCTGCCAGCACCAGCAGCAGCTGGGGGCAGCAGCACAGGCACAGGGTGGGACAGCCACAGGCACCTTGAGCCTGAACGAGCTGCTAGGCACAAGGTGAGGTTTGGATAAGCCAAAGACACTATACCATGACAAGTGCAGTGTCTGTAGGTTGTTGCCTGGCTGGATGTAGTTGTGAACTAACTGCTGGATTTGGGGTGCATTTCCAGCCAGCACAAGCCAAAACATTCCCGATGCTATCAGGGCACCAAGGTAAGCACAGTACCACATGAACCATATTCCAGAAAGTACAAAGAATTAAACAGATTGATTCACACCTTGCCAGAACATTTAACATGACTGCAAAATAAAACTGAGCATTTAAAATCCAACACATCGTCTTCAGCTCTGCAAGAACCTACACCAAAACAGTTCTGACCACTGGTTAGGGAATTCAGTGGATAGTGCGCAACTCCCATACAATTCGCAGCGCAGTCTCAGTGTCTCCAAGCTGTCTTACAAAACAAAACATGCTAATGTGCAGGTAATAAGGTTATATGTCAGGGCCTCCTAATAACTAACTCCATCTCTGCTGAAGTCTTGATGTGCAATCCTATCTAATCACTTGGCCTCTCACTTCCCCATCTGTAAACACAACTATAGCCCAACCTACTTCTCTGGATGTTGAAAGGTTCACATCTAAAATGCTTCACACACTTTGGATTTCTAAGTGCTATATAGGTTAAGAGGTTTGTTTGTTTACTTTTAAAGACTAATCTCGTATTAATGTGTTTTAAAGTGCACATTACTTTGCCTGACCAAAAAAAACAATGCTACAAATAGAACACAGGAAACCATTACCAAGACTTTAAAATGGCTTGTGACTTGGCTGATCATGAGTGATAAACTCATCTTTAATTCTCCTGATTACATTTCCTGCACATAGATCCTTCCACTGGGTTTTTCTAGAGGCAACCCTAAATAAGCAACTTCTTGCTACCAAGAATCCCTATCACACCAAGCTGTTAACTGCAGAAGTATACAGCAAAGCAAGGAATTTCCCTTTGACTTGAATTCCTAAGTATCTGGTATCACTAACAGTATGCAGAAGAATCAGTCACTGCCAGACAGACAAGCTTCATTTTCCTGGGACACAAAACAACAACTCCCAATTCCCTCTATTCACAGTCATTACCCACTTACAACGGTAACTATGTTGTTTCCTGAAATGAAAACAAACATTAAACCAGCTCACAGACAAACATCATTATAACTTAAGAAAACAAACAAAAATTAATGGAACTGTTTATGACACCAAGGAATTCTCAGCTCTCTATACTGCACATACCACTAAAACATTCCCACAGGCTTTGATCCAGAAACCGTGAGAAGCCCACAAAGTATCAAAAGGCAATTTGAGAAAAGTGACTGCCAGAAACCAAATCCAACAGGTTTAAGCAAACAAAAAACACAAGGGAAAAAGAAAATAAATGGACAAATTCACTCAATAATGCTCAATAAATGAATGTTACCACAGCAATACTATAATGTTGTACAAAACAGTACGGATTTCTTTTCTGGAAAAGGTTAGAGAATCCTTCACCTGAAAAGTTTGAGGAAAATTGCAGTAGACAGCATTATAATGGGTCCCTCTCTGGAAGGAAAGCCACTGGGAATAAGCAAGTGTCTTTAAAAGAGCAAGCAAGAAAGGGTGTGGTGGGGTTTCTTTCTCAGAAGAGAACTGATGTGCTGTCTTCCTCTGACATTACTAATTACTGACATCAATGTATTCCATCTGCTATTTTATAGAGCTACAAAAGCCCTGTCTTTTTTCCCCTCTAATTGTTCTGCTGTAACTAAAAATTCGACTGACATTGGCAACACTGGTCTGAACCATCCCTTTGCAAAGCCCAGCAAGGAATTAGAGGTACATACTTCAAAGAGGACTTGATTCAGCCGTTGTTCTGCCCTAGAAGCTCTATCCCAAAATCTCTTTGGAACCACAAGCATGTCTGCATGCCAGCACGTGCTGAAACCCATGCCTATTGGACCCTTCCTGCTCATCCTTAATACTCAAAATAGAACATTCACCTGAGTTTGCCCTATAAATTTTCACCAGAACAGGCAGCTAAAGACATCGAATGAGGTGAAGAAGGTAGCAATTTCTGGTGGCTATGGCAAGAATAATCCAAAAAGTCACGCTATTAAGACCTCTCAGGAGGGAGACAGAGAGAGATGAGGCAGAATCACAAACCACTAAGCTCATGTCAACTATTTTCCAATCAAAATTCCTTCCTGGCATCCCCCAACATCTCTGCTTGTCACCCCGGGAATGTCACCTCAACACACCCATCCAGGCACTCAGAACAAAACTCAGCAGCTGCTCATACCTCTCCCAGCTACCACACTAATAATAGTGTCTAGGAAGCAATGTTCCAATAGGACCGTTCAATAAAGTCCTCATGAAACACGAGATCACCTCCTGACCACTATTAAAATACAGATATTGTCTACATTTAAAAGAGAAACTGAAAGAAAGAGCTTCAGGAAAAGAAAACTCTATGAAGAACGACATCCTTACTCAAAAGGTAATGCTCTTTACAGTTACAGACACTAATTCTCTTAGCAGGGATTTGCTATCAAATCTGACACATCAAAAGCATACAATCCCTTTTGTTTGCTCACAAGTCTTCAAGATTCTAAAACCAAGCAAACCACAGCTTTGGTTCCAAATCACTACAGGAACAGAAAGCACATACAGAAAACTTTATTTATGAAAGGACTGAAATTGAAATAAACATTGATAGAATTATTTGGGGGTTATTTGACACTTTTGTGGCATCAGACGCTTTTGTTTCAGCTGGGGGTTTGATTACTTGCTTCTGTTACATGTTGCTTGCAAACACAGTTAAATTCCACTTACAGAAATTTCTCTGTACCAGAGAAAAGTGGCAGGGGAGGTGCCATCAGATTAAATGCTCATGTGGTCCAATTGCTTGCTCCATCCAAAAAAACACTGCTGCTTCTCCTGACTGACATCTTATTTCCTAATTCTACTTTTAAATGCATTGATAGTAATCATGCCAAACTAATTTCCAAGAAGGTATCAAAGCTAGCTTTCTTGCAAACACCTTCTCAAGAGCTACAAACAAGTTACAATGAGAGGGAAAAAATAACCTCCTCAATGAAGCAAGCTTTGCAGTAACTTTACAAATTTGAAGTGGATTTCAGTATGTCTACAAAGCGCTGTAAGCAAGATTGGCATACCTGTTTTTCTTCACATATGGATACTTCCATAAAAAAAGTGAATGACAAAACACTATAAACCTT
Organism: Climacteris rufus; assembly: GCA_013398175.1. Classification (NCBI taxonomy): domain Eukaryota; kingdom Metazoa; phylum Chordata; class Aves; order Passeriformes; family Climacteridae; genus Climacteris; species Climacteris rufus. The sequence goes on from VZRZ01005482.1 coordinate 1,985,370, forward strand.
AGAAAAGCCAAACTGTTGACTTAAATTTTCACTGGAATAATTTGCATGGCAAGGGCAGCACAGCTGCTTTCTGAGCTCATACTGCCATACTCTCCACACTGAGATGTCCACCACATGACTGGAGGAGAACATGGCACATTCTCCCATCAGATTCTATATTAAGCTAATTTACTCAAAGAGGATTTTAAAAGTTTATAACTAGTGCTCCATTCAAATAATGACCACAGAAAAAGAGCAGTGGGTGCAGTTTCCCCTAATGCAGAAAGGACTGATACACAGCACTTTTCTGTGAAGTTTTCATATTCATGAAATGTTTAATAGATAAATAACCCCAAATTTGAAGCAATAGCTTAAATAGTGATGGAAATAGAGATACAAATAGGTGAAGGGTTTCCCAAAGCTGCTTACAAAGTCACTTCTCTAGACACAGTTTGTTTTTTTGCCATACCATAAAATTATTCATGTTATGAAAAGACAACTAACCTTGCAGACATGAACCATGTCCACTAGAGAAAGATCCTCAGGACAGCAAACTATGTTCAGTGGTAAAAATAAAAAGTCCTGTATACAATACAAATGACATTGCACCAAAAATATAAGGTATTTTTCTATATTAAAAAAGAGGAATTCATACCAAAGACACATTCTAATTACAGATATATAAAAGGGGGTAATGGAGGCAGGAAGGGAAATAAAATTTCCAGATAAGCAAATGCAAAGAATCATTTCTGTTGAGTCTCAAAGCTACATTTTCGAAATAATATTTGGATCTTGGATAACACATTCTACATGTATTGTGTAATACTTGCATACACACAGCAAAATGCATTTTCTGTTAGGTCAATCATACACACCCTCTCTCACAGATCTTTAATCTGCTTGTTATCAGTTCTCAGCCCTACAAAAGGGCATTTCTAGTCATCAATACCTTCAGAGACGTTATATTACTTGGCCCATTAGGCTAGGTCCAAATCTCCTTCAGTCTTGCTAAAGGCCTTCAGCAAAGTTCATTTAAATAGAGGACCAAGTTCCTACACATGACATTCAAAGAAACTGACATTTCCTTAGTTTATTACACTAACTACACAAGAACTTGAGCTGCATGCCTGGAGTTTAGAACCATTCCTTCATAAAACATTGCAAAAAAATGAGCAGAGAGAAACAGGTGGCAACAATAAATTTCTGTGCTTGACTAACTAGTTCCCTACCCCTCGGGATGGCAGTCTTTCCCCTCAGGTGCAACCCTACAGAATCCCATGGGACAAGCAGTAATGGTATTGAAGACACATAGATATGTTTTGTGAAACAAAACAAAAACAGCCATGGGAGAGAGGAGCATTTCTTTTCAGCATAAGGTTCTTTTACTTCTTCTGTTGGTTTGGCTACCACAGAATAAATTTTCTTCACCGTGACTGGTATGGGGCTGAGTTTTGGATTTGTGCTGAAAACAGTGAAAATAATAGAGATGTTTTTGTTATTGCTGAGCAGAGCTTACACAGAGCCAAAGCCTTTTTGAGTTTTCATACTGCCACACTGGCGAGGAAACTGGAGGTGCACAGGAGGAGACACAGCTGGGACAGGTGACCCCAAGTGACTGAAGGGATATTATACAGAATCACAGAATACGCTGAGTTGGAAGGGATCACTGGGTCTAACTCCTGATCCTGCACAGAACCATCATCAAGAGTCACACCATCTGCCCAAGAATGCTGACAAAATGCTTCCAGAATTCTGTCAGGCTGGTGCTGTGACCACTTTCCTGGAGAGCCTGTTCCAGTGCCCAACCACCCTCTGAATGAAGAACCTTTCTCTAATATCCAACCTGAATCTTCCCAACACAACTTCAAGCCATTCCCTCGGGTCCTGTCACTGCTCACCACAGAGAGAGATCCGTGTCTGCCCCTCTGTTTCCCTCACAAGGAAGTTGTGGACTGCAGAGAGGCCTCCCCTCAGTCTCCTCTAGGCTGAGCAGATGAAGAGACCTCAGCTTGATATGGCTTCACCTCAAGGCCCTTCACTATATTCATGGCTCTCCTTTGGACACCCTCTAACAGCTTAGTGTCTTTATTTTGTGGTGCCCACAGGACTGGAGGTGAGGCTGCCCCAGCTCAGAGCAGAGCAGGACAATCCCCTCCCTTGCCTGGTTGGCCATGCTGGGCCTGATGCCCCCCAGGACACACATGGCCCTCCTGGCTGCCAGGGCACTGCCGACTCGTGTTCAATTTCCATCAACCAGGGCCCCCAGGGCCCTTTCCACAGCGCTGCTCTCCAGCCCCTCTTTCTCCAGTCCGTCGCTACATCCAGGCTTGCTCCAACCCAGATGCAGAATCTGGCACTTTCCCTTGCTGAACTTCATATGGTTGATTTCCCAGCCCTCCAAATTGCTGAGTCTCTCTGCAGGGCTCCCTGCCTTCGAAGCAGTCAACAGCTCCTCCCAGATTTGTATCATCTGTGAACTTCCTCAGTATCCCTTCCACTCCTGCACTCAAGTCATTTATAAAGGTGCTGAAGAGCATAGGGCTGAGGATGGAGCCCTGTGGAACCCCACTAGTGACAAGACACCAGTCTGATGTAACCCTTTGTGGCCCACCCCTGAGCCAGCTCCTCACCCATCACACAACATTTTTACCAGCTGTGGGATGGAGTCCAGAAGGATACTGTGAAAGACAGTACCAAAAGCATTACTGAAATCCAAAAAGCTTAGATTATCTGACTTCCCTTGATCAACTAGGTGGGTTACCTTGTCATAAAAGGGAATAAGGGTTGATAAGCAGGAATTTCCATATCCTATGGTGTCATGCTCCATATATAAAATGGGGGAAAGAAGGAGGAAGAAGAGGAACGTTTGGAGTGATGGTGTTTATCTTCCCAAGTAACCCTTACACATGATGGGGCCCTGGTCTTCCAGAAATGGCTGAACACCTGGCTGCACACAAGAAGCAGTGAATTCCTTGTTTTGCTTTATGTGCATGGCTTTTGCTTTCTGCATTGAAGTCTCTATTTCAACCCAGGAGTTTTCTAGCTTTTACCCTTCCAATTCTCTCCCCAATCCCACTGCTTGGGGTAGAGAGTGAGCAGCCATGTAGTGCTTGGTGACTGGCTGGTGTTAAGCCATGATACTTCTAAAATTAAAAAAAAGAAAAAAAAAATTCAATACTTCCAGGTAGTTTTATTTCTTTTAGCAAAGATGCTGAATCCCCCAGAACAAGGGAACAGCTAGAAACAGGCACAACAGACATTTGAAACTGTGCATTTTGAAATGACTGAAAGCAGAAAGAAAAATGAAGCACAATAAAAGTACAGTAATATTACCACAGAGCAAGTGTTTAAGAGCATACTGGACAAAGTCAGCTTTGTTCCTGAAAAGCTTGCCAGCTGAAAAGTTGAACAGACAAAAGCTTTGGAGAAACAGTCATTTGGATCATGACTGAGTTTGTCATTTGGTCCAGCCCTCTTCAACAGTGACAGCACACAACCTGGTATTTTAACAGGAAAAAGGTATGTACAAGTCATGCTGCTTTGTTCTCAGAATGCTGATGTGTTTCAAAGACTGACACTATGCAGCACTCACAGTCTGTTAATCCACATAAACTACAAGCTCAGCCCTACAATGGATTTCTGAGAACAGTGACCCTCTGTCATAACGATATTTTGAAAAGTTTGTCTCAGGTCCTCTGTGATCTGGCAGCATGCTCCTTTCACCTGTTTGCAAGATAGTGGGATTGCTTTTCAAGAAGAATATTCTAAGCAATTATGTGTTCACCTAAAACTGCTACAAGTTCCTTTTTTTTTTGATCCATCATACCTACATTTAAATATTATTAATATTTTTCAAAGCAAGCAACTCTAATGACTGACAAAATCACAGATTAAGTCAAACAAACAATAATAAGCTGCCTTCTCTCTGGTTGGGAAGATAGCCCAACTTTCGAGATTTGATACATTACACTCCAGTTTTTCTTAGGACTGAAATGCTCAGTGTGACAAAATCTTCACACACTTCACCATTAATTCAATCATCACTTCTAAGTCTCCATGCATCAGCCTAATGAAGAAAATGGACAAATTTCAAAGTTAAAAATCATGCACCAGCAACAAAGTAGCTGAGAATTTATTCCTAGACACCACACATGTTACAGTGTCCTTCAAGGCCCAGATCTGGTTCACAGCCCTGCTCAGTTTCACCCTGGATATTCAATTTTCCCTGCCAAATTAAACAAAGCATTGTTTTTCCTCTTCAAGGACATGTAGTCCCAACCACCCAGGTGCATATACAAAAGCTGACAAGAACCAAGGGAAAATGTAATAATCAGATCTACTGAGAGGCACAGCCCCTCTCTGACCTACCTACTGAGCAGATAACCCCCACCTACAGAGCCCTCTCATTTAAAGAGGTAACAACAGGTTTATTCAAAGGCAAAGGTCTGGGCTGTGCTAAAACCACAATCTGTTTAATGACACTGTGATTTTTCCATCCCTGTAGATTCTTTTCCCCCTCACACTGTCCCTTTCCCACAGAGGACAAGCCTAGCATGAATGATTTACAGGAACTTCTGATTTGGCCTTGGCCTGTGATAGCCACATAGCTTTTGAGGGCCTGGATGTTTTCACTCTATTTTTATCCTGAAAGATGAGCAAATACACGGGATGGGAAAGAACAACAAAGGGAGGAAACAAGAACAGAGCAGAAGGAGTAAAAGGCACTCACAAAGAACATGGTATCTGTAAGAAGCTCCATCCATAGTTACAAGTAGATATGGAAATACAACAAAATGACACTGAGGTTGTTTGTCAAAAATTGCCAAAAATATCTGCTTAGAAAAGAAATTTGAGGATAGTGCAAACCCAGCCACAGACTTCCCTTTCCAGTGTCTTATTTCCCACTGAGACATCAAAACATGTGCTTTGGGCAGAACACATACACCTCTCCCAGGAGTATAATATGGGGCATCATAAATTACTGCCCTCTCTTCGATAGAAGTCACACCCAGAGGAAAACAACCTCCACAGGAGATGCTGGGATGGAGCACGTGTGCCTGCTTCAACTCATTGCAAAACTGATGGCTGAGTTTAAACTTGGCAAAGAAGCTCAGTTTGACTTAGCAACGAGGCAGATTTTGGGTGTTGATTAAGACTGACAACTACAGTGGGTGGCAGCAACCACCAGTAGAGAGATGTTCAATTCCCTGAACAGTAGTTTCTTAAACTATTCTGCCAATATGTGTCCAAGTTTAATCATATATTTTACATTCACTAGATATTCCAGAAAGCATTTAATGCCTCAAAGTGTCTTAATCAGCCAACTCAAAAACTTGAAGACTTTCAAAAGACAACCAAAACACTGAGCATATTGTAACATCTTCGGAACAATAGTAAATATGGTCTCAAAACTCAGAAAAGTGCCATTAAACCCAAAAGGAAGCCCATCAGCCATAGGCAAATCATAAAAATTAGCTCAAGGAGCTACAACCCACACTGTCAAAACATTAAGCATATTGCCAGGATTCACATGCTGTGAACTCTGTCTCCAACAGCCAAGCCTCTGGTTTTTAGGTTACTGTGTTAAGTGCTGCAGTAGTGACTGAAGCTGGCATTGTAAAACAAAAGCACTACACTCACTGTAAACCATATACATTAATTATGTAATGTTACAAAACAGCTGGGAAGGAGACAGGTACAGGGATGCAGCTCTTCAGTGCCATTCCAAACATGTTTCCACGTGCTCCCTACCTAAAGCAAAGACAGAGAACCCGGCCTGTTTGCTACTCCCCAAATAAATATCAACATAGCATTCTCCTTCCTGCCCCCTTGGAAAAACATCTGTGCTGATCAGAAAGAGACATTCTGCCTCAATAAGGATTATGAAGTTACTTTAGACTGGACTCAAGAAGTGGTATCCATGTCATAAGATCAGCTTGCTAAAATTTGCAACATTTTTGCAAAACAGAGCTGGCAAGCACAGGATAATTTTAGGAACAGCACACACCTACAGCCTTAGCAGCAGCTCTATTTTTCTTCACTTAATTGCAAGCAGGTATCTGCACTTTACAGACTGCAGGGCAAATCCACTCTTTTTTCCATCTCCTTAAGATAGACTAAGATTCCATATAATTCTAAAATTACTTTTCTAAAAGGCTTGTCATTTAAAAAAACAAATCAAGGAAAAAAACTTTTCAACGTGATCTACCAGACAACTTCTCTAAAAATAATAAAATTATTTCTGTTGGGTTTGTCCTGAAGACTGACACTTACACTGATCTTCTCTTCAATGACCACTTACACATTTTATCTAAAGCTGAAAAATGATGTGGTTTCCTGAAATGATTAAAAGACAAAATCACTTCATTTAATGACAGTGTGTCACATCTCTCAGCACTGAGAAAATCCGTATAAATTAATGAAACTTCATATTTTTCGATAGCACACCTTCCAGTTCACTAGCACAACACTCTACTTCTAATACAGAAAAAATGAACAGTGGAACATCTATAGGACAAAGACAGCAAAGGAGCCAGTCAGTAATTCAAGCTGAAAAGAGGAGATTCAAGCTGACAAACTGGCATCCTCCACAGAATGAGTCTGACACTTTTTATAGCTACTGACACAGCAACGAATGCTTTACTTGGGGTGGAGCTAAACGCAATGTTCTTCAGAGTACTTTCTTAAAAGAAAGCATTTCCCAATCCTTGTAAAGAAGCAACTTTAGCTACAAGCAGGAAAGAAAAAAAAAGTCCTGCCATAGTTAATTAGGCCCCAGCTCTGGCAATTATCTTGACAGGAAGGGAAAAGCAACATTCTATTATGTTATCAGCAGCTCTTTCTTAAGGGAGAGCTGTATCAGATGGGCCCCAAAGTACCTGTTTGCTTTAGTTTTCTAATGCTTCCATTATTGAGCTCAATTCCAACAGAAAGCTGGGGTTTTTTAAAGGTACATACTGCTCAGCAGCCTTTGCAAGACAGGGTCTAGCATTGCCCTGGCAGTGTTTTCATCTAACTTGGCCCTAGCAGAGTAGACTTCAAATTTAAATCTCAGAGCGTTCACTTACAGCATTGATTTGCTTATGGTTATCACACCTAAAGCATGCCTTACAATAGAAATAAAGCTTGAGTTTGAGTTACTAATTGAAAAATAAAATTGCTTTCTAAAATGCTAAATGCAACGATTTATTAATTTGGTCTCACTGAATTTAAAGTGAATTAGTTAAATAGAGAGTCCTAACTAACCACAATTGATTTAGGAAACTTTGCACACAAGTTCAACTAAGACCCTCTTGCAATATTCCCCCCTCCCCATTAAGTAAGAATGACAAGTTTTTACTCAATTTTTGGATTCTACCTAAATTTTTAATGGATGTCCATTTTTTCTCTACAAGTTATTAATGACTCCTATATTAGCGGTTTTATCTTACTTCTTTGACTTGTACTGGAACGTTAGCAGAACATTTTTGTTGCTGAAAATTCCTTAGACTTTGCGAGCTGGCACACATTATATGTGGTTTCATAACTGCAGATTACACCAAGGAAAGCTTTAAAAAGTGGACAATTTGTGTTTAAGAAAAATAAAAGCACTGTGGCTCAAGTGATCCGAGAAGCTTTCATGTGGTGTTATTATGTGGATTACCACAGCCTTTACATTTACATAACAATATATACACCAGGTCAGACCAAAACCTAGACCAGTGTCTGAAAGGTCAACCACCACCACACACTAACAGAACTGGCCAAAAAAATGCAAATGGGTTTGGACAACTCAGACATCAGACTGGGGCTTGGGACTGGATTAGGTTCTTCAGTCATCTTTGTTAAAAGAAAGACTCAGTCTATTCTACTAGGCTGGAGATGGGATAGCAATGGCTTTATTCCCATTGACAATAAGATTTCCTGTCTCCTTTACTTCTTGATGGCAAAGTTGAAAATGGCCAATGACTGAAACCACCACAGAGGAAAGAGAACGATTCACTTTTTTCCCCCCTCACAAATACAGGAATACTCCTTAGAGTAAATCAGCATTCTCTAGTAACAATTTCTTTCTACACATAAGTTTGGTTCCAGTTTTGTATTTTGTCTGGAAGCATGCAAGAAATAACTCATCTGTGAAAAACATAAAACAAAATCAGCAATAAAAAACAGGCACTAGAAGCCTGAGAACACTGAATTAACTGCAGAGCCCAGCACTGGGTAGCCAGGACACCCACTGCACCACATACCTCCATCTTTTGTCTTCACCAGCCCACTACAAAATCACTTGCATTTCTATTTTAAAAAGCATATGTGTATACCACTTGTATTTACTGATCAGTAACAGAAGAAAAACAATGTCTTTTTGTACTCCTTTTAAACACACTTAGCTGTCATAAAAAAAGAAAGAGACACCTATTTTTTATTCATCCTTCCAATATTCAGAACTAAACAACTCAGTGATTCAAAACATTACACAGGAAACAGACAGCTTTGAGTCACTCTTGTTTATCTATCACATTCTTGAAACTACTGAAACTGTAGTGTAAAGGTACACTTGAAGTATGCTTCACTCTGGAAATTCAACAATTTAAAAATGCAAATTCTTTTTTTATGTTGTTTCTCTTTACTAACAAAAATCAGTTCTTCTGAGTTTTGCTGAAAAATACAATCCCATACAACTGAGGAGACAAATGGAAAGGAGCCAATGAGAGGATCCACATCATGTCAGTGTTTCCTCCTGCAAGACACTGATGACTCCCGTGAATTAGAGGGAGTAGTAGCAGTATCTGCTTTCACCTGTCAAGACGTAACCCAGTGCAGGCAGCATCAGTCACTCACAGGGCCGTCTGTCAGGCAGGAAGTGGGACTTTTCACTTGCACCAGTTATTCACACCTAAAGAATCCCCGTAACGTTTGTTGTCAGCTTTACAAAGTGAAATAAGAAAAGCGCTGAGGGAGGGAAACACAGGTGATCTCTATTTGCAGTCCCTTCATTTCCCACAAAGTCAAGAACAGTAGAGCACCTACTACAATTTCTATTTTACAGACCATTCCGTGCAGCTTTTACAGTCACCTATCAATTATACCAGATGCAAATCTTGTATTTTACCTGGTTCTAGAAACAGAGAAATAATTTAGCTATTATTAAGATAGCATTTTTTGTTCAAAAGACTAGAATAATTTTCTAAAAATTGTAATCAGCTGTTGTCTATACACCCTGCTTTCTTATCACATTCTCTAAATTGCAGTGAGCCTATCTTTGTGCAGAAAATGCAGTTTGGACAGAAATGAATAGACCGTTGTCTAGACCACTTCTCAAGCTCGGTTTTTGGAACAAATACTAATCCCATTTGGTTTCCTGACAGCAAATGAATCAGGTTCCTCAAAGAATGTAGATGCTGGTATTTTCTTCTGAAAACACAAGGAGGACCAATACCCTAACCACTGGGGTTTTAGTGGGTTTTAACTTCTCCCTGTGCTTCCTCTGGCTTCTGCTGGCTCTATTTGTCTTTTAATATCTTTTGAACAGTGGCACTCCTTCACCAGTGCCAGAGGAAGGCAACTCAGCTCCAAACCCGTCACTCAGGGCACTCCAAAGAGCAGAGACAACTGCAGAAACCTGAAATGTGGAAGGAAGGGTCTAACCTGTTTCTGCTTCTCAAACAAGCATGTTGAAGGACAGATGTTTGTTAGCATAAGGTACAGCAACGAAACTCAAGAGTAAACCTTCTGACAGTCATGTCAGAAAGGAAGGTATTGCTTAGACCCGAACACCAGGCAGGATCTCAGTGTCTCTAAATATTTCTCATGGGCTAGCCCTAAGTATTTCATCAAGCACTCTCAGGCCAGGTGGCTCTGGCTGGCACACTGACTCCCTTGGCTTCCACAACACACAGCAAAGCACCACGAGCACTGCAGACAAAGCCAAACTACCAGCACAGGATTCAGCTGTGGACAAAGCCAAACTACCAGCACAGGATTCAGCTGTGGACAAAGCCAAACTACCAGCACAGGATTCAGCTGTGGACAAAGCCAAACTACCAGCACAGGATTCAGCTGTGGACAAGAGGCTCGTTTGAGTTAGGGCTTTCCTCACCACAGTCAGCTCCACACTTTCAAATTAAGTTCTATACACATAACCATACACAAGAAACTCAGGGTTTGGGGTATTTGCCAAAATACTGTCTAGGTGCTCGAATAAGAGCAGTGGAATGATTTTTATCTACTGTTCCTATCCAAGTGAGGGACCCTTTTTTACTTTACACTCCAAGTTAAGATGATTTATAGTGACACTTCAAGACGCAGATTTTGAATAATCCTCTAAGACCACAATTTGCAGTACCTGAGTATTAACTGGCCAATGAATAATAATTAGAGACATGTGGAATTTGATATAGCATTTTCTACCAGAGACAAAACCAGAAAACAATGTTTCTTTATTTGCACAAATTAATACTGTTGTTAAAAACTTCACCACATCCAGGCAGCTACACTGATCAAACCACCAGCCAAATCCCTCCCAGTTTACAGGAAACATCCTAACAGCATGGTTCCCTGACTTCAGAAGTTTACTATGATACTAGAGATGCTGTACACTTTTGAGAACACAGTGCCACAGCACTGTGTTAGTGCTTTATTTAAATAACTGGTATTGTCAATCACCCTACTAAATGTTTAGTGGGCTTCACTAGTATACCTTAACTTAAACGGAAAAAAATGCATTAGCACAATACTACGTTAAGAACGTGCACGAACATGGTCATTCAAGGCAAACAACACGATTCCCACACAAACCACAGTACAGCTAACCATCTGTACATACTCCATAGACACTCAACGAGTAAAGGCAAGATTAATCAAACACTAGCACATCTTAAGAAGCCAAACACATAGAACCGGTAACAAGTGCTGTCACCACAAAACTGTAAGCCTGATAATTCCTGAACGCATTTGACAGAGGTATTTTTCAGTAGCCTCTTCACAGGCTGCAAATGCATCTAAACGACACGGGTATGTTGACGTACACTGTCCACACACGCTCGGCTTGCAGCGCACCGATAACACCTGAGACCGAGTCCCCTCGGCGGATTTCACATCGCAGCCGGCTCCGGGCTCGGCACCGCCAAACACACGAGCCAGGCCCGGCCCAGGCACCGGGCAGATGCAACAGGAGCCACCCGGCGCTGCCGCCGCCTCTACCCCTTATCGCCCTCTGCGGCGAAGGGCTGGAGAGGACCTACGTGTCCAAGCGGCTGATGGGGAACCCAAGGGAGAGGCTGGGGAACGCCAGTGCAAAGCTCTGTGCCACAAAAGCGAGCGCCGCCGGCTCGGAGGCGAAAGCTCCCGGGGCCGGGCGGCCGCCCCCGCAGCTCCCCCCGCACCCCTCCACTCACTCTTGGTCGCGGCGATCAGGTTCTTCCCATCCTTCAGCAGCTCCTTGATAAACTTATTGGTCTTCTCCAGCTCGGCCTCGTGGGCTCTGACCCTCTCCCTGAACCAGGGGCTGTCCAGGTAGCAGTCGCTGAACTCCAGGGGCTGCAGCCCCATGGCGGCGGCTGCGGCTGCTGCTGCTGCTGCTGCTGCCGGCTCCCCGCGAACCGCAGCACGGCCGCGGCCACAAAGACGGAGCGGCGGCTCCCCCCGCGCAGGGCTGGGCGCGGGCAAAGGCGATCCGAGCACGGCAGAGCCGCCCTCCCGGCAGCCCCG
>VZRZ01005482.1:1997251-2031038 GCA_013398175.1 Climacteris rufus
GGCGGGCACAGCCCGGGGCCCGCCTGAGCCTGCCGCCCGTCCCTTGCGAGCTCCCCGCGGTACCAGGCGGGGCGCTGGGGCCGCGCCGGTGCCCCCGGTCTCCGGGCAAGGCGGCCCAGCCGGGGCGCTGCGGGCAGGTACTGCCCCACCAGAGAGAGCCCTCTGCCGTGCAGAGACACCTCGGCAAGTTAGAGATGGGCAATCACCCACCGCATGAAGGGCAAGTGCCGGATCGTGAACCTGGGACGGGACAACCCTGGCTGTGCGTAGTGTGGGGAATGAGAGGTTGGAGAGCAATGCCGCGGAAAGGGAGCTGGGGGCCCTGTCGCTGGCAAGTTGAACATGAGTCAGCGAAGCCCTGTCAGCCAGGAGGGCCACGCGTGTCCTGGGGGGCACCAGGCCCAGCATCGCCAGCTGGGCCAGGGAGGGATTGTCCCGCTCTGCTCTGCACTGGGGCGGCCTCACTTTGAATATTGTGTGCAGTTTTGGGCACCACAACACAAGAAACATATTAAGTCATTAGAGAGCATCCAAAAGAGGGCAGGAAATCTGGTGAAGGGCCTTGAGGTGAAGCCGTAAGTTAGGAAATTCATGAAGAAAACAGAAAAGGCTTATAGTTATATTTGTATTTATAATTTAGCTATAATTCCATAGTTTTAATGGTTTGACAGCAGTGCAATTCATAGTGCTTTGGTGTGACTTTCCTAGATGATTGGGGGTTGTATGTTTTAGTCATGAGTGTATATCGTATCTCCTCTCAGAGTGAACTCAATCTATTTTGTTTTCTGTATTTTGTCAAATTGAGCATCAGTTCCTGCTTCATGTGAATCAATGAGCCTTGGTATTAAATAGATATATTATTATTATTGGGCCCACAGTTAAGCCTAAACTGCACATCTGATAGGAAGACAACTGGAGGTGTAACTATCAACCTTTTTCTGTATGACCCCATGCACTGACCTGCAGAAGTCAAGTAGGAAATGAGGTGGACACTTGATGAATCTTGTTTCTAATTGCTTCCATTCATAGAGCAGTGTATTGGGTAGTATTCAATTTTGCAAACATTTGGGGTTTTTAATAACTGTCCACTTGAGAGTCTGCTTCAGAAACCAGACAGAGGATGTGTGTTACCCGTCTGACAGTGATCACAGAGCTCAAGTGAGCAAACACAGAATTTCGTGATCAAAGGCAAAGATAATGTCCTCACTGTTCGTGTAGGTAAGGATGATAAGAAAACACAATTATGTAAAGAAAGGGAGAGGAAGTGGAGGCTTGACAGGAAGGCTCCTGATTAAAGGTAGTTTCTGAAAGTAGTCTTACAATGAGTGCAGCCCTTCCAAATGAGTTGCTACCTAAAAATGCAGATGATTTGCCTGAAATCACAGCAGACCAAGAGAGGCTATTGAAAACAGACATTGATCATTCAGTCTTTCAGCCAAGTGTCCCACCTGCTAGATCACATTATCTGCTGTAATACTTGTTTTCTAATATTACTTAACCGAGAAGTTGCTATGCTACCCAAAACTCAGTTTAAAATGAATGTTAAAAAGAAAAAAAAACCTTAAGGAAATAACAAACAATCCTTATCTCTGTTTAGATTACTGGAGCAGTATTTCAAGAGTAGGTATGCCTTCCATGAGTTTGTTTACTTTGTCCTGTAGTTGTCTTCAGCATTAAAGTTGGAATAATATTTTTCATGCTTGTTTATAGTTACTGTAATTTCCCTATTATAATTCCACTGAAATGTTGTAGGGGGTCACATGTTTTGTGTGGCATTGCTTGCATTCAAATTAAATAAAGAAATAAAAATGGAATGTTTATCTTAGTCCTGAGTTTTTTTAGCTGGCAAAAAACCCCACCAGGTCTAAAATTTAGATTTGTCCTGCCATGACAGACCCATAAGGGAAAATTGGTCCACCTGCCTCAATCACGTGAAGTAAAAATATATTCCTTTCTAGTTGCAGCTAAAAAGAGCAGTCAGTCCAACAGAAATACATACATAAATGTAAAACATTTTTCCCAGAATAAAGAGAGTCAATTTGCATTTACACAATAAAGTAAGGAAGCAAATTCACTATTAAGCTGATATTCTATGCTGTTTATCCAGTTAATCCAGACAACATACTGGACTTCTACTGCCATAATTATTAAATATATCTTTCCTTAAACCTGATTCACCAGATGAAAATACTGTTGGACTCTGAAGCTGCAGAATTGTCATTTAAAACAAAAGATGGAAGACTGAGGAGAAATAATAATTTGTTAATTTATGCACAACAATTACCTATCTAATGAGCAATAAAAGGAGTTGCCCTTTTACTACTAATTAAGGCTTAAATTGGCTTTATATCAGAAAACTCTCCTCTTTTCTGCCATTCCCTACTCCAGGTCATAAAATTTTACATCCTTCTTGTAGCCTCTTTTAAGAGACTATGACATGGATTACTATGTGAAGCTCTAGCAATATCCTGTCCACAAACTGTGTATTTATCTTTGCTTTGGTTATTTTCCCTTGACATTCATTGCAAACATGGTTTCAGGAAATACCCTTTTCGAGTCATTTTATACAACAGGCATACAGCAGCATGTTTTGTTCCATCTTACCTTCTCTCTGGTCTTGTCTGATCACCATTCTGATTTTTATGAAAGATGATATTCTGATGTGTGACTGATTGTGTCTCCAAGCTGTAAGTTAAGGAGAGATGGGTTAGAAATTAGTGAATGTAACTTTCTGCTTTACTGACATTTTATTACAGAGCATTGATTTCAGCTCCCACCATTACCAGAACACAGCTGTGTTGTTGAAAACATCATTAGCAACAGCATCCTTCCAAGGAATTACAGTTTCTTGTCTTGTCCAAGCACTTTTACCTCTGTTAGTTCTATCATGGGTTTAACAGAAGGTTTACAGTTTCCTTCTAACTCTCATCTTGCTTATGACTCTGTCATCACTGTAGGCTTGAAAGATCTTAGGAGTGTTATGGATATGTGAGGTACCTCTAGGCTGCATGCTCCCTCTCCTCTCCATCAAGTGCAAATAGAAGAGGATTGATGTCTGACCACCCATGATGCAGAACATTGTTTATTCTACTGTCAACTAATCTGATGCTTATTATGACAATCATGTCATATACCTGGTAAGATGGGCATTCCTTTCTGGGACTCCTTTACAGCACAAGCTTTACCCAACAAATTATTTTAGAATGCAGCTGTATGTTTTTTCAGTGTTACAAACATTGAATTCTGTGGCTATTTTTTCCTGAAGTGTTCCATTAAACAGTTGTGAGAATGAAATCAACAAATATCCTCCCCAGCCTTTGAAATTGACTCTTCTGAATTGCAAGAATTTTACACAGCCACTTTTTAGTAATCTTTCTCCACAAATGGGTCAAATTAGCACACAATACTACTTCATTTATGCTTAAAAATAGGCACTATAAGGAATTTATGCTATCCATTTGGCTATGACAAAAAAATACAGTTGAAGTAGTTTGGAGACTCATGGAGTGAGAGAAAGTTGTTCACTACAGTATTTGGTACAATCCAGCTCCTGCTACACCTCACTGACCACAGGTGATAACTGCCTGGGGGTTTTTTTGCCTCTCTTTCTCACTCTCTTGCTCTCCTGATATCTCACAGGTGCTAATATTTTCTTTGCCCCATACCATCATGCTCTAGCTGGAAAGCATAATTAAGCCAAAGTCAGAGAAGGTTGTTCCCTATCTGTAACTAATGTCAAGTTCACAGCTTTTTTTTTTCAAAACTGAATGAAGGCTTGTTGTTACCAGTTGATTTAATACAATATTATATCCTCCTTTGAAGCTCAGTCCTCATATGAAGTATTTGATATAGTGATATTTGCACATCCTCATGAACTTCATGAAGCCCAAGTGCTTTAGTTACTCTATGTTTTTTCTAGCATAGCTTTCGTCTATCAGAAGTTTATTCTAGTATCATTCAGGTTGCCTATTCTGAGGGTTTTTCTGTCACTTCTCTCAAAATGTTTGTAGACTTACCCTCTCTTGTAATATTACAGAGCAATAATGAAGTTTGCTGGGGGTTACAGTTTAGCTGCTACTGTGTTCCATTTAGACTCATGTTCCCTATTTTCATCTTGGTCAAAATGCTGACCTGACATTTTTACACAATGCTCGTTTGTTTCTAAAAAGGGAATGCACATACAATATCCACAGCTGTAAAAGCCTGGAAGGGCTGCATTCATGCTTTGGAGCAGGAAAGTAAAGATGAGCGGCTTCCAAACACTTCATAATTAGTAAACAATGCCATGGCCTGTTCTTGTCCCAGAAGTAGGACATGACCCAGTGAACTCTGCCTTTTTATATCTGCACTCCAGGGCTCTGAATGAGGCTGTTCCCCGGAGCACACAGCTCCACAAAGAACATAAGGGGTGTCACAGGCATGGGAGGGAGTGGGATAAGGGACTGGAGATGCCAAGCAAACTCTGAGTTTTGCTCCTCGCAATCCGTTCCTGCCGAGCAAAGCTGTCAAAGGTCCAATACAGGCTTGTTTATGACTTAAAAGCTCATCTGTGGTTCTTGGGACTTACCAGGAGGGGAATTAAAATTAAACGTCAGGAACACCGTGACTGCAGGGCAGCGGAGGCAGTTTCCGCACGGGGCGCAGTTCCCACACCACAGCTGGGCAGCATTTAAGGTGGTGGTGCTGCCGGGGTGCCGCAGCGGCCCTGAACAGCAGGGAACGGCAAGGGCCTGGATCCAGCATCGCTGCGGATCCCTTCTACAGCCCTGCGTTCGCACGAGCTGCGTTACCAGCTTCCGAGAGCCTGGATGCGGGCGGGGGAAAGAGGCGGATAATGGACACACCTTTACTCCGCCGCGCTCGCTGCCGCCCGGCGCCTGCGCGATGGCCGCGGCCTGGGATCGGCGAGCCGCGCGCGGCCCTGAGGGGTGGCCTTGGAGCAGGTGATGGATGGGCCTGGAGCGGGTGATTCCCCGGAGCGGGTGATTCCCCGGGGCAGGGGAAGCCCTCACGTCCCCCGGGGCAGCCTCTCGTGGGGCACCGCCTGGAACCGGGCGGTTCTGCGGCCGCCCTGCCCCGGCCTCACGGGCGAGCGGCGGGGCCTCCCTGGCTCCGCGAGTCCCTGTGTGCGATGTCGGGGTGCGCTCGCGTGGCCGAGGTTTGCTCTCGGTCTCGTTCTTCTTCTTCTTTTTTAAAGAAAAACAAAACAAAACAAAAAAGCCTAGTCGTGATGGTGCTGCGTTTCTTGCAGTCCCTCTCCACGGAACCTTCGTGTTCTTCAGCTTTGGGACACATCTGGACATACTGAAGCGCTTCTCGTCTGCGTACCTTTAAAAATTACAGCGGTTACCAAGGCAGGTATAAAAATGTGCATATTGGTTCTGGTAACTCTTTGATGTTTTCTTAAGGGGAAAAATAGCCGTGTTGCCATGTTATGTAAAATAAACTGTGTACTCATTAGCTCTCTGGGAGGCTTTGCTTATGAAGATGCTGTTCTTCAAGGAGAGAAAATTTCTTTTAAAGTGTTTGTGGTTGATTGTGAAATGTATGTGTTCATGAACGTCCAGCGTGCAAAACTGTTTGGTCAGAAACATGCTAAAATGTGTATTACAAAAATAATTTTTGCAAAGCCAGAAGTGTGATCTGTTTCCAGGACCCAGTCTAACACAGAAATGATGCGCACTTGACTTTTGAATAGTGAACATTCAGAGTTGATTAAATTGTCAGTGGCATAAAGATGAGCATGTTTTTATATTTAGGACTTGGTGGGAGGGAAGATGTTTTTATTAAAGCTGTTAAAAATTGAAATGGTTTTTAATCAGTCAACTTTGTGTACAAACTCTTTGGCCTACTCTATGCAGTATGTGCATGCAAAAAAAATTACTTTTTTTTTTTTTTCTTTTAAAGTGAGTGTTTACATCCTTCAGAATGCCCAACTCCAATGCCAAACTTCACTCTAACCACAGAGGTGGTCGGGAAGCCAGCAGACGGGAATTGGTTTCCAGGTCTTTGCAGAGTGCTCAGCATTGCCTGGAGAACCAGGATTTTGGAACTGCATATGCTCACTATCTCCTGGTACTGAATCTAGCTCCTGAGTTAAAAACTACTGTCAAAGTAAGTGCCCTTTGAATTAAACAATTTTATTTATTGTATTCTCTTCAAGTCTTTGTGACGTGTTTTGCACTTGTGATGTCTTGTCTGTATCTGATTTCTGCTTTTATTTTGAAGACAGAATTAGAAAATCAGTAATAATGGAGATGAGCAATGGCTTTTTTAATAAGCTCTGTATGCTTTTATGAAAGGAGTTCACAGGCTCTTCTTTTAGTCTGAGTGTGTCAATCACATTTAATACAAACAGGGCCTTGTTAGTATTGGACCATGCATTAATATACATGCAGGCTCTTAGTAAACACTGCTGGGTGCTGATCCTCTTGTGTGACTGTTCAAATGTATGTCAGGATACCTCTAGATGTTTTCAGGGCTCAATTCCCTACTTCTGGTAACTCTCAGCAACTCAGTGGTATATGCTTTATTTTTTAGGAAACATTCCAGTTTACTCTCTTTAAATGGGCAGAAGAGCTGGATTCTCTGGCACGAATCCAAGATCTGTTTAACTGCTATGAACAAGCACTTGAACTGTATCCGAATGATGAAGTGATCTGTAATAGTATGGGAGAACATCTCTTCAGGTTTGTACTGATGCATATTCTATTTTTGTAAGGTTCATGTAAGTGTAAGCACATCCTTAATGATGTATAGTGGGTTCTGTTGAACTTAAATCTGTTTGTCTTAAATAGCTTAAACAGAGTAGCCAGCGCTAAAATAAATGTTGGTAGTCACAGAAAAAGTGAAAAAAACCAACAAAATAAACAAACCCACTATGTGTTGTTGCTGCTCAGGTCCTCTAAGGCTGGAATTTTAAGACTGAAATCATAGATTGTACTCTAGAAAGTTTTAATTAGGTTTAATTTAATCAGGTGTAATTAGGTTTGCTTTTCGTGATTACTTCCTTTGTTTTAAAAGAACATCACTCCAAGCATTGTATTAAAATGTACATGTACATTGGTTAGTTTGGGGGCTTTTTTCAGTGCTGTCTGATTTGAGATGATGCTGTAGTTATCATAAAAACCTGATTCAAATTCACAGTTTGGTTTCTTTCGATTTCTTTTTTCAAAGTTGCCACTTAATGCAAAAACTGACAACTCAAAATTTGGTGGTTTTGCAGGATGTTCCAGTTGAATACAGTAAAACAATTTTGGGGTTTATACCACTCTCTTGACTTGAACATCTGTGGGACTGGATTGCAGAGCTGCTGCTGTCGTGTTGTTGCAGTGAGATTTTGTAAAACCTGTTTTCCTTTGTCAAAGGATACAGTAGTGGATGAACAAGCACACGTTGGTATTTTTGGATTGCCTTTGCATTTTACAGCGACTTGATGTAAAGCTGCCAATCATTCTTTTTTATAAAATAGTGCCAGTGTTTCTAAAGATAATCTTTCTAATGAATGTTTCTGATGTCTTTTAGCTGACATAAGACCTCTTTAGAGACCCTCAGAAGTTTACAGCTGACTGAATGCTTTCTATTTGTAATTTTTGCTCTTAGAATGGGCTTCAGGGATGAAGCAGCTGGATATTTTCACAAAGCAGTGAAGCTCAACCCTGACTTTGCTGATGCAAAGGAGAATTTTTACCGCGTTGCCAACTGGCTGGTGGAACGCTGGCACTTCATCATGCTCAACGATGCCAAGAGGAACCTCACCTACCTCAAGGCCATTGAGAATGCTGTCCACTCAGGGAGCAGATCTGTCCTGGATATTGGAACAGGAACAGGAATTTTGAGGTATGCTGCAAGTGCACTTTTAACGTGAATTTAATACAAAAGTATATGTTGTCTGACAAAATTTGGCTGATAGTGGAAAAAATAAATACTTTCATTGTTTTATGGGGACAAAAGAAAGAACGCAAAGCTTTCAGTGAGTCTGGAGGTTAGTGTCTAATAGTATTTTTTGGAACCCTTGGGGAGTATGCTTGTGCTAACTGTGGTGGGTTTTGCTGATAGCATATCAAGAGGATATGAGCTTGTGCAATATCAGTGTTCACACAAGAAATACCAATCCAATTAATGATGACTTTTAGACTGGAACTGGTTGAAATATGAAGCAGATGTGGAGAAGGGGAAAAACCCTGGTTCTTGTTTTTCAGTATGTTTGCAAAAAAGGCAGGAGCATCTTCTGTTTATGCCTGTGAATTATCCAAAACCATGTATGAACTTGCCCGTGATGTGGTGGCAGCAAATAATATGGAAAGAGAGATCAAACTTCTGCATTTGAAGTCACTTGATATAGAAATTCCAAAGGATATACCTGAAAGGTACGTTGTTGCTTTCTGTTCTGGTAGTACTTTGAGTTGGCTCTTAATTTCTAGAAAATAGGAAATGCTCTGTGACCTAAACAGCAAATAGCATTGCTGTGATTACCCATAATTTGTGAAGGTTCTCTGTATCTTTTATGTTTTTAAAGAGTAGAAATGACAACATGTTCTTTAGGTCATACTAATTTCTATGGTAGATCAACAATGTTGTAAATTAAGGAGCTTAATTCTTTGGTAGTGGGAGCTTTAGGGCATATCTAATTATATTGCAGCAACAGAAAAAGAGAAATTAGATTACTATGTCATAAAAGTAATTTTAACACACTTTTATACTTCTGACATGGCTCATTTGGCTCACTTTGTGGCATTGTGACATTGTGGCTCACTTCTGCAGCCTGTGAATAGGATGGAGTTACTAACATTTAAAAAAGTGTCTGTTTATGGTACAGGGTCATGATCTGAAATGATGAAGCTCCTGCTTTAGGCCAATCAAGTCTCCTCTGTCAGCTGAGCTACAGTAACATATATATATATATATATATATACTTTTAGTGTATATAATGAGTTACTAGATGTCACTTGTTAATAAATAAACTACTGCTGTTCTGGAAATGTGTTCTCTTACCATGCTCTATGTTTCTTGCTTTAATTCCAGAGGATTTAAGATTTTAGGGCTGTTTGTCTGTGTAGGAATTTTATTGTGCTTTGATTATAGTTTGGGGCTGTTCAATTCCTTTTTATACACATGCATGGATTCATAGTATTGCACAAAATACATATTCTGCACTATCATTGGCTGTGTGCCCAGGCTGAAGCATCTTCCTGTTTTGGCTTGATTCTTCCCACACAATTTATTTATAAATGCTGAACAAGAAGCATTAGTATTGAGCAAGAAGTAAATTCTTGCTCTCTTTAAATTCTCTTTTATCTGCATCTTAATTACTTCTAACAGCAATTCAAAATGCGTAATTTTTGGAAGAATTAAATTGCCCACATGTACTGAAACTCCAGAACACTAGTGAAAGTTTTCTCTGATTTCACATTGGTATGGTGATTTTTTTTTTCTTTAAAAGAATGATTAATTGTTTACAGCAGTGTTTGTTATACATTATGTTTCATGGTGTTCTCTTTGTTTTCTAGAGTTTCCTTGGTTGTCACAGAAACAGTTGATGCTGGTCTGTTTGGAGAAGGAATTGTGGAGAGCTTGATCCATGCTTGGGAACATCTGCTTTTGCCACCAAAGGTAGGTGATGGGGGTATGTGTGCACACATTCCAGACATATGTGAATGAGAAACAGTTGTCTTGTAAATATTTCATTCCTTTTGGTATGCTAAAAATGAGTGATCTGGGCTTGTTCCATGAATATGATTTTGGTGAGTGGCAGTGAGGCAGCACATACATTGTGCTTCTGTGAGCTTGTGTTCTGAGTAGAGAGGCACTTGCAAAGAATGTTTCTCTGATGTTTCTTCCGACAGCAGAGATCGTTCAGTTTTAATCACTGTTCATTCATTTTTCAAAGTTTTTATCTGTCCCCTATCTTTGCAAGTAACACCAGAAGAGTTTATGTGGCTTTTAAACACACAGTTTTCCTGCAAGTTTGATAACAATCTGGTCCTTTTGAGATACCAGCTAGTAGCAGAAAGTCATGTCAGTCAGTCTAAGCAGAAGATGCTGAGTTATGGTAGAATTATTTCTCATTGTAACACTAGAGAACAATCAACTAGAATTTGGTAGATATGCAATATGCTTATACTCTTCATTTATTTTTGCTGATTTGAACTCATTTGGAAGACTGAGTAATTCCACGGGGTCTCAGGTTTTACCTTATGTATTTTGTATTTTAGCTAGCATACATAAAGCAAAGTAATATGATAAGGAGCCTTATGTAGATTAATCTCTGTTACATGTTATAAAATAGAAGAACTTCTCTTGATGGTGGTTATCTTGATTCCAAGTCATTTAACTAAAGTTTGAGCCGGCTGAAACCTTTTGTGTTGTATTGAAGCTGGTGACCTCTAGTGTTAAGTACAGGAATGATGCATAAATGAAAAGTCCTCAAATGTTTCAATGTATTGTAACAGAATACAAATTGAAAAACACTGTTACAGTTACCCAGAGGAAGTAGTAGATTGAAAAGTAAAGCAGATGCCTCGTTATATTGAAACACTGTATTTAAGAAACTTCTATAATGGTCAGCAGAATACCAAAGACCAGAATCTTTTTTTTACCAGTCACTAAGCACTTAATGCTGTTTTGATTATCACTTAAATGGCTCACTGATATGCAACTTAGGCTTTTCAGTAATGGTAGAAATAGGCCACTGTCTCATTGCATGTTGTTGTTCATGTTTTCACAGCCTAAAACGCAAGACATCAGTGCTGGAGGCTATGGCAGAGTTATTCCTGCTAGTGCTACAATATTTGGGATGGCAGTGGAATGCAAAGAGATACGTAGACATCACAGGTGTGTTTAAGCTCTAGCAAGGCTTGAACTCATATTTTTTATTTGGGAAGAGAGAGCAGTTGTTTTTATTGATGATTTTTCGTTTACTGTTCTCTTTATTTTTTGAAGGGCTGATTATCTGTTTAACTAAACAGATCTCTCAAACTCCCCACCCCTTTTCCAGGCTCTCTTTTTTTTTTTTTTTCTCACCTCCCTACCCCTTTGAGGTTCAGTTTTTCTGATTCCCTTAATCATACAGCTGTACTGAAATACATGCTTCTATTTAATTCCTTCATAATAAAATTACTTCTCAGTTTTGGTATTGGAGATTCTTGGATTAACTGCCTTTATCCTCATTATACTCTCTTTATAATCTGCTCCATTCTTCACTTCTGGATCTAACCCTTCCAGAATTGTGTAAAGCCTGAGTGTTGATAGCCCCATCTAGCATTATCTGTCTGACTGTCCTTTGCCTAATTCTGAACTGGCATACAGTAAGGTTTCTTTGCTGAGACCAGTGCTGACTGTGTGTCAATTACTTTCATATTTATTCTCATCTTTTAGAACAGTATCTCTGTATGGAGACAGTCTCTGTCTGAGAGGTTTGGACTTGATATATTTTGTTTAGGATTAATCTTGTTGTAGATTAAAGAAAACACTAACTTTTACAGGAGCTTCAGTACACTGGATGAAAAGTAGCCAGACTGCATCAGTGATTTTTCTAATGCAGTAGACCTGGCCAGTGGCCAGAAAGAGACAGGTTCCCATGGTGGATGGTCACAAAATAATTTCTTTTAGAAGTTAATTACTCATCAATTAAAAGAGGTTGTGCCTTGAAACAGGGCATTGACTGTTCCTTGCAAAATTTAAACAGAATGGAAGTTAATGTCCTGTTAACTTGGGATTGTCGATTTGACATTCCATTTTAATAGCTAAAGGTCAGGTGACTAGCAGGACTGAAGTGATTGTAACAAATTAATTATATGCTGTAGAAAAAAGAAAAATGTCACTTTTAAATTTCTTGCCTTTCTAGTTTGAGATGCCTTTTTGCTCCAGTAAGAATATTTTAGTCTAATTTAACAAGTGCTGTTAACTTTTATGTAAAACACTTGCTTTAGACTATCTAGATCTCTTTGAACTATTCTGATGTGCATGGCTTCACATTTCCTCAAGTGTTTTCACAGTCTGCAACAAAACTTGTTGGGGGTTTGGATGGGGATTTTTGAGCAGGAGGCCTGATGAAATAGCAGTGTGAAAGTATCTCTTTTCTCATGATTTTTAAATCATTTAGCACAATTTGTGTCTTGTACAATAAATACAACTTTTCTTTGAGCTTTTCTCATGCTTTAATTTTTTTATGAGTGGTTACAAGCAGACATAGAACCCAGAATTGAATGAATACATGAGTTTTTTTCCCCTGAAGTATATTTAAAAGTGGGTTTAGTCTATCATGAAACACTGATTTATCTTGCTGAGAGAGGGAATCCCCTTTCAGTCCAATCATTGATAATCTTGGGCATCACAGTCATCTCTATGTGTCTGATCTGATCTTCTACTTCATATTCTGTCCCGTTGTTTTAGCAATTTTAGGTTATGCTTCACTTCCTGTGCTCTCTTTGGTGTGGGGTTTTTTTTCCTCTAGGATACAGTGAAATTCTTAACAGTTTTCTTTTAATTCTATTTTTGGTGCACTTAAGCCAACTTTACAGAAGGTTTTGTGCTGATTTACCCCTTATTGTAGCTTTATTACCTGATGTTTTAGTTGTAATGTTTCTTTGCTATAGCTGGTGCTGCTTTTACCCATTGCTTGTGTTCCCTAGAATGACTGTAGGGTGTAACTCTGCTGTGGTGTTATGTCATTTTTGAAAGTATTTTTATGGCATGCCTTAATTTTCTTCTGAAGTCACTGTAAGAATTGCCGTGACGTAAGTCACTGTATTTCTTTGCAAGTTTCAGGTTTCTTCAGTGTTTTATTTTTAGTTGATGTGGCCCTAGAAGCAGAGGTAATAAAGTGAGTGTACTTCTGTGATTGAAGGCAGAAGGTTTTATGATAATAGATCTGAATAAAGACCTTGTACAGCAGCTGGGGTTTTTTGTGATAGTATTTCTTTTAAAATAGTACACGGATTCAGTTTCAAATGAAGGGGAATACATTCTCATCTTTGTTGTTAAAATATCTGTTACTTCACTGAGCAGGTGAGAGGATTTGAGTTGTTGAGAATGCTGCTATATTGGTTATTATTTATTGTGAAGTACTTACTACTTTGTGCTTTCTGTATGGCACATACATTTTTATTGCTATGGAATCTGCACCAAAGATGAAGTCAGATTCATTTTTGCATTTTAACTGTTTTATAATGGTTAAAATACATTTGCCTACGAATCCAGGTTATGGAAAGGGCAGCTTACTCAACTCTGCTATTGTCAGCCTCAAGGAGATGACCATATATGATGAGAATATCATCAGACAGCCTGTCTAGTCATGCTTAGTTGTAGGGAGATTTCTGGCAGGGAGGGGAGGTTCCTGAGAAAGGGATTCAGGACTTAAAATAGCTCTAGAAATAGAAATGTAACTAGTTGTTATTTGAACTTCTGAGTGCTAGATCTTACTGTAAGACAGCAGATTTGCATGATAGTTCCCACTTAAATGGGAAGCACTAAGTCCTTCACAGGCAAATGTACTTATTCAGAATAAAGCATAGCTTGTGCAGGACTTACATAACTTCCTGACTTGTACTCTGAAAATGAGAATATATCTTAAGTCCTCAAACCTAAGAGATGGACAGTCTAAGTAATTGCTTTAAAGCAGTTTAGCAGTTCCTTTGAAGCTTTTTGTATAAGGTCATTTCTAGAAACCCAATTGATGTCCTGTTCTACAAGAGAGGATATGTGTTGTAAAACCATTTTCCACCAAGAAATCAATGCTGAGGCTTTTCTTGCAGCTGTGTAGCTATGAACAATGCTGTATTCTGCAGGAATTGTGCTTGATAAATACCTAAAAGTCCTGCAAAATCAGAGACTCCTAAAATGCATTTTCCTATTGCGCGTCTATCTTTGTTCTGAGTATTCTGTTTACTTGAAAGAAACACCTTCATCATTTGTCTAATGCAGCAGAAGAAAAGCTTTATTTGTTCTTATTATCACAGGGTTTGTTTTTCTTTTTAGTTCTTTGTCAAGACACAGTGAGTTGTACTTAAGGTGGCAAAACTCTGTGGCCTTTGGCAAAGGACATATTGGGCTTTTTCTCAGTCTCTGGTTGCAACATTCAGTTCTGGTTCTTGAAAGTGATGTGCATTTTCTATGCTTTAGAGCTGCTCTGAATGTGACAACCCCCACAGAACTGTTTTAGTATTTTTTAGGTTTTGTATTCTAACACTGTACATTTAAAAATAGTCAGCCTAGGGAGAATTCTCTGTAAGTTTTTGGTGAAATTACTTGGAGTTTCATTTCTCCCTTTTTCTGCCTTTACTCCCAGAGTGGGAATGCAAGAAGTTGCTGGTGTGTGCTTGTCAAATTCAGTGCAGTTCTTCAGCCCAACATATGCTTCTGCTGGCTCAGAGGAGACTGTGGAGCCTTACACTACTGAGAAGCTCAGTCGTATTCCTGGGGGTTACAGACCCCTGACAGAACCCTGTCAGGTCATGACAGTAGATTTCAACAATCTGCAGGTAATGATTTTTCTTACATCCTTCATAGGTAATCATTTTATGAATAATGAGCATCCTATGTCTTATTTGCTTTTGGGTTCAGCTTCAGAACAGTTCACAAGTGCAAACTGAAATCCTCTGCTGGTTTTGACGCTTGTGTGGTGATGTGATTCATCAGGTGGCAGTCTGTGATTTTTTTGAAGATGGATTTTTTGTTTGTTGGGCATAGTTTAGGGAACTTTATAAACTGCCTCACCATTAGATCAAACAGCTGCCTCAGAACAGGAGTGGGAGGAAGGATGCAGTAGACCTGTCTTAAATCATTTATGCAGTTGTGGAGTTGACTTGGTTTATTCCTCTAAAGTTAGTCTTCAAGAAACTTTTGAAGACAGGATGTATTTTACATCTGGCATAAAAGTGTCAGTTTTGATGGGTAAGTGTAAAAGAGAGGAAGATGAAGAAATTATTCTATTCAGCCAGTTTGATTTCACCCTTCAGCTCCTTTGTATCTTAGGGTATTTCTGTAACAGGGCATTCTAAAATGTAGTAGAATTATTTTGTGTATTTTACACAAAATAGATTTGTATGTGTCTGCTAAATAGGCCTGAACTGGAAGGCAAGGACCTGAGCCCCCTGCAGCTGAGCATGCTAAAAAGATGATACATCTGATCTCGGGTGTGCTTCCTGCTCATTGACCTGTGGCAAGGAGCTAGCATTGAGTCAGAGCTTAAAATAGGTTCTGTTATATAAATGAAATGATTCTTGGCTACTGCTTGGCCAGGAGTTGCAGTGTTTCTGAATCAGTAACTTTTCCTAGTTGGCTTGTCTGACATCCTGAGATTAAAAATGAAATAAGACAAGGTTCTTCAGTATACTGCTGGGGGCAATCTCTGTGACCTAATGTTGCTTCTGCTTCTAGCATCAATAACAAACTATTGCTCTCATCTGAGAGGTGTCTGTTCTTAAGCATCTGCCTGCTGGCAAACATGTAAAGATAATTTTAAAGAGTAAAGAACAGTGTTGCTCTTTAAATCGTGTTTCAGAACAGCTCCTTTGAAGTTTCAGTTAGATTAATGGAGTGTTCCTGTCATGAAATGTTAAGCTATCATAAATAAAAAGGAAGAAGTGCCACTGTTATGAATCACTGATGTGGTGGGGAATCCTTGGTTACTGTTTGTTGTTACTTTGTCACTGGGCAAATGGGGCAGTTCCAAACACTGGTAGGTCACTTTCAGCATGGATTTTTTGTTTAGGTTTGGGTTTTTTTTGTTCCATGAGTGCCACTAAAAATAAGAAAAAGGAAAATTGTCTCTCTTCCTATTGTAATAAAAAAACCCCGCTAGTCTTACAAACAGTAGCAGACTTACTACAAAATACATAAACACAGATAAAAAATCACTTAGCATTGATAAGGTAATTTCAAAGACCCATTTTCTAAACTCTTATTTCAAAGAACTAGAGGGATGTTGTATTTGTTCTGCTTGTACTGACTACCCAGACCTAAATTGACAGAAATGAGAACAAGGCGCAAAATACAGTACAACAGTGTTTCTCAAATTGAGTTGTAGAAGACTTCAAAGACATTAGTATAGATCAGAGAAATAATAAGTCAAAATTCAAAAATAATAAGAAGAAGAATTTGGGAAAAGCAGCTGCTTTATGCTGATTACTGTATTACTGGTGTTATTAGCAGCAGCAGCTCAGTCCCTCCCAGGCAGGGGAATGAGGTGTGGCTGTAATTACAGGCTGCAGGCACTTGCACCCAGCCAGGTACTACCTGTGTGCATGTTTGCTGGCAGCAGATCAGTGCCACTGGCAGGGAAGTGAGTGTTTACCTCTGCAGCCAGTAATTAAAGCTCAGTCTCACTTTCAGGCCCTAAAGGAACTGTGCTTTTGCCAACAGTTACAGATTTTGGCTCTTTGTAATTCTCATGAGAAGTTATGGTGTGGAATATTTGAGAAATTGTGGATCAAGACATAGGAAACACAATAACTGCATTCTTTCTATAGTTTTCCCTTTTGTTTGTAGTCCCATTTACTACTTTTAATGTAAGTTACCTTTTCCTCACTTACAGGATATGTGTGGCATAGCATCATTTTTGGGGTTTACTGCCTGTTCCTGTATCATTGATTTATTTCCTTTGCTCTCTCTTTAACAAAAGTAGTTGATAAATTGCCATCCTGATGTGCTATGGCTGTTCAATCTGTGATTGTCATAAATAATAGAAGAAGGTTTTTAAAGTGGCAAATGTGAGGAATAAATATGGGTTAAGCAGCATGGTAGAGAGCAGGGAAAGCTGAAATAAGTTGAAATCTTCAAATGGGTTTTTAAGTGATGGCAGTGTAACACTGCAGTTACTAGAACCCAGTGGATGAGAACCTTGGGCCTGCTGCATTTGAGGAATAATGAGGAAGAATATTTTTAATATCAAATACACTTCTAAACATCTATAACTTCCCAGAAACCAAGAAACAGAGCTTGCTGTCTTGCTTCAAGGGGCTGGATGCCAGCAAAGCTTCAACTTACCACTCCTTCCCTCACTAGTTAAAGAGGTACCAAAAAAATAACTAGCAGC
The DNA here is from genome assembly GCA_013398175.1 of Climacteris rufus. Taxonomy (NCBI): domain Eukaryota; kingdom Metazoa; phylum Chordata; class Aves; order Passeriformes; family Climacteridae; genus Climacteris; species Climacteris rufus. Next base: position 2,014,287 of record VZRZ01005482.1, read on the forward strand.
AAAGCACTTTTATTGAAGAACAGCGAAATCTTACTATTTATGCTAACTTTGTTAGCATCCAGTCATTTTGACTTGTCCATTGTTCAGCCATGTCTCTGTTGTGAGAAGAGAGATAGACAAGCTCTCGGAGAACAGAGAAGGAGAATGAAGAGGGAAAAATAAAAAATCCAGCATGTGAGAGCTACTCATGAGTGGAACTTCTCTTTTGCCCTCTGTGTTTTAAGATTCAAATTTAAAGGGGACAAGTGTTGACATAAGCAGATCAGAAGTTGATAAGGAAGGACTTAAGCAAATGACTATGACTAAGTGAACCTTTGATCCATTGTGCTCGACCTCCTGCTATTGGTTTATGCCAGAACTAAGATATTAGTGCTGGTCCTTTTATGTGTTTGAATGTTGGTAGCAGAAGGTAATTCCTGAGAAATACAAATTGTACATGGGAAGGACTTAAATCCTGTTACGTATTCAAAACTTCTTTGGAGCATTGGAGAATTTATAATTGATCCCTTTAGGGTAGACCGTAAGTTCTTCCCAGTAGTGAAATTGTACATGCCTGAGCTTCTACACAAGGCCTCCAGCCCAGACTGCAGAGAAAACACCCTCTAAGGTGTTTGACTTACTGGTTTTATAATGAATTTACTCTGTTTGAGCAAATTCAGTGCTTGCGCACAGGATTTCTGGAACGGATTGAACACAGGTTTTAAGTGCCTGAGCATTGGCTTGATTCCAGCTCAAAAGCCTGGCTCTGTTTTTATTACTTCTCGTAAAGCAAGCCCTGCCAGTCTAGAGTCTTTCTTGCAGTTTTCAGTGGGTTGAAATATGTGTGTTCTTAGATGTAGGCGTGTTTGCTTCTATGGCAGACAGATGCAGGTTGCCCATGTGGGAAATGGCACTTGCCTGGGGAAAACAGTTCCTGTGCTAGTGAGTACTAATGATGAGAATTGGTATTTGTAGAGGCTTCTCAACTTCAGGTTTCTGTTGGGTACCCTCATGGATTGGTGCAGAAATTTTGGGTGATTTAGTTTAATACAAACAATTTTTTATTTATGAGAATAAACTCTCCCACTTTTTTTTCCTCTTTCCGCTTTGGTCAGGAGCTGAAAAGCCTGGCAGCAAGAAAGCCCTGGAAGCTCAGCCTGCCAGTCACTGAAGGAGGAATACTGGATGCTGTTGTGGTGTGGTTTGTACTACAGCTTGATGATGAGCACTCCCTATCTACAAGTCCTAGTGAGGAAACTTGCTGGGAACAGGCAGTCTATCCTGTGCAGGGGCTCGGTACGGCCTGTGGGTTTGCTTGTTGTGCTACACTGGTACTTGGTTTCATTCTGGTGTTGAGCCAGTTAGGTTATCTCAGGGCTAGGAAGTCTACCTAGGATTAGAACTTCAACAGCAAGTAGCTGTGAGGTGGTTCCTGATCGTGTCTGTGGTCTGTTGTGCATGGTCCCTGCATCAGGGCTTGTTCGAGGGACTCTGCTGTGAAGCAGATAAGGGACCTGCTTAAGATCTGGGAGAAGTCTCTTCATTAAGTTGGGTTTTTTTCCTGTACTGAATTTAATGCGGTGTGGAGCAACTCCAGGAAGTGGGGCTACTGACTGGCTCTACTTAGTGCACATGTGACTTAGGGAGGTGGGGAAGGTGAGGTAGGAATTGCTAGCTGCTACTGCCACAAAACCAAAACTTAACATTGCCACCTACCCCTCACCCCATTTTGGACCCAACTTGAGTAGTGTTCTCTGCATACAGGATTTAGCAGTGTCATTTTTAGCAGTGTCTAGTCTCCACCCATTTTTTTGTTCTCCTGTTTCCTAGAATCTTAGAATATCTCAAGTTGGCAGGGACCCATAAGGATCATAGAGTCCAGTTTCCTGCTTCTCACAGGACTACCTAAAATGAAATCACATTTCTAAGAGTGTTGTCCAGATGCTCCTTGAACTCTGGCAGGCATGGTGCTGTGACTATGTCCCTGTGGAACCTGTTCCAGTGACTGATAACCCTGTGGGTGAAGAACCTTTTCCTAATGTCCAGTGTGAACTTGCCTGACACAGCTTCATTCCCTTTCCTCATGTCCTGCCACAGAGAGAAGAGATCAGCACCTTCCCCTCCACTACCACTCTTGACAGGGTTTTAGACCATCATGAGGTCTCTGCTCAGCCTGCCCTTCTCCAGGCTGCACAAAACAAGTGCCCTCAGCTGCTCTTCAAAATCTTGCCCCTGAGGCCTTTCCCTGTCTTGGTCACCCTCCCTGGACACAGTTTAGTGGTTTGATGCCCTCATATTGTGGCACAGACATGAACAAATGAGATAAGGGGTGGGTAGGTGGGTTGGTTGGTTTGTTTTATATGCTGTATGGCTGCTTCAGTGATGTGTCTGTAAAGTAACTGACATGACCTTTTTTATACTCTTTTGCTAAGATTATTCTGTGAAGACTGGAGATACTGTGATGATGGAAGTTTGCTGCCAAGACTGCTACTTGAAGATCCAGAAGATTTCTTCTTTGACCTCAGAGTGTGGGATGGATTTCAGTGACAGAGATGACATGCTGAGTTTGGGCAATGAGGCTGAATTATGTAATGCTCTGGCTGGACTTCAGACAACCAGCAAACAGGATGGCAATACTCCAGTGTGTGTGTTGGAATCCACAGAAATAGCCCTGCTGAATGATGTACCCTACCATGAATGCTTTAAAGCTGCCATGAGCAAAGTGCTCTTGTCATTAAATCCAAGTAAGGACTTGCAGTCCATGGATGTTGATGGACAGGGCAGTGGGATAAACCTCCAAGAGAATCAAAACAAGAGCTCTCTAGATGTGGATCCTGATCCTTTGTACATTTTAGATGTATCTGAAGGCTTCTCCATCCTGCCCATTATAGCTGGCAAACTTGGATCAGTTAAAGCCTACAGTTCTGTTGAGAAAGAGCAGCATCAGGCAGCACTTCATGTCATTGCAGAAGCAAACCATTTCCCTAAGGAAACATTAGAGTTTTGGCTCAGCCACTTAGAAGAAGAAAGTGTGGTGCTACAGAGACCCAAATCAGACAAATTATGGAGTATTATTATCTTGGATGTTATAGAGACATCAGGTTTAATCCAGCAGGAGGTGATGGAAAAGGCTGCAATATCCAGGTACAGCATAAAAGGACAAAAATATTTCTAGGAATCTGTAATTATCTGAAAAAATTTGAGACTGTTCCTTGTAACTACAGAATTACTGACATGTTGCTTCTGTAGAAAAAGCTTTTTTTTTTTTTCCTGAATGGATGGAACCTCTTAGAGTGTTTCTGGCATGACCATTGTATACATGTACATTTTTTTAAAAAGCATCAAGATTTCACAGTCTCAGATTTCTTTATATTATTTTTATGCAAGAACATTCTGTGGATGATTGTATTCCTTGGTCTGTCAGAAGTTTGCAGGATAGCAAATAATAACCAAGGTAGCTTTTAGTGCAAGGTTAAAAAGGCCCAGATTCATGTACATGTCAAACAGTTGTTGGAACAAACTGGTACTGCTGAAAGACAAACACATGGTGTTAGAACAGCCAGGGAGGCAGCAGCAAAGCTGTTCCTCACAGCAGGAGGGGGAAAGAAGGCAGAGCAGGAGAAGTCGAATAATGGAAATGGGTAACTAAGTATGAAATGGATTTATCCCCTCTTGTGGGGCTGGGGAAACTTCTCTGAACTTCATGCTTGGTGATGGCAGGTTATGCTTAGGAGCACTTGACTTCAGAGGAAGAACTAGTGTGCCTTTCTTAAATGTAGTTACTATTCTTTCATTACTGTTGATTGATCAGCTTTACAGGTGGAATCTCTCTCATTTTACAGATGTTTACTGCACAGTGGAGGGAAGATTTTCCCACAGTATGTGTTGGTATATGGGATGCTTGTAGAATCGGAGTCTCTGTTGCTGGAGAGTGCTGTCCAAGGAACAGAACCAACTCTAGGATTTAATATAGCCCCTTTTATCAACCAGTTCAAGGTATGAAGCTGGTGAGGGTCTTCCAGGCATGGTTTCAAAGCTGCAGCTGTTTAGGTGTTTAGATTTGGTGTAAACTGTAAGAAAATGCTGTTGAAATTATCAAGAGAGGTTTATGTGACCACACAGGGACCGTGAGATAAACTGAAATGGGTGATGTTTATTTTAGACCTGCTGTGGAAGTTTTGTCCCAATTACTGTACAGAAGAGTGACTATGCTGTTACTGTTCCCAGACAATTGTATTCCAACGTTTCAGAAGGGATTAGAGGGGTGTATTTTGCATTTTTGTCTGTCTCTGACCAGCATTACAGTAATCCCTGACAACTTCTGTGTCATGATTAAGCTTTGTACTGTTTCACTTTGTAAGGGCTATTGCTGCCTGAAGTTCTGGTCTGTACTCTTAGGTACCTGTTCGTGTGTATTTGGATCTCTGCACGTTACCCTGTGTACCCTTGAGCAAGCCAGCAGAGCTCTTAAGGCTGGATCTCATGAACCCTCTGCTGAACAGCCCCAGCAGAGAAGTGAAGGTCAGTTGTGGGACCCAGAGTGCTTTTAACTGCTCTTCTGCAGGGCTGCTCATTAATTGCTCCTGTGGGCTGAACCTCTCTTTAGTTGTCTGCAAGTATCTCTGAAAAGGATTGAAATGGTTTTAACTACTTCCTTTCCAAAGAACAAAACAGATAACCGATGAATATTTTAAATATTTTTAGGTACAAATTTGTAAGTGTGGCCGAGTCACTGCAATTCCCTTCTGGTATCACATCCATCTGGATGAAGAGCACAGCTTGAACACATCTGATGAGTCCTCACACTGGAAACAAGCTGCAGTTGTTCTGGATGAGCCCATCCCAGTTCAGGTTGGAGATGAACTGGTACTGGATGTTCAACACCACAAAAGCAATATCAGCATTACAGTTAAACGGTGAAGAATGTCCCGTGTGAACTGGTTTCTGGTTAATTATCTATGCAGAAATTGACTGTTCATAACTGCTGTTGCTTTGTATTAAAGTCTAAATTTTATTTACTGACCAAAAAGTCTGTTTTCTTGCTTTAATAACAGATATTTAGGTTCCACTGGTGGACTAAAATTTGCACTGTAAGGCTATTTTACCCAGCAGTTAGGGGAGGTGTTGTCTTTGGTGCAGCAAAAACCTGATTGCTGGCTCATGTAGTGACTACAGGAGTGGGACAGACTTCTGCTATCTCTCAGCTGTAGTGAGAGAAAAAAGCATCTACATGCCTTGTACCAGAAATAAACAGCTGTGGCTGGTGGGGATAGAGTCCTTGTTTCTCAAACTGTAGTTCCACTTCTCAGTTGCCAAAGCCTCCTCCCTCAGTGTATGGAGATGTGAGCCTTGTGGGAGGACTGAAGGGCATTCCAGCTGCAGTATCACAAGTCAGTGCTGCACACAGACCATTCTAAAAAGCTGTTGGGTAACTCAGACTGTATAGTGGAAGCTAAAACTGGTGAACTTTTTAGAATCCCCCACTGAATTATTTCTGGGAATACAATGGCCCTGAACTCATCTGTATGAAAGTTGTGTATCAGTCACTGTGGTACTCCTGAATACCTTCTACAGCATTGCACCTTGGTATAATACAGGTAACCAGTTCCTTCTATTAAATTTATACCAAAGGGAAGACCAATAAAAGCTCTGAACTGAGCACTGATTCTACCTGTGTAAAGAGGAGGAACCCTCTCTCTGTTAGCAAGATATTAACCCTCTATATGATGACTTATGTGTGAGCTAAGCTGCTTTTTACTGTGCTGTCTATTAAATGGAGGCATTTCTGTCATCTTTCTTCAACATCTTTCTTTTATAGAGAAGTGTTTAGATTTCTTGTGTGGGAAGACCTCTGATAAAAGCAAAAACCTTACAGAGTAGTTAAGTGTATTTATTAAGATTTTTAGTGATTAAAATTACAGCAAAATTACTCAAAACAAATTAAAGACACATTCTAGTCTCCCTGAGTGAGGCAAGAGCAATCCTTAAGATTTCTGATTAAAAAACTTGGGAGGAGATTTGGCATAAAAGAAGAGAGAAATAAATACGATTAAGAAGAACTATTTGCAAATGAACTTTTCCTATAATCCTGATAGGTTGTGCTGTGGAATACTGTGGTAGTAGTTTTCAAGAGACAGGATAGGTGTCATTGCAAGATTTCTATTTATTTTTGAAATTCAGGAAGGGTGTTTATGGAAAGGTATGATCCTAAAAGTTACTGCAATTAAAAAAATAACTTTTCTCCCAGAAAATAAAACAAACAAGCAAGAATACTATATTGTGCAAATAGAAAAACTGAGTAATAATGCAATAACTTAGTAGCTTTCCAGAAACACTCTGAAAGAAGCAACCAATACACTTAAATAGCTGTTTCCCTATCAAGGTCCCCTCTGTACCTTACTTAAGTTTTACACCAAATAGACATAACTTCAAGTATTAAAAAAAAAATCTTCAGTGTGAGGTTTATGAAGAGTTAGGGCACAGTAGCTACTCAGCTTCCAGTAGCCCTGATCCTTCAAATATTACTTCTACCCCTGCCCCTTTTTACTTGTACACATGCAGGACATCAGATTATTTCTAGTAGCAGCTAAAGTGGGCACTGAAGTCCCAACACATAAACTTCTACAAGTTGTTTCCTTTTAGAACGAAGCTATTACATGCATAAGGTGATAGCTGGAATCAAGCAGCTATGGATAAGTAGATTCTGATCCTTCATAAGCCCAAACAAGAATTCCCTTTACAGTACAAGCCGTAAAATACTGAAAGCACAAACTCCTGTAGTTGCTCTACTTAAGATCCTCACGATCCTCTTCTTCCATGAGAACAGTTGTGGTCATGTGTCATTCAGGGTCTTAAGTTACTGCAGCAGTAAATCAAGGTGATAGAAGGTGAACAGTTCAAATAAAATCTTTAATTGCTTATTTACAACAAAGGCAATGACTTGGCAAATTGAAAATTATGATTTTCACTTTCTCACTACCGTCAGATACAGCAAGTACATACTCAACTATAAAATATGCAGCCTAGTGAGTAAGGCGCAATATTTACATCACACTAGTACTGCAAAAAAGCACTTAAGATGAATTTACTGACAGCCAGAAGTTAAACATTTATCCTGGAAATGCTAACAATGCTGAAGAGAAACTTAAGATCTTGGCGTTTAAAAAGTAGTACTCTACTGGTTTGGTTTGTCAGATTGCAAACATGCAATAGTAGTAAAAATCTGATAATGGGATAAAAATGATACCCCACCAACATTATCAGTTTTTGCAAAATAACCTTTTGATACAAGTGTAGTGCTTCTCGGGCTGAAATCTAGTCCTAGTAACTTCAGAATTAGACTAGCTACAAAGTTTTACCTCAGCAAAGGCCTTCTCTGGGGGAAAAAACAGCTATTACATTTGAATCCAGGCTATACTAGAAGCATAATACAATCACACATAGACACAAATTTAAGGATACAAATTACTACAGACACAAGATATCCTGCTTTAACAGCTTAAAAAAACCTTAAGTGTTAAAGAATTTATTGCAGCCCAAAATAAATCAGTTTTGTTTTCTACTTTCTTTTTGATATCTTTTATTCCCCCTCCATGTATTTTAAGGTAGCAACCATTATTCTTATTTTAGAAGAGTAGGGAAAAAAATAGTCAAGGTATTAATCCAAAACTTACCATCCTGGCTGTCTCTTCTGAATATAAAAGACTTACAGACTATGAGCTTCAAGGACAACAGATACACCAACCATATGATCTGGGCATGGAATTTGATAGCAAGGCCTAGGGAATGTTTTCTTTTTAGAGGTTCTTTGCTGATGCTCTACAGTAAATATCTTCATGAAGGTTCTGCAGCTACATAGGAATGGGAAGAAGGTGGCATCTGTACAGAGGTTATCATTTCACCCACACTCTGTTCAGCACTGGCTGTGGAAGCTAACCATCATTAAGACAACCAAACAACACAAACAGGTTTTTGTTACTGCCCTCCTTAAACGACATTCTTGAAATTGAGTTTTCCCATTGCTAGTAGTACTTGCACTTCATCTTTATACAAGCAGAGGATTTTTTCAAATGCTTCTTCTGCACTAATGCAATTCAGTGTAATTTTGGTATGATGTGGAAGCATTTAGCAGTTTAAGGAGATGATTCTTACATTTATGCAGAAACCTTTACAGTGTGCGTGTTTCATATCCATGGGGTACTCACAGATGCTCACATCCATTCCAGATTCTGGATTCAGATGTCAATTACAGCCATACCAGATCCTCTTCCTGTCCAAGCAGCAGCTTTCCCAAGCTTTTCAACTTCCATGGTTAATAGTACATGTTAACAGGACATGTGTGGCAATTATCTTACAGACTCCTTGACACATTCAAAGAAAAAGTGAACTTAACTTTTATCCAAAGCTTTCTCTGGTAAGTTATGCTCTAGTTCAGGTGATTCCTCAGCATCCTGACTAGCAGAAGGGTTAAAAATTCCATCGACTGCAGGGACTGTCGTCGGTGTTGTCAGAGGGGTCACAGTGTGTCCAAACCCCTGATAGTGACCCATGGGTGAAGATGGCATTGAAGAAGCATCAGAAATTGGGTCTTGAGTAGATGAAGACAGTAAACTTGTATGCTCATTTTGTTCATGATCCTCAGCAAAAAACATTTTCCTTGGCTGGCCCAAAACTGTCCTCCCTAGAATTATGTCAAATGAAAAGACTCTTTAGTCCTTCCAGCACTACACCAGTCTTTGAGCATATCAACTCTAAAACAGGCATTTTAAATTAGAAGATGATTCTTTGCTTTATATCAATTTTACAGGGGCATTGTTAGTTTTAATAAATAAAAGGATGTCTTTCCATTTAAGAGAAAAACAGAAAGTACATCCCTCTCTTTACCTAGTACACCTGAAACTTTCAAAAGAAAAATTAAAATCTCAACTCTAAGTCAGTCACAGGAGTACTGGAAAGAGCAAAGTGCCAGACAAACCATAAAATCCTCTGGGGATGCAGCTGCCACAAATTTGGTAATAGAATATTCTCAGGATACTATAGAGGTGGCAATAGTGTGACATGAAGCTGGAAATACATATGCTGTTAAGACAGCCTACAAATCTTGTCCGTTACTTACCAACATTTCGAACCTGTTCAGATATATCTGCCCTTAGATCAGAAATATCCCACATTGCAAGAAAGGAGTCAAAGCAGGACCCTTCTTCAGCTTCTTGAACGTAAGGTTTGTAGGAAAAACTGTAGTGATGTGCAATAGCAGCCAGAAACATCTCCACACAAATGATAAAATCCTGCAATGACAGAGACACTGACTTAATCATTCATAATGGGTGAAAAATAGTTCTGGGTTTGTTCTACAAGTGACAGGCTGCAATTGCCCTGGGATACTGACATCAGCTACTTTTCCACCAGGATATTTTTGGCAGGCTTCAGAGAGCCATGGGTACTACACACATACAGGACTTGCTTTAAACAGATATTCGACAAGCAGCAGCTCTACAATGAATACTTGCCAGAAGAAATGCAAGGCTCTGCAACAAAATATTTAACTGGGGCACATTTCCTCTGCCCAATACATGGATATAGAAGTGCGGAGAATAAAACTCACATGGGATGACTGGCTGAAACTTAGCCCAACTTAGAATAAAATCAGTACTAACCAAGCCTGTGCTAATTACAGTGAGTATGATAATATCTGCTTGAGATCAGCAATGTCATCTTACACACAACCATTCCTCCCCAGAAGCAACCATCTGCTCCTACCTGTAAGCCTGTAGCCACAGCTTCCACACTTTGCCATTCCCAGGTGTGTTTCTCAGAAATAACACCAACTTTCACCAACAATGCAATGAGCACAGCCTGCCTATAAAGATTATTTGTTATTTTTATTATTATTATTGTAACAGTAGTGCCAAAAAATCTGCTAGCAAATCTGGTAAACTAGGCCTGTGTATATGTATACACAGGAAGAATTTTACAGAAAATCTTTCTGTTTATATACTCAGATTTAAGAGCAGGAAACAAAAAGAGATGTCATTCAGCCATGACCTTAAAGACCAACAGAACCAAGAGAGAAAATAACCAAAGGAGAGTTTGTTGTTCCAATTAGTCATTAGAACAAGTTGCTTCTTTATCAGGGTATTGCTGCAGCTCACAGAGTAATGCTCAAATAGTCAAATACACTCACTCATTAGCAGCTAAGTGTGAACAATGTTTAATACCAATTTTTAGTTAAATTGCAGGAACTTATTTTGAAAAAGTAACTTTTTACTTTAAAATAAAATAACTGCAAGTGAAGATTCTAAAATAAGTTACGTTCTTGAGAATCACCTTACAGAACAGCAAGTCTAAAAAATAATCTTAAGTGAACAAGATTGCTCTGCCCAATATATTAGTACCCTCTTCCCCTCACTGTACTTCACTAAGATTCTGGGTAGTCTTTTTAAGGCCTCTAACCTCAGTAACAAATACAGCCTTTTTAGCTCTTTTATGATCCACCCTGAGAGCAAGAAGTAATGAGTAAAAAAATCCACTTACCAGAAAGAAACAAAAACTACCATCTTCACACAAAGGAACTTGCCAACAGGTTGGATAGGGTTCAGTTCCTCACGCAGTACTTTATAAAACAGCACCAGGCAATACATAGCAAACTGACAAGGAAAAGAAAATTAATTAAAGCTTTCAAATCCTTGTTTATTTTGTGAGGGAGTTGTTTTACATCATCTCTTCAGGTAGAAAATGTATCACAGTATGATACAACCTTAAAATGCTACCTATTTTTAAAAAAGAGGCTTTGGATTTATGGAATCTTTTCCTTTCTATTTTAAAGAAATTTTTCTTTTTTCCCTGAAATTCCAGTCATTTCAACCAGGACACAAAGAAGTTCCTGCTGCTCTGGGACTGTTGTCACAGCAGAGAGCAAACACAGCTCCTTCTGTAGCAGTCACCCATCAAACACAGGGGTGGCAGCAGGAGGAGGAAGCAACTTCCAAATGATCCCAGTTGTTGTGCTGCTCTGACTCCTGCTGCTGTTGCCAAAAGAAGTAAAACCAATCTTACCCTGACATCATCTGGCAACTGACCCAACAAAAAAGGGTGTAGGCAGGCCAGAATCTCAGCACTGCACACACCACTTTCATTTTTTTTCCTTTGAATGTTATCACCAGCTTTTTAACAGAGAATTTTTAATCTATTGATTCTTTGTGTGCTGGGAGGAAACTGTGCAGGCAAGAGGAGTCATCTCTTATAGAGTGGGGCAAGTCTGCAGCTCTAATGCCTGGGCCATACCATCTCATCCATCAAATAATTTGGGGTAGAGAGGTGGGATGTTTCTTTGCTCTACCACTTTATAGTAAAAATAACAGCAGTTTTAGATCACCTATTTTTCTGGTGTTTTTCATGTATAATTTTCAACAGACAGTAATTTTGACTTACTGAAAAAATTCTGATTTAGTGGAAAATATTCTACCAGACATAAACGCAATCTGCCAATAGTTCATATAGAAGATTCACATAATAATAATAATATGATGACTTATAAGAGCAGAAAAATGTACACTTGGTACTCACCAGTTGTGACATGTTGTTAAGTATAACCAGGTAAGTCCATGCATTGTTGAAGCTGAAGTTTCCTTCATCATACACTCCCACTAGTTCACAAATTCTGGAAGAATTTTTAAAGTTAATCACTGTGTAGTAAGAGATCACTTTCTTGAAGCGTTACATCTTCATTACATCAATCAGCTCTTAGAATCCAAAACCTCTTATGGTACTAAAATATGGGCACTGGGGGCCTGCACAAGAATCAGTTTCTAACAGCATATATATATATATAGTATATGAATATGTATATTGATGCTCATTGTGAGTAGCAACTTACTCCACAGCCCCACAGAATTGACAGTAATGACCATCAATACAAAGTTCATGAAATAAAGCATTCAGCATCATCATGCATAACTGCTTACTATTCCTTTACAACCACAGGCTATATATGTGTGAAGGCACACAGTCTAGCTTGTCACAGGAAAAGTTAAAAAAAATTTTAAAAGTTACATGAAACCTATCTTTAACAACATGCAATTGTTGAAGTCGACGAACAAAGGGAGGATGAAAAAAGAATCTAAAAATTAAGAGATCATAAAAATATGATTCCCACCCTAACAGTACTTTACATTCTCTCCCACTGACTTCAGCAGCAGGCATTAAGTATTTTTTATTTCTATGCTTCAAATAGTCCTTTGCCATAGAGAAGTGATAAAGAAATCATAGATTGATTCAAATTGTTGGGACCCACTGAGCTTGTAACAGGAGCCTGTTTTCAGACTGCCTTTATTCAACACAAAGGGCATGAAAATTCTTTTCAGTGTAACTCAGATTTACATTCTCAAGACCAATATTAATTATTTATGTGTGTACTTACAAAGCAATAATGGTAGTAAATGGTCTGACAACAGTGTACTGCAAAACACCCAGTTTACATCTAAATAATAAAACTCTGCAAGGGAAACACAAAATTAATTGTACACAGATTTAAATACCATTCACTTATGGAAGATTCCTATTCTCAGTAGATTCACTAAGGTAAACTTTTTTTTTAATGGTAATTTCAAGTTCTGCATCCAGGACTTCAGATGCTACAGTATACAGTGTGTGTACATGAAAGACACAAGAGTTGGAGTTTTACAGACATATAATAGGAAATACTCAATGATTCACTTATTTTAGCCACGAAAAACTTCTGGCTGGGCTAAACAAAGTGAATGCAATTTTTGAAGGTGTTTAAGAAAAGCTATGAATCTAAGAAACCTAAAAATCCTAATTGTCTTAAACAATTTTCAGAGAACCAAAGCACTTAGCCCACTATGGCGAACTGTATAAATAAGCTGCAACCACTGAAGACTACCTTCCCCTCCCCTCAAACAGTTTTCTCAAAATTCCCTAAGACAAAGAGATTTTATCAGCTTAAGCATGCAGAAATAAACAGTTTAGGTGCATAAAGCTTTTCATCCCTCACCTGTGAAGTAAAAACAACAGGCTATCTGGTCTACCCCCAACTCCACATGAGGTTTTTGACAAATATTTTATGATAGCAAAAGCAAAGCAAATTCCAGGAGACTTTTTCCTAGTATTTTTCAAAAATGAGAAAGTTTCCTTCAGCACTCCCTGAGTCAAACAATGCATGTTAGTAACTAAGTCGAACTCACAGGACATTTTATAGCTTGGTGGTCACGTGCCCACAGCCTCTTTCAGTAGAGGCTCACAGCTGATCAAACACGTACAGACCACAAACTGACTCTGTCCAGCAACACAAGTTATGCTGCTAAATAAGAAAACAAAATGTTTGTAGTTGACTACACAGCCTAGAACTTTGAGAAGTCATCATATACTCACTCTCCCATAGCCCACGACGGACAGCAACAGAGAGGGGGCAGATGCCTCTGCTGATCTTTCGCTTCTATTATTAACACGAGGTTTGGGTACCGGTTGGTTAAGTAATTTGAAAGAAAAACCATAAAGTTATAGATGACATAAGCTTCATAGCATTCTCGACATGTATCCACATATATTGCAATGTTGGGGTATTTCAAAGCTATCCACTGCAAGAAGAGAGGTACACAAAAGGTTACGTGAGAGAAAGACAAAAGTGGTTCCAATGACAACACTGGGGGCTCGTTCAGCAAGCTCAGGGAGAGCAGGCACTGCTCAATCAGGGCTTGGAGCACTGGGCTCATGAGAGAGCAATGCCACAGCTACAAAGTAATATTCTGCAAAAACATACACGGAACTTTACACTGCACCTCTGGTACTCAACTCGCTAAATCAGAATCTCACAGAGAAAAGGTGGGTTTTTTTGGTTTGTTTTTTTTTTAGCAAAACTCTGATTATGGATAAGATGCCAGAGCTCTCAATTTCTGAGTATCACACTGCTGGTGCAGTGTGCAAATGATATTATCCTTTGCCCCCTGAAGCAAAAAGGAATAAGTTTAGCACTGAGCACAACTCAGGAAAGAATTTTTGTAGTGAGCCTAACTTGGGAAAGGAAGGTAAGGCCCTGAAGTTTGAGTCAGTACTCGGGTCAGTCTAGTTTCCACTTCTGCTATTAAGACGGAAGGACCAGAAGCAAGCTCGTCATACCCCTTTCCATGTCTGTCATAAAGGATACTGAGGGACAGGGCTAAGAAAGGTTAGCAAAAGCAACCTCAAAGCTACACAAGAATGTAGTATCACTGGAACTATGCTTCTGATGTACTCCATAAACAGGAATGCCCAGAAGTTTCTAGGACTACCACTCTCCGTGCAGCACAGCTTCTGCTGTGACACTGTTTTCCCTCACTCCCACAGCAAACAGAATTTGATTGAGCTGTTAACAGTAAGAGAACACTTACACTGTCTAAACTGTAAATCGGCACCATCCACAGAATCCTGTTACAATAACAAAAGAACAGCTTATATTACTAGAAGCATTTTTAATCTGAATTAAATCCAACATTTGTAGCATAGGTAAAATGGGAAGCATTACCTTATTATTGGTTTCTGTAATTCAGGTTGAGTATAATGGACTAAGTGTTGTAGTATCCCCCAGAGAGATATTGGTATAGTCATAAGTAGAAATATCCCAGCGATAAACCATGCCTTGGTATGAATTCCAACCTTGCAAGATCAAAGTTGCAGTCTTAATACTTTAAAGTATTTCAAGTACACAAAACATTTTACAAAAACAGAGTAATGCCCAGTACTTAATTTATTGAAACCCACAACAGATTCCTTGCTTTAGGTCTGGAACTTGTCTCAATTCACTGGTGTATTACAAAGTTTCTGGAAGTCTGTGAATTTAAAGACTTCTTAGCTGTAAAATCAAGTTCCAACTAGTAATCAATCAGTTTCATTTAACAAACTGAAATACATATGCATGTATATACATAAGGACACAAGGTCTGCTAAAACACAGGGCTGAAATTTTGCAGCAAAGTTCTCTGAAAAATAACTACATTAGTAATCCTAAGTACCAAAACCTCAGAAACATAGTAAACTCTTCTGTTTCTTTTGATGAGAATCTCTTCTCTGATCCCCTGCTTTACATCAACATTCCATATCTTCTGTTGCTTTCCAGTTTTGCTTCTGATTAGTTTCTCTACAAGTATCAGATTTCATGGTATAAACTTGGATATAAACATCCATTATGCTGAACATGCATTATGCATCAGAACAGGATTCCAAACCCAAAAATCTTAAACACTCTCAAGAGAGAGCTTACTGCTATTAAGTCCTGAAAATTACACCCTGAAAAAGCTTACCTCCAGGGGCACAGGCTTGTATCACATTGCACAATGCATACATTTTAAGGTTAAAATTTTACTTCTTGTTACAGAAGGGATGCCGTCGTGTGTGTGTGATTCACACACCACTGTCACTGCCACCAGCATGAAAGAGGGGCTTCTCTATGAGCAGAGAAGCTCTACTAAATTCTGCCTGATCAGACAGAAATGTCTTTATGAACACCACCATTACCACTGAGTTTCAAAACCAGTTCTGGGATGAAGTTACGGAGAGAGCCAGGCTCTTCTTGGTGGTGCCAAGCAACAGGAAACGGGCAAAGGGCAGAAACTCATGTACAGAAGTTCCACCTGAACACAAGGAAGAACTTCTTTATTGTGCAGTTCTGGAGCACTGGAACAGATTGACACCAGAGTGGGTGTGGAGCCTCCTTCACTGAACATATTCCACAACCGTCTGGATGCAATCCTGTGCCATGTAGTCTGGGATGACCCTGCTTGAGCAAGGAGGTGGGACCAGATGACCCACTGTGGTCCCTCCCAACCAGACCCATTCTGTGGTTCTTGGCTGACTTAAATTTCTTCAGATTCACACCAACTGTTCAGGCACCAACTATTACAGAAACAGAAGGGGAAAGAAATGCTGCCCTGTTCCACTGCACTTTGCTGGGCCTTTAGCAGAGGGACAAACACAGCCAGCAGCACCTCGGCATTTCTCCAGCCTCTCCTTTCGCAGAGTGGGGCTGCTTGGAAGGGCCCGCAGTGGTCATCTGGTCCAACCTCCCTGCTCAAACAGGGTCATCCCAGAGCACACGACACAGGACTGTGTCCAGATGGCTCTGGAACATCTCCAGTGAGGGAGACTCCACACCCTCTCAGGGCAATCTGTCCTGTCCCAGTGCTCGATGACAGCACAGTGAAGAAGTTCTTCCTTGTGTTCAGGTGGAACTTCCTCTGCATCAGTTTCTCCCCGTTGCCTCTTGTCCTAGTGCATGGCACCGACAAGAGTTCGGCTTCATCCTCCTGACCCCTGTGCTTTAGACACCTTTACACATTGAGGAGGTAGCACCTTGCCCCGCTGGATCCCCCCCGGGGCCGGAGCGCTGCCAGCGGCCCCGGCGGAGCGCCCCCGGCCGCGCCCCTCACCTCCAGCTTCTGCAGCTCCCACACGCAGAGCGGCACCACCACCAGCAGCCCCACGATGTAGAGCAGCACCACGAGCGGCCGGATCCATCGCCGCCAGTTCCCGCAGGTGCACGGCATGGCCGCGGCGCCGCCGGCGCTCCTCGCACCGACCTCAGCGGGCCGGCAGCCCCCGCGGGGCGCGCATCACCGGCGGGGCCGCCGCCTCACATCAGCCGCCACCTCAGCTCCGCGGCTTGGCTCCGTATCCCGGCTCGGCTCCGTATCCCGGCTCGGCTCCGTATCCCGGCTCAGCTCCGTATCCCGCCGCAGCCCGGTCCCGGTCCCGGTCCCTCCCCGGCCCTGCCCTGCCCTGCCC
>VZRZ01005482.1:2031185-2079276 GCA_013398175.1 Climacteris rufus
TCCCGCCCACCGGGGCAGCGGAGAGGATCCTCGCGGCCGAGCCCCCCCGCCCCCAGGAACGCTTGGTGTATTCCACCCGCACCCCCCGCCGCCCGCAGTGGTCTGTGCCGCGCGGGGGGAAGCGTTCCCGGAGGGGAGGGAGCGGAGGGAGTTCACGGCAGGGCATGTGCGGGAACGGCAGAAATGCCAGGAATGCCGGCTAAAGCGCAGGCAACCGCTGTAACTTCAGTGCTGAGCAACGCCCCTGCCTCAAACGCCTCCCCTGCCAGCAGCCGTCCCCAGTCACAGTGCCAGGAATGGGTTGTGACATGGTTGTGACATAAAGGCTCCAGCTGGCATACAAATAATGCAAAATCGTGCAAAGTACGTGTTAAGCTTCAACAGTTTGTTGAAAGTTTATTTCTCTGTTTTGGAAGTGCCGTGTAAAAGCTGCTGAAATGCCAGCTACGTGTGTAGCAGTCGCTGGCAAGCGCAGGCCCTCAGGTGCCGAACTAATTGAGGGGTGCAGGTGAGAACGCTGCCCAGTCTCCTGGGAACTGCAGCTCTGAATTCCTGGGAGGAGGCAAAAGCACATTTTACTTTGAGGCATCACTGAGACGTGTATGCTGGAAGAAACCCCATGAATTAAGAGGTACTAAGGGACAGGATCGCTTATTTCTCTAACAGAATTCCTGATTTTTTTTTTTTTTTTTCCCCCCATTCCTTTCCACCCTAAGTTACCAGTGGTGTCATGGTGCACCATTCAAATAGTAAAGCTACAGAGTTTATTGAATAGTTGCTGTCTCTGTGTTGTGGAAATGACTGGAAACATATTTTCATTGGAAGTATGCACAGTTTAATAAAATTTCCCACTCAGGAAAATTACAAAACCCCAAACTTGTCAGACGATTTAGCCCAGAGTTCCCATAGTCAGCAGTAGGAGGCCAGAGACCTGTTTTTTCCTTTCACACACTGCATCGATGTGACAGCCAGTATGGATGAGGCAGCAGCTCATCTCGGAAGTCTTTAGCTGGCTACTATGAAATGCTGGAGCAGCTCTTCCTTGTCTCTTCCAAGGAAATGTTAGTGAGTCTAAACTCAGCCCACAAACCACCAGCTGAACTCTGCTGGTTTAGCCAGGAATTGAGATTGTGATAGCAGACTGTTAAATTTTCCTTCTGCATCCAACGTTTTAGGAGGAAAAGCAATCTAAGGTGCTACTGATTTTCTCAGTAACTTGTAGGTTCCTCCATAAGTGAGGGTGGTCTTTCTTCTCTATTTGGATATCATCTATTTCATTTAGTCTAGTGCTCCCCTTTCCCACCATTAACTAGAGTTTAGAAGAGGTGTCTGAATTAGCTCAGCAACAGCCCTGACCACCTTAAGTAAAAAGTCTGACACCCCAGTTGCCATTTCTGCCATTTCTTACCAGCCAGTGAATTAGCTACAAATTCAATGTTAAAGTTTAAGAAATATCTTAAAGGGAACTGAAAGATCATCCCTGTGATACAGATAAAATAAAAATAAAGCAGAGGTGAGTGATTATGGCAGATT
This sequence comes from Climacteris rufus, assembly GCA_013398175.1. Lineage (NCBI taxonomy): Eukaryota > Metazoa > Chordata > Aves > Passeriformes > Climacteridae > Climacteris > Climacteris rufus. The sequence goes on from VZRZ01005482.1 coordinate 2,032,719, forward strand.
TGTGAACAGAATCTCCTTCACTGTTAGTTGCACAAAAGAACAAACCTTTCCATACTCTTTTGAGCTGAGATGCTACATTTGTGCATTGTATTACCAAATCAGTAATACCAAGCATGTAATAGACACAACCCCACGTGATGGTAACATATCTGTAATTAATATATTCAAAATGATAAGAAAACATTTTATGTCATTAATGAATAAACACAGCATTTTGTTAAAGTTCAGGATTTTTTTTTTAAATTTCTCAGTACTTTGGTTCATTGCAGGCCAAGCACTGGGTTGGGGTTTATTTGGCTTTCCTAAGAATACAAAGCTGAGAGTTGGCTTCTCAGTGATGTTTTTGATAAAAATTCTTGCATTATTTGGAGGACTTGACGGCAGCAAAGCTGGTGAAGGGTCTGGAGCACAAGTCCTGTGAGAAATGGCTGCTGGGATTGCTTAGTCTGGAGAAAGGAGGCTCAGGGGTGACCTTATCACGGTCTACAACTCCCTGAAAGGAGGCTGTAGCTAGCTGGGAGTCAGCTCTTCTCCCAGGACAAGAGGGAATGGCCTCAAGCCACGTCTGCTGGTGGTTTGTGTGCTTGCCTCAGCCTCCAGAGGAGGCAGCCTTGCCAGAACAAGCCTGGTCTCTTTGTAGTGAGATTTCATAGAAAACAAAGCTTAACACAATTGTGTCACATGGTTACTGGCCTGACATCCTCCCGTAGTGAACTTGAATCTTTTGGACAATTTCAGCCAAATCTGAGTCAAGGGTCAAAGTCCCAAACTCCAGAACACGTCCCTTTAAGTTGAGTGAAGACAGGTAAAGGAGAAAGAGTCAAACCAGTGCTTACCTCTACCCTCCAGAAGAAAAGGAGCTCTCTTGCCTCATACTTACCACAAGCATACTCAGTGGCCAGCCACAGCAGATTGTTTTAAATTAAGATTTCATTAGAATAACTTTGGACTACAAAACCTAATAAATCTTTTCAATCCAGCTGTCTTTGGTTTCCTGTGGTGCTGTAGGGGATTGATACACTAGTCTGAATCCATGCAAACAAGGTAATAAAGTTACTAAAAAAAAAAAAAAAAAAGGAATACATCTCTGGGAGTAGATTGTTCTGAATACTTTCAGAAAGTTTTTCTACAAAGCAAAAGTAGATTGCTTTTTTCTACCCTAAATCCAAGGCTTTAGGCTACAGTCTAGAGGGAAAGCAGGTTTGCCACCAACTTAAATCGAAATATGTGAGCAGGTAACAGACACCTTTTGAAAGTGACAGCAATCTAGTAGACTATGTAAATAAAATTTTCTTTCTTAGGTGAGAAAAAATCATTCCCTTTTACTTTGCATTGGTAAGGGCTTAACTTAAGCTGTGCCTGATGTTAAAAAATACAAAAACACCTGCAAAAACCAAACCCAAACAAAACAAGAAGCTGTGTTTGCTGAGAAGCAAGCAGCATGATCAGAAGTTAAAAATGCAGACACTTTCAGGAAAGACTAAAATAACTGTGTTTAGAGAAGACAAAGGAAACACGATAAACATGTAAATATTTGCTATAAAGATAAGAATTACATTGGTTTTTTTGACACAGATAGTGCAAGGGTGCTGGAACTGTGACAAGAGGAATCATGTATACTTAAGCACTGAAATAGTTTAGTTCCAGTCGTCTCCACCATTAAAAGTTCCTGTAGGAAATCTTCCGCTTCATGTCCCAGAAAAGATTCTGGGTTTTGATCAGAAGAGGAACTGTTCTGATCTGTGAGATTGTTAGGAAATCTTTTGTCAGGAAATCTCTTGTCAGGAAATCTCTTTTTCACTATTCTCATCTTTTAAGAGAACTGAGGCCATGTTATGTCTTAGTTGTGCCAAGTTTCCTGTGTCAAGAACCAATTCTGCCTCTAAATAAATTCATAAACCAAAATTATTTTATTACAGAAGTGAATATGAGCTAATAACAATATGGCCCTCAAAACTGGCATTGTTGTGAGCTGATAGTTGTAAATATTCTTGGGTTTTGGTTGTGTTTGAGTAATACAGGAAACAACTGTATCAAATCTCATCCTCACATATGGATTCATGTTCATGAATTTGTAATTTTTCAAAGCACTGTGCCATGAGAAAGTTCTAATTGATATATAAGAGAAGGGAAGAGTTTCCCAAGTGTTGTGTGGGTTGTCAGTGAACCAGGAGCACTTTGTGGGACTTATTCCATCTCCAGAACACACACAGGCTTCCTTGTTTTCAGAAAGAGGCTACATGTGAAATATTGGTAAAAACCAAACTGACAGAGTTCATCTTCACTAACTATAAAGCCTTCTAATACCACAGAAAAGAGTAAAAAACTACTCCCCAGAACTTGGGGATAACAGCTGTACCAGCAGCATTCTCTGCCACTGGAAAGACTGATGTGAATTATTGTTGATGTCAATCATTATGTACATTCTGCTCTCGTGAATTTCAAATTTATTTAAAAGAGAGTTGTGTTGAAATGTAATAAACTGGGATTATTCCTTAGTATATGGAACCCCATAAATAATTTACTAAATTAAAATGGCAAAGAAAATAGAGTATTTTATAATTGTGGTTGGAAAACGATGTGGTATGTATTATTAATGAATTATATTTTTATTTATGTGCCATTTGTTTCATAGGTTTCATCCTTTTTTGTCCTTACTCTGTGTTATGCAAGTGCAGATGCATAGTGGTAACTGGACTGTCCATCTTGGCTGATCAGAATTTCCCTGTGAGGTGGACAGCAAGGATTCAACTCAAATTCTTACACAGTGAAAATCACAGTTTTCCCCTCAATTTATGGTGGAATTACTGTCAGCTCTTTGAGGTGCACATCCAACAGCACACAGCTGATTAGCCCACACTCAACTCTGGTGCTTACTCACACTAGCAACCTTTCTACTGTGTTTTTATTTCATTTTATTAAAACTTAATGAGAGTTAAAAACTCAGTTTAATTTCTTTTTTCCTTTCCATCATTAGTTTTCTGTCAGAGGGCTGTCATCAATTCAAAGAAATTGATCTTTGTTGTGGAAATGCTGCCACCACGTTCTGATTACATCCTTGTTTCTTTTGCAGGGGATCATTGCAGCAAATGACTCAGAGTTGTGCATGTTAATTAGCTGGGGACTTGTTAGCTACCTCCATAGGTCACTTCAAACCTCAACCATTCTGATTATGGCATTTATAGGAATAAAATCAATGCCAGAATAATATGTTGACATAATGTGTTGCTGCTCCACACCTCTACAATAAATTTTTTCAGCTGAAAGATTATATAAACAAATCGCTCCCATACCCCTTCATCTGTGAAGAAAAAAACCTGTCATGTGGACCATGACCAGATGTTGCTTCCAGCTGCAATTTTTTTTCGTTAAGCATAATTATATATTTATTTCTAGAAAATATCATTACCTGAAGAGCATCTTTTCTCCTTTACCTATTATGTGTCTTTCTGTTGAGAAGTCAGCAGATTTTTACTGAGACCTTCTCATGTAAGGACCTTCTTATCCCTGTTTTGTTTACAACAGGGATTCCTGCACTCTGGTATGTAAATTATTCCAGAAAATAATCTGGCCTGGTAGGGAAGTAGGCAGTACCATTACATGGGTTGTACCTGCTGTTACAGCCACTGTGAATGCTCATTTAGAAAATGTTTGGGAACTGATAAAAAACCCCTCTGTTATGCCTTACCTTGCAGTTATAGCTTTAAAGCACAGTATATGTACCCAGCTGGGCTTGCTAACAAAGTTGAGCCTGCTGGTACTTCTCTATTCTTTTACTGCCCTTCTTAGGAGACAATATGTGAGACCTGCACATGTTCCTCAGCATTACAGGGGATGATGGATTCGCCTGTAGGTGGGGCACAGGGACTATTTCTGGGCAAGTTTTTATTTCAGTCAAATTAAGATGTTAGCACTGCCAGTAACATATCGAACATAAATCAGGCAGCAGAAGACGAGAAATCTGCTGAACTAAAAAATGGGGATCCTTTTAACTGAGTGTTGATTTTTGAGCCTTTGGAAAAGCCATATATTAGTAGCAAAAAAAAAAAAAAAAGTGTTTCTCTCATATAATGTTTTTAAACACTTTAACCATGAACAAAATACCAAAAATATATCAGGCAATAAAATTACTCTGGAATAACTGAAACTGATGCAAGAAGGGAAAGAAATATGTGAATGCAAGTACAAAAGGATCAGTACCTTCCATCCTTCACAGTATCAGGTTCTGCTGCAAAAGTTGCTTCCTTCTGGTTATTAGAGATGTTCAGCAGGCAAATGATGGAATCAATTAGAATAGAATACACTAGAATAGAACAAAATATTTCAGTTGGAAGGGATCTACAACAGTCATCTCCTCGAAAATTTTAGGGCTGACCAAAAGTTAAAATATGTTATTAAAGGCCTTGTCCAGACACCTCTAAAACACTGCCAGGCCTCGAGCATTGAGCAGCTCACCAGGAATCCTGTTCCAGTATTTCACTACTCTCTCAATAAATACATTCTTCCTGATGTCCAGTCTAAACGTCTCCTGATGCAGCTTTGAACCATTCCCAGATGTCCTACCACTGGGTAACAGGGAGAATAAATCAGCACCTTTTTTTCTACTTCCCCTCCTCAGGAAGCTTTAGAGAGTCACCCCTCAGCCTCTGTTTCTCCAAACTAGACAATCTAATAGTTCTTAGGTGCTCCTCATAAGATATCCCTCCAGCCCCCTTTTTACCAAAAAATCAGCTTATAGAGCCTGTCAAGGATACAGCACTCCATTCACAAGTCTGCTCCTTTAAGAGACACACATTTCACCTTAACTTGTCTATGGGGAAGGTATAAGTTATGAATATGACAGTATCAGAGAGTGAGAAATACACAGAAAGGTTTTGCAGCTGTGCAAAATTGTGAACTTACCTGGGGGAAAATCTCTTAAAGATTTTCACTGTGGGTATTCCGTATTTCAAAACCCTACACATACCAAGTCATTAAAAAATCTCTAAATGGAGCTGTTACAAAATGTAATAAAATTAAGCAGCATTTTATTTCCATTGTCTTTTGATTTTTGTCTGCTTCAACATACAGCTCTCTAACTGTGCCATATACTTAACTGGAAAAACCCCATGTTAAAATGCTCTAATAGATGCATTTTTGAAAAGTAAATATATAGTTTTATTGATTAGCTAAGTACTTAGTAACATGCATAGCCCTTTGCTCATATTACCCAGGTAAAGCTGCCCAGATGAACAGATGAAGTTGGTTTTTCCTACTGGCAAATGAAAACAGAAGAACAAACTACACTACAATTCAGTGTATGTTCTGCCTAAAATTGGTTAAAATTATACATATTCAAAAGCATAGCTTGGGTTTAAAAATGTGTGGAACCAGTTGTAAAATCTTTTGCGTTCCTGAGTTATCTCAGTTTTATTAATTGGCACATACTTCCAGATTCCTCACTTCATTCTTTGTTGTTCCATGTAAGGAAAGAAGAAAAGTGCAAGCACTGAAGGGTACCAGAAGAGTTTTTATGCAGCTGTGGCTGAGGTGGTGTGAACGCCATGGAATAGTGTGAGTACCCACTAGGATGTGCTGTCGGCCTAAGATTGAAGCCCTGATATTTAAGAAACTGAAGTTTCAAAATTCTCAAATGAGATTTAAACATAACCCCCGTAGTATTCTCATTTGGAGATTTCAGAGAAGTACAAAATACAGGGTTTTGTAAGAAAAGATGTGCAGTGATTGAAGAATAGGCAAATTTTTCTATCACACAACTATCTTTAGCTGGCATACTTGAAGTGAGAGTTTCCTAAAGGAGTGCCACAACCATGACCATATTAATTTTTTCAATATCTTACATTAGAATTTTTATTGCAAGGCGTGGTCTCTCTGACACCTCTTCTGTATGCCATATGTGCAATACAGGCAACACTTCTACAGAAAAAAAATTAAATAGGTTCTGTAATGAATCATTTGTGGTTTTGGTTTTCTGTTGCTTATTGTGGATGTAAACATGTATCAGAAGTGTTCAACTAAGATTTGTGGATTTAAACTGATATAGTGAATTACTGGTTATAAAGCAATGTACATTTATCAAGATGTAGAGTTCTGAAAATTGATATGATAGAAACATTGCACACATGGTTGCTAAAGTTTGAGGTTCGTCATTTCAGTAATACTGTCGTGTTTTATCAATTTTGATACTTTGGCCTAAAAATGGTTTCCTATGTTAGAATTTTCCAGCTTGCAATATAGTGGCCAACATACTCTTAAGTTGTGTATGTAGAAAGTAGATTGATAAGCCATGCAAGAGAACTCAGGGAAGGGTCTGTTTGCACAGTTCAAACCCAGAATGTCATGTGAAGGGTTTGGTAGCTGGCAGCCCTTTCATGCCAGCAACAGTTCTTGCAGGCACCCAGAATTTTAGAATTGCTTCAGTAACAAAGAGAGAAAGAATCCCCCAATTTTTTTTTTCTTCCAGGTTTTCCATCTTAAAAAACATAGCATGAGTGTAAAGTGTTAAAGATTCCTAAAATACTTCAATGTAGTACAGACAGTGCTGCCAGTGGTAGTGATTGTCATTTAATAAGCCTTTTCTTTAGTCTGAGTGATTGTCTAACTGATGCATGAGGCTTGCATAATATTAAATACAGTCTTTCCAATAATTTCTTTCTAACACCAGACAAAAACCGAGTTTTACTGAAGATAAGTTTTGATTATGCTTTCTCAGTTATTTAGCTATCAGTGTTGCTAACAGTCTACCAGAACTGAAAGGTAGCACTGCAAAGTTTTGTGTATACTTTGAAAAACCCCCAATCTACAACATAAACCACCTTTAAAGAAAAGGTTCTTGCTCAGTTAAAACATGTCAGCATAACAACTTTTTCCTCTGAAGAGTAAGATTTCTTTCTCTTTTCTTCTGAGAGGTATGAACTAAGTTCTAGCCTGAGAGCCAGGAGTTCCTCCATTCTCATTCTGATACTGACTCTGTTGTAGCCTATGGCAATTTATCACAATTTTTTGTGTATGTGAAATGGAAATATTTGCCCAGGGGCAATATGAAGATTAATTACTTAGTATTTATAAATCGTTCTGAAAATGAGCATTATTCAGATATTATGATTATTTCTGAACTGTGGATTGTAATCTGGGATGAGTCCCAGAAAAGGACATAAACAACTGATGCTCTAGGCAGGTGGAATTTAGATGCCCTGGGTCAAAATTGCAGTCCTAAAAATGTTTACACATCTGCCATGAAGCCCTGGAGGTTCATAAGGTTGAGTGGAAGCTCAAGCATTTTTTTTTTTATGAGGTGCATTATGTACTTCAGCAGTGCTCATTTGTGCTCTCAAAGGTACTTAAGTCTTAATAGGACTGGGCAGCCTTGTAATTAACTCAGGCTAACACCCAGTAGGTGTCCAGAAATTAGGCATTCCTCTGCATGTCTTCTTGGAGAGTTCAATCCAGTAGGTGAGCTCTAAAAATGCTGGCCCCACAGTGGAAAAAATGTTTCCCTTCAGACTGTAGCTCACTGCTTAGTACAGACAGAAATGTGGATGAGGTCCAGGTTCAATTCCTTTGTGTGTCTCAAAGGATTCAGCCCCTCCTTTGACCCGTGCTTTAGTCAGCAGGCAGAAGACAGTTTAGAACGTAGGAAAGATTCTCTCATCTTCAATTCCACTTTCCAAAGAAGATACTCACTATTCACTGTCAGCATTTCAGTATGACAGTTATGGCACATTGGTGAAAAAGAGGAACTATTGTGAAATTTTACAGGGAACAGAGAAATATTCAGTTCTGGAGAAGTACAAAAATAGTTGTAGGAGCTGGGACTAGAACCTAGGCTGGAGTGCTCTTCAGTGAGTGCCTGCTTATATTCGTCTGCTCTCTGCATTCTGTGATGGCTTTTGTGGGTGGACCAAATGCAAAAAATTTCCTCCATTCCTCCATTCCTGTATGTGCTGCCTAAACTCTGGATTCAATTATGCAGGCTGGGAAGATGAAAATCAGGTGGTGTGGTACTTGGGTATGCAGTGCTTTGTCTTCTTCTAGATCTGCCCCAGGTCCAACAATAGAGATCTGTCAAATGTGATAGAATGAATAGACTCTTCCTCCCTTTCACTCTTCCTTTGTTTCTCTGTTTCTCTCCATGCTTGTGGTCAGTCCTTAAAATTAACAGACAAGAAACATATTTTGAATCTGACCTTTTTCTTCAGAAGTCAAAGGGAAAAGTCTTTGTGATGTTAACTAAATTAGACTTGGGCTTCAAGTATTAATGGAAGAAGATCTTTTGAGAAATTTCCTGTATAGTACCCATTATACCTAAAAGTTATGCATTTCTGCTCTGATTTCTCAAAACTGCTATTCCTACCAAGTCAATGCCTGCCTCAATACTTTAATAAAACTTAATTAAAAAGGAATTTTATAGTGATTTAAACTCAAATGCTCTGAGATGTAGTCTGTCAAGTGACTGAAAAGGCAGCTAAAAAGGAGAAAACAAAAAATAAATAGGCTTTTCTTTCCAGAATACATGCATGATTTTGCTTTTATCCTTGCAAGGATATCTTTAGCTAACATATTTGTAAAAGCTTATGTGTATGAATAGGCAGTCACTGAGGCACAAAATTGTAAAGACAAAGTTTTCACTTTTTGAAAAATGTTGGTATAAAGAAATAAAAAGTGTTGGAGATGAAAATGGACTTTAATCCCTGCCATCATGCAAACAGTAATGTGACTGGAAGGTACTCTTCACACTAAATACATTTCTACTTATCTACAGATAGATAGATAACTATTAGTGGAAAAATCCACAGTTTTTCAATAATCAGGAAAAACCATAAACCCCAAACCTTTTCTTCTAAAACAGTACTTTTGTTTTAACATGATAAAATTAGAGGCTTTTTTTTTTTTTTGTGCTGCAGCTTAGAAAAATCCATGAAAGAGACTGAAACCCCCTGAACTGGGCCCCTGGAAAAAAAAAAAGAAAAAAGCTCTTCCATATTTTAAAGTGGCTTTTTAGGCCTCCCGAGTCTTTCTGGCACATCATTCTCAGACCCTTATGGACTGGGATGCTGCCAAACAGCTTTTTTCCCACAAAACTTTAATAAACTTTGAGTGCTGGACAGAAGAGTAGTGCAATTCCCAAAGAGAGTTTTCACTACAGGATTCCAAAATGTGTACAATATAGAAGCTAGCCTCTGAATGAACCCAGCAATACTTTTCCTCCGATTTCTTACAAATACAAGAAATGCAGTTGTGTCTTACATTGGTTTAGCATTTTGCTTTTCTCTTACGAGCAATATGATTCCTAATGTTGTTTTATAAATTAGTTGTACTTGTTTTAATGCAAGTGTACTTTGATTTTGCCAGACATTAAGCCATACTTACATTTACCTGCAACGACATGAAAATATTTCCAACTACAAAGTATTTAGACACAGAAGAAGAAATGTACAGGAGGTGACAAAGAAAGAACTACAGCAAAAAGATTCACATTAGTCATCTCAAACTCCTAGTCAGTGCTACAGCTGCTATTCCAGTTGTGGGCAGGAATACTGAACTTGATTGTTTCAGTTAATTTATAGAGTGTTTCTGCATCAATACACATAGATCATTTATACAGCAGGGGATCATTATCACAAGCTTGGTCCTGTTTTCTGAGCCAGCATTCCCAGGTGCATGTGAGCACTCCCGTGGATTTGGCTGTAAGTTGTTTTCGCATAATTCAGAAAAAAAAATTTGAGTCAAATGGTTAATTCAGTTCTGAAAGACACTCAGACAATACCTGAAAGATGACATTGTCTCACCTCCTACATTTCTGGTCATTACCCTCCTTACTCAGGCAAAGCTTCCACTGACCTCCGAGAATACAATTTAGCATGTAAACCAGCAGTTAACTCCATTTCAGGGTGAGCTTTGCTAGAATAAAGAGAAAATAATTACCTTCAAAATTATATACTTCCCCTCTAAAACCGTATTTTTATTTGCTTCCATAATTCTGCAGCAATACGTAGACTGAACTTTCCATGCTTTGTCTTCCTCAGTGTACATATGTGTTCAGTACAAACATAGAATCTCAGAATGGTTTGGCTTGGAAGAGACCTTAAAGATTACCTAGTTCCAGCTCCCCTGCCACGGGCAGGGATGCCACCCATTAGAGCAGGTTGCCCAGACCCCCATCCAACCTGGCCTTGAGCACTTCCAGGAATGGGGCATCCACCAGTTCTCCGGGTAACCTGTTCAAGTGCCCCCACCACCCCCAGAGTAAAGAATAATATGAAATCTAAATCTCATAATATCCAATCTAATTCTCTACTTGTTTAGCTTAAAACCATCCCCCTGTCCTGTCATTTGCCACCCTTGTTAAAAGTTGCTCTCCCTCTTTTTTACAAGCCCCCTTTAAGTACTGGAAGGCTGAAATGAGGTCACGCTGGAGCCTTCTGTTCTCCATGCTGAACAACCCTGGCTCTCTCAACCTGTCTGCATAGGAGAGGTGCTCCAGCCCTTGGATCCCTTTGTATACATACATAGATCCCTACATACTGTAATACACTTGAAACAAGATGGCAAGACAAATAGGGCTGGACCATTGATACTACTTTTTGAAGAATGCAGTCTTTCAATTAGCAAAATACAAGGTAGACAGATTTTAGTCTTGCTGGCTGTGAACAAATTCTCCCAGCCTAATTGTCCATACAAAACATGAAAGAACAAATCTTTGCACTGTGAGATGCCTATTACTCTGTTATCTGTGATTACGAACCCTAACTACAGCAGTTTTAAAAGGAGTTACAGTGAAAAAGATCCTTCTATCTTGAAAATAGAACAATAGAAATCAGGAAAATACAGAAAAGGATGAAAGATGATAAATTTTAGAGAACAGCTCTCATGCAACATGAGTAAACAGACAAGTCAGCCTGGAAAAGTTATCTGAATCTATACACTTGTGAGTAGCAAGGCAGCAAAGAGCAATTATTTACTGTTTCTTAATACAAAAACCACGGGATATTGAAGGAAATGATCAAATGGCAAGTTCATAGCACAGCCCCACTCAATGTAAGTGAAATGACTGGATTCATTCCTCAAGTTGCTACGAATACCGAAGGATTACATAGGCTCAAAAAGATAAATTCATGGAGGAATACCCATCATTTACCCAAAACATTCCAGTTCTCACCTCCCTTTGGTGAAGGCTTGGACATTCTACCAGGGAAGTGTTGTTGTATCCATCTACTGTCCTTACACCCTTCCGTGTGGATCTGCTATAAATCATCATGGATGACAGGAAGGACTGACTCAGGACAGCTGCTTTAGGTTTTTAGAAGCTTTTGATAATTAGCATAAAGAGAGATTTCTCATACGTATACAAAACAATGCTGGACAGGAATGTGTTGATTTTACATGGAGAGTTTTAAACTTATCTATTTTTATAGTATTAATTTTTTCTTGCACCTTTTCTTTAAAAAAATACTATTATTGTTGAAGGGCCTCTCAAAAAATGGTCTTGTTCACTTCCTAAACTATATGCTACCAAAACTGAATGTTTTTAATCACAGTTGTGTCGTCTGATTGCAATTATTTCACATATAATCACACTACAGGCACATATTAAATCCCTACCTTGTGACACTTGATGCCTCAATGGATTAATCCCAAATTGCATTTCTCTTTCTTGATGCCATATTTCAATTGCTCACACATCACTCGCTTGATGATCACAGTCACCTGGAGGTCTGTTTCCATAATTCCATCTTCCCATTTTAGAGAGTAGCTTCTGATTATCTTCTTTAGATGTATTATTTTCCTTTTTCACAAATAGTTACCATTTATCTTCTGTCTATATTTATCTTTTTAGGCTTTAATCTGTTCTATGCTGTTATTATAAAATTGAATTTATTTACTTGCTTGTTTATAGCAAAACCTTCATCTTCTAAATCCCTCTGGGTTTTTTTAAAGTAATACTTCTGAAAGGTGTCAGGCTGATTGCTCCTGAAACATAAATTCTCTAGCTATGCTGGATCATGAATGATACAGAAATAGCTGTAAAATTCCAGATTGTTAAATTCCACACATTGCTTTGGTAATACATTTCAAGTTTGACTTGAAAAGACTTTTCCTAAGCAGTATTTATATTAGAGGAATTTCTAATGCAGTGCTCCTGAAACTCCACAGATAGAAACAAATGTTTTAGGTTTGAGTTTTCCTTCTTTTTCTTGTAAAAATTCAGTTTTGGGACAAGAAGCCAGCTTGTGATAGATTCCTCTGAAAGGATAAATTTTTTAATTGGAGTCCTGAAGAAATTTTGTGTTCTGGACTTACCTTTGTTCCTTTCTTAAAATTCATAACTAAAACCATGACTGTCAGAGTTATGCTTGATCTAGTTCTAAATTAATTAAATTGGGTACCTCTAACCATGAATTGCAGTTGCATGTTTTATTGTTTGCTGTGCTGCTGAGCAAAGTTTGGGTTTTCTAGGCTGAATTTTTGTCTGTATAGTGAGATTACAAATACTTAAAATTACTTTGGCTCTATCTGTTTATACAGCCAATGTATACAGCTCTGAAACAAATTATTGCAAAGTAGACATAAAGGTCTTCTATACTATGTATATCTAAAAGCTTAAAATTATGTTTATTACTCTTAGTTTAATGTAAAAGTTGCTTAAAACCTTTTGCTTCCTTGATGTGAAACAGAAGCATTCATCTTTTTATTGATTGTGTTTCTGAATAGGCTTTGAGAGAAAAGTTGTGGAAAATGGATAGAAAGCCTTTCCTAAAGATGGAAAACTCATTTCAATACCAATAACTAATTGGTTTCCCCTATTAATTTTTCACCACTTTCTGTAATCACTTGCCCTAAATCTGTTAGATTTTAATAACTTTATCTTGAGGAACCACCTGAAGAATTCAAAGTATGTTCACATTGAAACTTTTGTTGTAGGGCAGTAATACCTAAGGCCAGCTCTAGGCCTGGATAAGATTAACATCTGAAGGAGTGGAAGCAGTCAGGTCTTCAGAATTAAGTTAATTCATCCTGCTTATTGACAGCAGTAAGTCAAAAATAAGAAAGAATCTAAGACAGAAGGACAAGATAATAAAAAGCATTTCAATGGCAACTGTAAGCACTGAGTCACAGAAACTGGAATTTTCAACTTCCAACTTCTTTAACTTGTGTATTAGACTATTTAGAGAAGCTTTCTCTTAATTTTTGAATTTGCAGAGTACTTAGGTTTCCGTAGAGTTTGGATAATGAAAAATAGTTAAAAATGAAAATTTTTTGCAGGTCACTAATTATCATCAAACTTGTAGGCCTAACATTATAAAGTTTCAGTTTCAGTGTTCCCTAAAATTGTTATGCAGTCTATGCTGCCACGGGCTTGTGGATCATAGTTTTGGAAAAAAAATTATTAAAGTATTTGAACAACATTCAGTTAAAGCAGCATTTGGAATAGATTTCAGCTCCCTGATGAGCTCAGAATTGTTCTTGAATTGTATTGTTTGTTTATTTGGGTTGGTCACTCCTTTCCATTTTCCTTCTTGGCACCCACCATCACAAATTGTTGCTGGCACATCTGGAACTCTTAACCAGTTCTGTGGGTAGCATGGCAGTTCAAAGCAGTGATGAAGTAACCTCACTTGAACTAAGGCATAAGCAGTATATTAAATTAGTTATCTGTATTCATTTTTGGAGACTCCACATGGAAAAAAGTAATCTACTATTACCAAGTGGATCTTTAGAAGAAGTATGTCAGGTTGGCCTAGAGTGCTCCTTTTCTTGTGGCATCTAATTATTTTCCATTTTCCATATTATTTTACTTCATTATTTTATTTGCATACAGAGCAATGTTTATGAAATCCCATCCCTGTGGAAAAAAACCTGCAAAGTAGGAATGGCTGTACATGACAGTTCTCATACAGTGTTTAGTTAGTGCAAACTGTGTTTTCCCAAAGCCTGGAAAGTACATCCCTAGAACAGCTAAATATGTAATCAGCTACAGAAGATGAAATTTTCTGAAAGGAGGCAGATCCCAAAGGTCTGTATGTCAGGAGAATTATGAGGGTTTTCAGTTTGACTCAGCAGGGTAAACTCCCACAGAGATATTTTTCTCTTGTATATATCAAGTTCTTCAGAAATACAGCATGCTGCATCCCCTGCAGTAATAAATATTGATCCCGTGATTCCTCTGACATAGGATTTCTATATTTCTGAGACACGAGTGCTCATGCTACATATGTCCACATTGATTTCAGTGTAGGTCAGAATTGTTTCAGTAAAACTGTTCTGCATAATTGCAGCAGGCATGTCAGGGATACATAGTGTTAGGATATTCCAGCCAATGGCACAGTTCAAATATCTGCCTGAACAGTGAGGAGGACACAGCAACAAGCACATTGACATAGATTATTCCATTGATGTCCATGCCATGAGTGGTTTAATTAAGAGTTACATCTTGGTGGAAGGATATGATCAGGACAATACTCTGGATTTTCAGAATATCAGTACTCTATAATGAGAATTGTTCCTTGTAAGTAGATATTCTTCTTCTATTCTGTCTCCATTGGTGGAGTGGTGTGAGGGGAACTCTGTTACCTCTACTTCTTTCATTTAACTGATCTTTGGGTAAAAAAGTGTGCCAAAGCTTCTTCCCCCACCTGAGCATATGAGATGATAATTTCATAATTATTCTTCCAAACCCCTCAGAATCTTTTACGTCTGTCCTGCTTAGCTCTAGTGGGCTTAGTCACATTGCCACAGTTACCATTCCAATGGGCTGCATCATACATTCTGACTGAAATCCCAGTCCTACTAAAGTCAGTAGGTTCAGCATTTTATCCCAAGTTACTTCTTGATACTTGAGATTCCTTTAATGTCTAGTTTTAACTTTGATTGAGGTAATACCTTCAGCTGACAAATAAAACAACCTGCTTCTTAATTTTTTTTTATTATTTCAATTTCAATTACACAGGAATTGAATGCATCTACAGTGACATTCAATTCTTGTGTAATATATATAGTCTTGGGTAACTAAAGCTAGACTGACTGTCTTGGTGACATTTTCATACTTACCAAGCAGATTCTATAAAATAAAACAAAATAAAATTGATAAGATATATGGAAGCCCTTAATTGCAAATCTAAATTAGTTACAAATCACAGAACTGCACTACAGTTCATATTTAAGACCAATTCTAGTCTGAAAAATGTCAAGATCTTAGAAGTGAATTTGATCTTTCTTTAGCTGCTTTTTTATAGTGAAGTGTAGCCAATAATTTTCTTTGTAGACCAACCCCATGCATTTATCCTAGTGTTACTTCAAACATAAGCTCAAACAAATTTGAATGTCAGGGTTAATTGTTGTATTTGTGATCAAATTAATTTACCAAATATATTGCTGTGCCAATATCTTTTGTAGAATATTGAAACAAATTTTGATTGTCATAAATATATTCATTCTTTTCTAATTCTCAACAAGCCCTTTTATGTCAAAACATTTGGTATTTGATTGCTTAATGAATTATTCATGTTGGTTGTAGCGTACAGTAGTATGTAGTATGGAAGTGCTCATAGTTCCATTACACACAATTCCACAGTATACTTTTTCTGTTTTATCTCTAAATGTCATACACATTAAAGGAAATGCAAGAGAAGATCCATTTGGAGGTTTTTTAATATTAATAATGCACTTTATGTGGAAGAGCCATATAAAGAAGAACCACTGATTAAAGTTCTGTCCAAGCAAATTCTCATCGACACGAATGATCATAAAAAGGAACTAATCCAATACTGTATTCCCTGATTCTGGAGTAGTCCTTGGTATTGCTGTTGTTGCAGTTTATTTGTGGTACAGGAAAACCAGAACTTGCCAGATATTATGAAAAATGTTAGTCAAAGATTTTTTGCAGTGCAAGAAGGCAAACTCAGTAAACATCTCTCTTTCTTCACAATTATCTCTGAATTGAGATGTGACTTGAAACCAATACTTTAGAGAAACATTGCAGGGAAATCAAAGAATCTTGCATTGGAAGGTTATGTCTTCCTAATTCCCAGAATTTAGGCCTATTTTATAAACTGGAGCATGAAGATTTGCAGCCCTTACAGTATTTTTTCCAGCTCATGAAATGTGGACCTTCTCATTACTCATGTGAACACCTAGTCTTTTCTGAATTAGCAAAAGTGTTGTAGCTTCTTCTTTTTCTATTTAAAAATAAATATATTTTGCACTGATAGTACTGAACTGTAGTATTCATTTGTCCCAAGAGTACTCTGTTAATCTTCTGTTTAAAACTTGGCCATAAAAATTTGTGACTTTCCAGTATTGTGGTTTAATTGTGCTTCTGTATTGGAATATACTGTGTATCTAGAGATTAATGCTTTATTGATCCTGTGTAGATATTGGAAAGAAAGCTAATCCAAATGTATGCTTTATTCAGAGGCAATACCAAAGAGACCACTGTACAACAATTTTAGAGGGGAAAAGACAAAAAACTTTAGGCACAGACATTTCAATAAATATGAAGTGTGGCTACAGGATGGCACAGTGGTGTCTAGTAATGATGGATTTCTAATCTTCCGCTATGTTTAAAACATACAGCAGAAAGTATGTTCTCTTGGATGGCTTGGAAGTGCTTCTCATTAATTGTTTTGGATGCTTGATTCAGTAACTTGTATTCTCAATCTTTTTACTCCCAAGGACTCGGACAGCATGAGATTAAAGTAAAGACCTTATTCTGAGATATACCAAATTATTTCCAAATCACTGATTTCAGAGCAGTTTGCAGACACTCAGCTACTCTGAGAAATGTGAGCAGAGTGCTGCTGAAGTACAGATTGGGTTTTTTTCTTACCAATTGTAACATTTACTATGTTGAGTCTTATTATTGTAATAATAAACTACTGTAACTAACAAGACTGCAAAACTGTGACTTGAGTGACAGCTCAGTTCAGAAGCAGTGGTATCTGTACAGGGAAAAAGCTGATTCTAGATGAGATACTAGAGGTCAATTAATTTCATCTTCCTTTAGAGAAACTGGAGATGACCTACATTTTTTGATGTAGTTCTTATCTTCCTTTCCCACACTTGGACTAACGATAAGCTGTGTTTTCTTTTAGAGCTGCATTTTAAACATGCCTGGTTTTGGCTGGTTGGGGTTTTTTTTGGTTTTTTTATTTTTTTTTTTCCTATGCGACTTGGGAGCTGTTTCTGGTCTGCAAACTTTTTATGTGTCTTCTTTTAGTCTGATTTTGGAGATAATTGCCTTTATTTAGTCTTTGAAGGAGTGAAAATTAGGAATACTCCACTGAACCCAGCTTTGCAGCACTGATTGTCTGGAAGAAACTTTGCAAGGCAATGTTAGCATGCAGTCCTGGTGTTTCTGCTAATGAAAACGCGTGCTTTGCCTCAGGGACATTTGAGCAGGAATCTGTTCATACAATTGCAGCAGAACGTGAATTTGTACCATGTCTTCTCACAAACTGAAGCCCACAAGGCTTCATAGAATCAAATTATATCATAACAAGATTGCAGTAAATATGTAAATGTTGAAAGAGAAGCAGGGGAAAAAAAAGGCATGTTATTCCACAAGCAATGGAACTTACAAATACTGGCTTCCAAGAATTTTTGGGTTGTGGTTTGATTCTCAGATGTCTTACAAGTTGCAAGCTCTGATCAAGGCTTTTTCTGCATCTGTAATGTTCATAACCTCTTTCTACCAAGTGTATTTATGGAGTACATATAAACTCCATTTCAGAAGTTTTCTGCATGGGGCACAAGTAGAATTTTTTTCTTCCACCCATCCTGCAGTTTTGGTGAAATTCTCTGTAGCTTCATACTGATGATAACTCTGCTCTGTAAAATTTATTGAAATTGGGCAGAGTGGCCGTAGCGGTTTTTGAAGGATGGAGGGACAGACAAGTAAACATCTGAAACCAACTGTAATAAAAGCAAAAATAAACATATTCAGATATGAGGGCCGCATAAGTATCTTTTCTCATAACCAAGCTAATAGTTTTGTCAGGTGAGATTTATAATGAACTGTATCAGAACCTTTTTTTTCAATGCACAGGAGCTGGCTGGGTCAGGTCGAAGCACAGTTTCATATGTAAATAAATAAATACAAACAAAGATATAAGTGAAAATCTATGTATGCTGTATCTTTGAAGCAAATAAGTATAAAATATACCAAAGAGGAAATGTGTAGTGAGGTAGTTTGAAAAAAATGCATATCGAAAACAAGGAGAATATCTGTATTCCAAAATTAGAGAAAACTCTGCAAAGTGTTTGAAGTTGAGATGTGAGACTGTCAATGAAATTTTACAGTGACTGGACTTACAAGAGTTGGGAATTCTGAAGTCCACAAAAAAAGATGAATGTGATAGTTAAATGGACTTTGATTATGATGAACAGATGCTACAAAAAGTTTATGAAGTTAATCTGAAACTTGTGGAATACAGATCCTGTTAGCTGCAGAGAAAAGCAAGGCTTGGTTCAGCTGAGAGGAATGCAAACAGCAGGCATAAAAATATCTATAAAATAAGAGGAGGATGGAAGGATGCTTGTTGTGGAAAGTTGTTCTGATGTAAAAGAGAAAGCAGTTCTGTGCAGCACCAGAGGACAATCCCAACTAAATCTCACTGGTTTTGATGCACAAAGAAAAAAGCCAGAGCACCTTTTTTGCTGAACTTGGCAGGAAAGGTTAGAATCCAAAAATGTTTAATTTCGGAATTGTAGAATACTTTTGTTGGTTCTTTTAGAAAGACAGCTTTTTAAGTATTGAGGGTAGATACTACACCAGAAGGAGTGTTTACCATTCTCAGTGGGAAGAAGAGGAAAGAATTTTAAAAGTACCTTAGTCAGTTTTGTAGAACCTGTTCCCCCCTCACTGTAGCTGCCACATTGCAACACCCTTTGTCCTTACAATTGATTTGTGAGTGGAAGCAGCAGCCACCAGTGAGAATACAAAATAGCAGACGTGGCAAAAAAGAGTATGAGACCTCCCTGGACCTCAGTTGTCACTGTTGTTTAGACTCTCTCTCTCCTTCCACAGGCTGGAGATACGGAATGAGGATCTCCAATTAGTTTTTGCAGGCTCTGATCCCTAAGTAAACTCACAAAAATAATTCTAAAGGATTCTAAAATATACCTATCACTTCTGTTATATACTTTACCCTCTTTTTTTCTTTAGTTAAAAAGTTTGGTATTTTACTGTGTTGCCACTAAGGTGAGTCAGCTCTTTGGGAGGAGGAAAATACTTTTTTACCATGTAGTCTGAACTGGTTTAAAGTATGCTTTGTGTGTGTGCATGTATCTTTGCCACATAACACAGCCAGCTGTTGGCTTGAAAGCAATAGATATTGGAAGTGTTAATGCTGGAAGGAAAACTTAGATTTTCATGACTCATGGTTTGTATCAGTGCTGGTAAAGCATAAAAGTGGCTCATTCCATGGTCTGAAATTTTTGCAGGTAGATGGGAGTTTTTTTGGTAGAAGTTAAGAACCCTAAACTGACCTAGATTGTCTCAATTGCTCACTGCATTTTGTAGACAGGTAGAAATATTGTTTCTGAGCAATCACATTGTTTTGCTGGTGTACAAAATTTTTGGTTCATCTAACCTTCAGATAAATTGCAGAAAAGAGGAATGTGCACAAAACTTTCTCCTGCCTTGAAATAAAGATGGGGCAATTTACAACCTAAATCAATTCCTCATATCTGTTTTTTGTTTACCTTCATCATCTCCTCAATACGTTCTGTCAAAGAAACAGGGAAGGTTTCAGGGTGTAGAGAGACTCAGTAATTCTCAAAGGAAAGCATTGTTACTAATTTACTATGATTGTTGATACAGTTTGAGGGTGAAATGTTTTAAGTAAAATCCAGCCAAGTCTCATTCTATACCATGCTCTTAGGCACTACCACAGAGCACTGTCAGAAGACTGTATTTAGGTTTATAACATATGAACATAAATTTATATGTATTTATACACTTATATATGTCACAGAGACAAAAGCACACAAAATTACACAAACCAATTTAAAGAACCTTTCTTTAAATATACTTCAGGAGATTTGTGTGAATGTAAACATTGGGGAAACTTGTGCAACAGAAGTCATAGTAGGCACTAGCATTTTGACCTCTTAAATAAAAATATGCAGGATTACATCTTTCACTGGAAAAGAAACAGATGTTTAAAAATTTGTGGAATTTTGATTACTGCTTCTTAGCCTAGCACAAAAGATGCTATAAATTGCCTAGCAGATTTGTGCATGAGACATATTATATATGACACCACACTACTGAATTCCACTATTTAATGAAAGGCTACCTATTAAAAATTTTATAGGCAAACAAGGAATCTCTTGCCATGTAGCCTTAGTGGATGGAAGTAATAAGGAGATAATCAGTTTACAGGTATGCAAGCAATAGTTTCTATATATTGTTGATAGCATTTGTATGGTTAACAATGCTGATAACCTATTAAACCCCATTAAATCTTTGAACGTTGTGTAAGACAAAGGACTTTGTAAGAAATAAGGCACAAAATATCCTTCTTCACATCAAACTGTTATGGACTTCAACAGTTCCACATTCACTCTGACTATAACCTCATGTTCACAATGTGAAAATAGTGTTGTGCATAGCTGCTCTGATAATCATATTCTAAGAATGCTTTGGGCAGCTTTAATAATGTTTCACTATGTTCCACTGACCCTCATTTCAACTTAGATTTAATGCAGCTATAGTCTAAATAGATTAAAAGGTTCATATAGTTTAAGAATTAACATGTCAGGTTAAAAACACTTTGTAAGGTGCCCCTCTGTGAGCATCTTCCATTGTTTTTGCTGATATAGATTATGTTTATTTTGTACAGAGCATTAGAATAAATAACACAGTATAGTACTGTATTATTAATACCTCTCTTTTTGGTATTAATCTGTGCTTAAGTGCCAAATGTTGATGCAATTTAAATGGTCTCTTCCTATATTTGAATACTGAAGTGCTACAAATGTGAACTGCCCAGTTAATGTCCCGTCCCTTTGTAACATAAGTAAATAAAATGCTGGTGTGAACCAAAATGTTTTCCAGCATAAACCTGAAAAACAGCAACAACAACATGCAAAACATACTGGTGCATGGACTATACCCACCACAGAAACAGAACTTAAAAGACAAATGGGCAGAGAGAAAATACAGTCACAGAGAGATTCCATTTTGATATCTTCTCAGAAGTTCCAGAGTGATTAATTCTAGGTGATAATCAGGTAAAAAGATTGCATTGTACCAGTCACAGACACTAGACATTTCCTGCCTGCTTCAGAAGAGCACACCACCTGCATAGTTCAAGCCAGTTTTTTGGTGTATAATCACATCAATATCCTTTTCAGAGGCAGAATTACCATCCAGTGGATCTCAGTTCACAGAACATCACAGTGACACTCACTCCATCTACTCAGTCACCTCTAAAATTAGATACAATTGTGCACATGTCTGAATTCATTTTGCAACAGTCACTGGGCTTCCTGTTGTCATAGCTTTGTAGTGACTTTCTTTTCCTGTTTCATTCTGAAATGCTTAATCTTCAGTTTATGCTGTCTTTATGGCTGCTTCGATCTGTATTGTGATTGTTTAGTTCTTGATTCTTCCATTGAATGCTTGTTCCATTCATGGGCACTGAAGTCACTAGACTCTTGGATTGGGAGCAGCAACAGCAAAGACATGACTAGAAATAAATTTAAAAAAACCAAAACACGTTAAGACAAATCTCGCAGTTCTCTTCAGATTTCCAGGCATAATTTTCATTCAGAAATGAAGAGAAAATTCTAGCTGAAGGGAGTGGTAGCTTCATTCAGGGAAATTTTTATCCTAGGATACAAACAATTCTTGTGCTTAAGCATCACAAATGCAACAAATTAGGGCCAGCCTGTGCCTCTTCACAGTATGAAAAGGGAAATTTGTTTGACTAAGGTAAATTGAGAACTGACATACTCCAATACCTATTGTTAAGTGCTAGGTTGATTGTTCTTTCCCTCCCTCTTTATCACTGTACTTCACAAACTTAGGGATGAGCATGCTGCTTAGCATAGAAATAAAATAAAGAAAAATTCCCCAGCCCATGGCTTAGGTCTCTTGTCACATCTTAGAAGAAGACAAAATTGTTTCAGAAAAGAGACAGTGAATATATTGAGGTGTGTCATTTTGCACAGTTAGGAATAGAAGCTGACTTCCTATTTATCATGTGAAAATGCTCCCTTAAAATAGTTTTTAAATCTGAGCAGTCTACAGACAAACAGATATTCCCTAGTCTAATAATTCTTTACATTTTTTTTCAGTAGGCTGGGTTCTGCCCATTCCCAGACTTATAGTTTAGTGGTACAGTCCTGACATCTTTTGTTTTTCATTGCAGATAAAGCTATTTCCCTTTTCCTTTTCCATTTCATTACTTTCTTTACCTCTCTTTTCTTTTTCTTCCTGTATTGCCTTTAATAGGTGGACAGAGGCATATTGTCACAAGGAAATTGTTTTAGCCTTCAAATATTTGCATGTGTAGGAATTGGAAAAATCCAGGTAGAAGACATAATGCATATTTAATTGTCAAAGTCAACTCAGGTGCCTGGTTTGGTATTCAAGCCTGAAAATTTTAGTCATTAATGGGATGTTTAATGCAGACAGCTTGGTGTCATTGAGAGTGGAAAATACATTACCAACCAAATTCTATTTCCTGTGCACATCACGTGCAGATAAATAGTATTTACAAGATCATGTCTATCTCAGCTTGCATGTTTACATATGAGGACTATGTCAAACTTATTTATTGGTTTAGTATTTCAGATGAAGTGGATAGTTCCACTTTCAGTTTGGTATGTGTGCTATGTGAGCTGCTAGCTGCTAAACCAGACCATTAATATTATTTCATTCCTTTCCATGCCTCTTCTCCCAGCTGTTAAAAAAAGGTAACAACTAAGTGGTTCAATACAGTTAGTTAACTGGACATAAAATCTCATCAAGAAAATCTTACCTGGAAACAATTTTTAAACTTCTTGCTCACAAAATACAGAGCTATGGGGTTTATACAGGAGTTCATGGTTGCCAGGTTGATACTGATATAATCCAAGGGCAGCAAGAAACTAGGCAAGAGGAAGAAAAACGTTTAAACAGTTCATATGCTACAGAAGCATTCATGTGGTTACAGCCTCTTCTGTCACACAAACTAATTCTCTCTAACATAACTCCCTCAATCTAATCTTGTACCCTGCCATGTCTGTAATAACCTGTCTCACAAAAGTTAAAAAAATCCAGAAGAAAGTGATTGAGATGGTGACAGAGAACACTTATTGAAATTAAACTACACTATTAAACCTGAAATTTCTGCAAATGGGTGAAGCTTAAAATTAATAAACACCACAGTTGCATTGCACAATGACATTTCTCATATAAATTGTAAGTATGTGGCATTATATTTTTCAGTATAAATTATTGGCATAGAAAATGACATACCTGAGCAGTTCACATCTGCTGGGGTCTCTCTCATTGTATACCATTTTCTTCAAAATTCGGCTCAAATGGAGAGGGAACCAGCAGAGAGCAAAAATCACAACTAAGCAGAAAACCGTCTTTGCAACTTCTCGGCGCTAGAAAAAGAAGATAAGAGTATGCACTGAGTGCCTAATTCTTATTGGCAGGTGATTGTAGTGTAGTAACATTGGCAGCAAAGTGAGTAACAAAGATAAAGTATGAAAGGATTCCCAAAGTGAAGCTTCCAGACTACGCAATATCCTTGAACTTTTTTTTGTGGGGTTTGTCATGTTCTTGATCCTGGCCATCCTCAACAGAACCTGCTCATCACTGAGACTGAAGTAACACTTAGGTCATTGCTAGGATATTGTAGAATTCTCTCTGATATATTATGCTATATCAAGGCACATTGCACAGTATTTTAATTTTGCTATGTGATCCTTACTATTCGAACTTGATGTTCCCAAGAAAAAAGTGCCTCTACAAACAATATTTTAGCAATGTCTGTATTACAGCTTAATCTCGTAATACTTAGTCAGGAAATAATTTCAGTTTAATGGATATTTTATATGGCTCTGGAGAATTACAGATGTTTTAGTGAATTTTTGACAATGCATACCACTGGTGTTTGGTAGGCATGGGTTTGAAAAAGCAAAGTGTATGAAAGGGTAAGGGTACCACTGTAATGTAAGAGTAAAAAGCACTTCAAGGCTCTGTTATCAAAGAGTCTATCTTAAAGTCAAATGAGTGATTACACTCTTGTTAGGCTTTGAATATGACTATTATAGTTTCCTCTTTTTTATAATAGTAGTTTTTTACCAAAATATGAAAAGGATCGTGAACTAGACATTAATGTGGACAAAGCTGTAGGAAAGGAAGAGAGGGGGAAAGAGGGGCAAAAGGTGATAACTAAAAAGACAAGTATTTGTAAATTGTGGCATAAAGTCATCCTGCAGCAGCCACTCTGAGCAGCTTAGTGGGCACTGCAGTTTAGAATGGGAAAGGGTGGATTCCCCCACCTCCTTGTACATACCATTCTAGTTCTAATGGGTGGGGTAGCTTGTGTGTGGCCCTAGGACAGGCTGTGTTGCAGCCCTGGGGCCTGATGAGGGGAAAAAGTGAAGAACAAGAGGAGAATTTTCCAGTCAGCCCTGATCTGGAATGAACCAGCAGAGGAGGAACCTCTGAAAGACCTCACTCTGATGCAGAGAGGACTGCTTTAGGTATTCACATCTGTGAACATGGAAGTTGAAAGAAAGAGTGGAATTTGAAGAGCTGATGTTAATGCCAGGAAAAAGCTCCAGATTGTTTTTTAAATTTCAGTTAAGCATTGAACATCAGACAGTGCTGCAAAACCAGCAAAGTGAAACCTGATGGTTCTGTGAGTGACTTTGTTCTATGATCACTTGTTTGTTCTATTCTCCTGTTGCTCTTTTCAAAGCAGCTACAGCAGCGGTACTGCAACAGTGCAATAACCCTGAAAAACAAAATCCACTCTATTCTAAACTAGGTTATTCTACAATTGCTTCCTATATGAAATGTTACATATCAAAGAGTGCCAGAAGGAGGGAGGATCCATGAAGTCATATGTTTATACATAAAAAAAAACATTTTTTGGCACATCTTTGTAGTTATAATTCAAAGCATTTAGCCAGTAGTGATGTGTGAGGTTAAAGAGCATGAGAGCACAACCATCATACATAAGAAAAGAAACTGGTTAGTTTCCTGAGCATACTGTTTTCGATGCCGCCTTATACTATGATTTAGTCTTTTGTTCCTGGTTTAACTGAATACCTTAACGTCATAAATAACCCACATCCTCACTTTGTACTTCTGTAGTCTACTGTATTCAAGTACACTTTGAAACATTTGTAACATAACCCACAGGGAGAGGAACAATATTTTCAAACACTGATGTTTCTAATATTTACCTGCTTCAGGTGTTCGCTGAGAGCAATTCTCAAGTTGCTGTTTCTTCTGTTTAACATTTCACAAGTCATTAGCGTATAAAAGATGGCAGTACATGCCAGTGGCATGCAGAAATAGAAACCAAACAGCCACCAATCCTTTGCATCTTTGTAAAACTGTATATAAGAGAAAGAAAAGAGAAGATATTTTCTTATGGTTCAATGCAAAATACCACAGAAAGGTCTTGGAAACGCTTGACAGTACGCTGACATCTGTCTATTTCCTTATTGTTGGTCTGTTTTAGATCAACAACCAAATAGGGATTGTGGCAGTGTAAACATTTAGTTTACTTTACAGATACCCTGTCTGTACCTTTGTTGCAATCTGTCTTGGGTTGGAATGAATTTTTTTTTGTTGTGGTTTCTGAACCCTTATATTCGTTCATGAAAACTGGAGTATGGTTTCATGAAAAAGACATGCCAAAATGTAGACAGTGTCAGTCTGAGATAACAAATCTTACTAAAAGCCTGTCTCAGGAAATGCCATTTACCTCTACAGCTTCTGTCCTGATTCCAAAAAAGGAAAATTCAAAATGTCTTGTGAGTTTAATCACCTTTTGTTATCAGTGAAAAGGTTGGCAGTTGGTGTGCTTATGTACTGGGCAGATAGGAGCCACTTCATAAGTGTCTGTCTGATACATGCAAAGCTTAGGGATGGCTTCTAGTGGTGCAGTTACTTTTAACCCTTTGGCTGCCATTCATACCATTTGCCTTTTGTGATAGGACACTGAAGTATTGAATAGCAGAATAGCAGTACTTTGCTGTGTAATTTTATGTATTAGCTGTGATGTGAGCAGTGCTGTAAGTTAATATGTTTATGTATTATGGGAAATACTACATTTGACCAAACATTTAAAATTACTCTTTTCTGTAGAGGATCCTGTTTTCAGACTTCAGAAAATATTGTATCTTGGCTTTTAACTTTTACGCTCAGCCAAAAGTATGCACTGCAATATGGCATTTTAAATACTTCCTGTCTCTAGGTTATTAGTGTAAAAGGGATGTGTCATACTCTTTCCCCCAGCTTGTTTATTCCTAGCGGATATGCTCTCGTAACATCACAGTTCCCACACCAAATGTCAAAATTCTTATGACTGAGGATTTTATGAATCCTGTTTGAAAAAGTCAAACTTTTCACATTGTGTTTACGTTTAAAACCAAACACTATTAAGATATGAAAGATGAAAATAAGTCAATACAATTCATAGACTAGTGTTTAATAATGTTGATTTTAAAATCTATTTCAGTTACACTAGAAAGTTGATTTACTAAGAAAAGGGAATGCTTTTGATTTTTCTCCCCCTGCCCCAACACAGCTGCATACACAATTTGTTATTTAGACTCTGCTGCTGGTTTCTAGGCCACAATCCCACCTCACTTTGGGACAGTGTTCTGCTGATTAACTTGTTTCCTCCTCTCATTAGCCTCCTCCCTGAGGAGGGGCTACCATCTCTGCATAGTTGCACTTTCCTTGGGGGCAGAACTTCCCCCATTGGGAACAGAGCTTGTGCCAGTAGAAAGCTGAAAAACAATATGCCTCGTATTTGAGGAATTTTTACTGAGGGCAGATGTAATTACTGCTCCTTCTGCAGAGAAAAGGCTTATGAATACATGGAGACAATTATCTTTTCCACGGCAAATCCCTCCAAGTCAGGCAAGAATCACATTGGCTGGGCAGCACAACAAAATGTGTAGTGCATGAATCCATGCCATTTTCACAAGGAAAACTTTGTGTCCTGTCAGTGTTCCAGCTTTCATGAGCATGGCCTGCCGGTCAAGAAAACATACACAGAGGTCTGTGTCACAATCCCAACCAATACAGCAATTCTGGATGAAGACCTCACTTTGAGAAGCTATAAAACGTACCCAAAAATGTCTGTAAATGATTAATTGAGGAATCTGAGTTTCACAAAGCTTACATCAAAGCACAAGAATGGGTTGATTTAAGAGAAGTAGACATTGTTTTGTTTGTCTTGAAAGCCCACATGGAATTGGTTTTCTACAGGAAATGTGCATTTTAAACAAGTTTCCTAGTGCACTCAGCCTTTTGGGAATCATGGTCTAATATGAATCTTTTAAATTTTTCAAGGATAATTTTAAACAGGAATAAAGCTCCTATTAAAAACAAAAGTCAATAATAAATACTTGCCAAAGTTTAGTAATTGTTTATTGTGGTGTTTGTGGTAGTAAATACTATAGTTCAGGTTAAAATGGTATTTCAATTTTAATCTCATGTTTGTACTTGCTTGCAAGACATTGAAACACAAAGCTCTCTGTTTTGACTGACACATCCAACATTTACTCTCAGCTTGGACAGAACTGCTGGTTTGTTTTCTTGAAAATCAAACTGATGTGGAGAGACTGGCACTTTTGAATTACACTGAGCAAGTAAGAGATACTGATTCCTGCTAATAAAAAAAAAAAAAAAAAAGCTATTCTACTTAGCACATTAGGCACAGGACAGTAATCATTAAAGTTAGCATGTCTATTGAAGACCTGAAGGGTTCACAGTTGAGAAGTAGGAAGAGAAAACTGTTATTTTTCATAGGGAGAGAGGAAGTGAACATTGTCCGGGCACA
Source organism: Climacteris rufus (assembly GCA_013398175.1). Lineage (NCBI taxonomy): Eukaryota > Metazoa > Chordata > Aves > Passeriformes > Climacteridae > Climacteris > Climacteris rufus. Next base: position 2,060,750 of record VZRZ01005482.1, read on the forward strand.
TTTGTGGAGAAAACCAGCCATTGCAAAAAGAAAGTTTGCTGCAATGTGTATTTCATAAATCACAATCTTATAACTTCAGTATCTACAGTCATGTAGACTGGGGAGTTCAGAAACAAAAATATAGTAAGCTTTGGGAATTTCCAATGCATCTTTACCTACATTAATTATTTCCATTAGGGAACTCCTTTTGTTTTTTCTTTCATTTCTCTCTTGCTCATTCTGCCGTCCCTGCAGTCTGTGTAACCTTACTAAAGTTGGGGATGTTCCTCTGTAAAACTAATCATCCACACTTTTTATTCTCTGAAATTCCTGGCACCATTTTACTCTATGCTTCCCAATTCTAGGCCAAGCCACATTCTGATCCAACAAAAGGATTACTGGATGAATGGTGCCTGTCCCTTCTTGGGTTCACAGAGAAAAAAATTAAGATATTTTCTCATTGTAAGGCCAGGTGGACAATCTGTATGCCCCAAAGCAGTAATCTATTCATTTGGTAGTGACTTCTCTCCTGACCTGCTTTGCACAAGCTGATGTGGGTATTGGCAGCTGTTAACCTGCAGGAGCACAGAAGGTGAGGGGTGGGAAATGTGCCAAAGCAGCCCAGTGTGTCTCAGGCACTTCTCTTGCTCTTGAGCTGCTGTATCTAATGACAGCTAACACTGCACAAGCTACCTAGCTGGAGGTGTGGGTCTGTCAGCTTTGTATTCCTTGTAAATGAAAGGATTATTTTTATTGGACTTTGTTAATGCATATAGCATGGCCCCACCCTTTTCTTTATGTGCCAAGAGCTGATGACTGCATGCAAAATGATGACTAATCATGATAAAACATGTGTTTTGACATTTACAACCTCCAAAGTGTTGTACCTTGAAACTCAAAACCTTTCAGGGCTCTGGCTACCCTGATGCATCTCCTGATTGTACTTTAAGCAGTCCTGAATTGCAAATGTCTATATTAAAAATCCTCAGTAGTGAAGAGATGAAAATGTTTTAAAGCCCCATTTAATCTCTCTGGCTCAAAGTAGAGACAAGTCACTGTAAACATAGGATCCTCTTTGCACCAATACACATTAGAATACATTTTACACTTTAATGCATGAATAAACCTTGTTATAACCCAGTAACTTAATTGTCTAACCTATATACTGTGGGTTCCAAAAAGAGAAGAAAGGCTGTTACTTACCAACATGAAATCGTTTGTAGGTTTGAGCATGCAGGTAACGTAGCTTACATCCTTGTACCTGAAAGGTACCACAGCAAAGCCAATTGCTTCTGGGATTGCCAGTATGAAGGACAGAAGCCAAATGGAGAAAATTTCAATAGCAGTGATCATAGGGATTCCAATTCCCTGAACACGGCTCCAGGACGCAACTGCTCTATACCTGGAAGAGACAGGCATAGTTTCCAACCCTCAGGTTCTTTCTTAAGACATCAGGGTTCAATGTCATCTAGCAAGTAGAATCTTAAATCTGGCTTCTGAGGACTTGTATTGCTTGTTTTTTGTGCCTATTCCAAGGCCTCTGCCAGCTGTGAAGCCACCTTGGACACAGCAGGGCACATCAAGGGCTGGGCAGCAGAGAGCTGGTTGCTCCAGCTCTGTTTGGGCACAGGACTGTGTGGAATTCTGCTACATGGACTGCACTAATGATCGCTAATTGAAGCAGGCAAGGTTTGTGAGGACAGATTATATCTTTCACTAGATCAACTGACATAACAGAGGGAAAAAAGCTTCCATGCACGCAAGCCATTCTACCAGATACAAAGCATCCATCTCCTTTGGCTACCTCAGCTGTAGCAGCAGTGCTATCCAAAGCGAAGCTGTCAGCTTCCAGGCAATGAAATACCAGGAAAACACTCTTGATGAAATGGAAATGCTTTTGTTCTGTTTAATGAACTGAGAGGATATTTCTCCTCTGTTTGGCTTTCAGTTTTCAAGGAACTTGTAGAAATTTATTAGCTTTGAGACCTCAATCTCTCTGTCAACTCTGGTCAAAAGGTTCAAAAATTATTCAGAGAAGACTGATAGGCATAGAATACAGAGTACAATCCAGTCCATAAATTAAATTTTCGGTGGCAGATTTAACTGTTGTCTTGTAATAACTGCAGTAAACGAGTGACTTATCATTTCCAACAGTTTAGCAAAGACAGTGCTATTTAAAAGTTATGGAGAGACTAAATATTATTTTTGATCTTGTAATAATATTAAATTCATGGTGGAGAACTTTCTGTCATTAGTGATGCGACAGCTTCTAAACTGCTTATTTTACTTCCCTAAAATAATAACACCGTCCCATTTGGAATTACAGTGCTACATGGATGTATCATGGCGTTCACTGATGAAACAGTCTTCTTTAGTTGAGGAGGAAAAAAGTCAAGAAAGATTGTTCATCTGTTTAAATGAATGCCAGAACAAGAAGGGAAATACTGCATTTTGATTTTCTGAGATGGAAGGAATTAAGAGCTTTTGATGGGAAAAAATTAGTTAAGGGCTACAGGACCTAGGCTACAGAGATCAGTAAAATTTAGTTAATAAAAGGTTTCCTCACTCCTCCTTTAACCAACGCACTAACATGGGATTCACACACAAGGCATTTCTTCTGATTTCTTATATCACACCCCCTTATTTGTTTGGAAGTGTGCTTATTCACTTGACAGAAGACTTGTGAATTACATCCTCTGTAGCTTCAGTGTTAGAGGAAGGAAGATGCCTGAATGCAAGTCCAGGCTTAAGCCCCTCACAAAAACTTCAGAAAGCTTCAGAACATCACTGGAAGGAGTCAGAGCCTGGTATGCCATCATTCCTGCAGAAAACAGACTGGAAACCTTTGCTTTGATATCTATAGCAGGGTCATGCACAGCACAGTCACAGATGTACTATGGGCAGGCTCTCAGTGCATCATTGTCACAGGAATGTTTGGGTAAGTATTTTGAATTACTAAAGCAAACTTCATCTTGGACTTGCATATTAAAAATAAAAGTATCTTCTAAAGGCCTCCTTCAAAAAATATGAAAGAGGAGGAAGGCAATGGTTCACTGATAAGGGACAAAGTCTCTCTGAGATGAGACTTCTGATACTATCAAAATAAATAAAATTAAGAAAGTAACATCTACTATTGTATGTTCTCACAAATATTCCTATTAAAATCCAAATTTAATTTTAAATAATTTGTCATCCTATCATATTTCATTTTTCCAAATATCAGATTTTTGCTTAAGTCACTAAATGGAATATTCATAGAAAAAACTTTACCTTTCACACAAATGCTCAAATATCTGTGAACTTTGGAAATTTAACAATCAGTTTGAAGTTTACTTCCTACAGTCTGGCAATTTTACAATCAGTTCCATCAGCTGCACAAGGTACTATCCCATCTTTGACTGACTGATGCTCTTAGCAAACAGGGGTTCGTACCCTGTATGTATTTTTCAAGTAGCAAACGTAAAGTTTGTGTTGTGTCACCTGTGTAACTATGTAAGCAATAACCAATGGGTTGCAAATTGTGATTCCAGTTATTTCCTTTCTTGCGTTTTGGTACCTGTTCTTTTGAGTTACATCTGTAATGGTTTAGGTTCTATATTTATTTTATTAGAATTTGGTTTTTCAGTTCACAATTCAAATAACTATCAAATAAGGAATTATTAGCTGAATAATTTTATGAATGGTTCAGCTAAACCATAAGAAGCTCAGTAGTTAGATCAGAATTTGCTGAGTGTGTATTAACCTGCAATTACTTGGTCTCTCTACTCACTGCTGTAAGAGTGATTTGAAAAAGAGTGGTAATATAGTTTTTCAAGTGGGTGTTCTGTGATTTATGTAATATACAGGATCTTTGTCTAGCCACAAACTTCCCATAATTAGGAGTGAGAAAAACCTCCCATAATTAGGAGTGAGAAAATACTGCAGGGTTTATTTCCCTCATACTTGTAAAATACAGGACATCTGCCAGGGAACTGACATAAAATACATGCATAATGCGTTGTATGTAATTCCTCAATATAAACTCTTCATGACACTTGTCTATTTTTTCTTTTTCCATTTATTTCCCTCTTGTCTCCAACCTTGTTTAAAATATTCACTTTTTTTCCCATGTCACTTCCTTTTCTCTGTTTAGTGTTGTGGCTCTTCTTCTCTCTCCCCTTTTCATTTTCAACTGCTGATACGTGTGCTCTCAACTTGTATACATACATACAATTCAATATTTTGCACTCCTATCTAGTTATAAATTGCTTGAAGCAGTTCTTTCAGAAGGACATCTTGTCTGGAACTGAGAACATCAGTAGCTGCTTTTGTTTCCCTATTCCTTTTAACTGTGTTAGAAAATTAGGTGTTCAAATGGCCCAGTAATATAACATTTCTGTTCTACAAGTATCATCAGTGATACATAATGAGTGCAGGTGTCATCAGTGATATTTATAAGAGAGAAAAACAATGCAGGAAAGACAAGAGACTAGATCAAGGATGTAAGAAGCAGTCACTGTCAAGATTGGTGTCAGGACAGTTCCTAAATATCACTGCTGTTGCTGATACTGAACTGTTCTGCTTCATGGTAAGAGACCACAGCTGTTCTTCATTTTAAAGATAGCCAGTGTTGATTGCAAAGGTCTCAATACGATAAAGCTCTTAGGGTTTTGTTTTAGTGGTAAAATCTCCACTTGTGTCATACACGTACTGGAAGTTGGTCCAGATAAAAATATGTACCCTGGGATTACTGTTCTCTGCAATTTGCTATGCGGAGGAGGCAAGAAGCAGGCATATACACGATAGGAGATCCATGTCTCCACTCTTCTTCTTAAACCCATTTCTTCATCAAAATCATTGTACCCAAGACATAAGCAAGAGGAAAACTCAGGAAGGGAAATATCCTTCCTCTTAGTCACACTCAGGCTCTGTTTAGAAAAAGAGTCACGTTATCATCACCACCATGACCTAGAGTTTCAAAACGCCTGAGGGGCATCTCAGGCAAATGTGAGCTTCCTCTGAAGGGTGAATGGCTGGCTTTCTGTCAGCCTCTTAAAACCCTCTCCACATGTGAGTGGCCATTGTTCCCCTTGGGCATGCACAGTTAAACCTTAATACACTGCCAGGGCATGTCACTTTGTTCGAGGGCAGTAGTAATGAGTGGAGTTTCACAATAGGATGTAGTTAGCACAGGGAATCGTCCTTGTAGGAAAACATAATCCTGTTCTAAATTAAGGCTGTAGTCTGCAAGAAGGACAGAGAGTCAACAATTAGAAAAACTGTGGAGTTCTGAATTCATTATACCAATTGACTCCATCTTTCTCTGTCTCGTAGAATGCAATATACAGACACCCAAAATAATTATAAACAAGATAGTTTTCAGGAGCTGTTCAAAGCAAAAATTAACTTGCCTGTTGACCAAAATCAGTCCAGTTGTGAAAGCACACTACTTCATATTTACTCATTTTCCTTTCTAAAAAACAACGATTAGCTGGTGTGGAATTTTGTATTAATGTGACAATGCAGCTTCCAGTGGCCTTGTTGAAGGTGCTCTGAGATTTCATGGTGATGTAACCTAGAATCAGTTGTTGTTAGCCAATATCAGAATCTGGCTCAACACATCTGTTTTCTAACACACATCCTCTGCAACCACTTACTAGAGTAGCACCAGATGATAAAGCTTGGCAAAGTGTCTAAGCCGGGGGAGGAAATTAAATAGTCTGAGTCTGATCCCAGACAAGACTTTATACTCAAATGGAAACAACATTTGGTTGTTGTGAGGATTAGCAAATCAGTCCTTGTAAAAATATATGTATGCATATATGAAAAGGTAGCTTCAGCTGAGTTACTTCCAGTTTGTGAAAATACATGTAACAGTAGAACTTCATCTAGTGAAACTGCAGTGTCAGAATTTATCTACCAAATTGTCTGTTTCATGTGCTTGATCTATGATTTATTCCTTAGAGCAGTCCATGGGATTTTATTTTATGGTGGGCAGATATTGTTTGAGAAATAGAATTCTTTTGATTGTTCTCAGACTCAAAAATGGAAGTAGAACAGTTGCCTGTGTTACATTTTTTTTTATTTCTGGCTTTGGCTTATGAGGTACTGATGCAGTAAGGAACTGTACTTCAGGTATGTATACTACTAAGTTACTTATCAATTGCAAACCTTGTGCATTAACTTTTTCTGTAAAACCAAACCAAGATTAATTTTAAAATTTATTTTACCCTTGCATCCCTGTCCTAACACACATAGTGTATTTTAACAGTATTTTCTGTGTCTGAGTTGCTGATATTTTGGAGTAGAACATGACCAAGTAACTCAAGACATAAAGTCAACTTTTACAGAAGTCAAGTGTTCATCTGCTATTGCATTATATGTATGAAGGAAAAACAGCAGAGACATTAATTTTCAAACTATCAACGCAAATTTCCAACACGTTTTTCAGTAGAACTCAGGTATAAAATCTATCAAAATAAACCCTTTTATTGTTGTCCATAGGCAGTGAGTTGAAAAACTGATTTTTAAGACTGAAGATTATTATCTTGTTTAAATACAAAACAAGCATGAGTTCGTATGAAAGAAAGAAGTCTGAATACTGAGTCAAATCCCAACAAATTTTCATTTGGTAAAAGAATTGAAATGATACTTTACTAGAGCTTTTAAAAACCTTTAAAAAAACCCCTGTAAAGTTCCTAAGTTCACTAGTCCAATATTATGCTCTGAGCCACAGATGTGGTGCTTGGTTATAGCCAGAATACAGAAAACCAGAGTCTAAGCTATATCTCTACTGTAATCTGCCTGCTAAGAAGACCATACTGAGTGCTTCCAGTTTCAGGAAAAGTGCACATGCAAGAACAGTGTCAAAAGAGTAAAACATACTTTACCTGTCCACACTAAGGGCACACAGATTCAGGACTGTGATTCCCACTGACGCCTTCTGGATAAACGGAAGGAATTTGCAAAGAAACTGTCCAAATTCAGTATTTCCAAAAGGCCAGTTCTGAGCAAGGAGCTAAAGAGAAGATGTGAAATAATCAGAATAATTACACAGTAACCTAGTAAGTATGTCACAGTTGTAGTTATTTCTTGTCTCAGACACACCATTGTAACCTTGAATTCTCCATACCTGAAGCATATCCTTAGTACCAGTGAATCTGTGAAGTAACTGCTGCTATAGAAGCAAAGAGGGTGAAAGTTTACACTTAAGTGTTGACCTTGTGCTGCTGCAATAATTTCTTCCATTGTTAAAAGTTTTTTTATTATTGTGCATCAGCCAGCAGTTCTCGATTATGAAAACTGAACTCAAGCCTGTCATGAATGGTTGCAGTTGCCATGTCCCAGAACCAAGCAGTCAAAACACAACTGAGAGTTCATCATGAAATACCTCAGAGCCAAGTTCTGAGGCTGCACGCAAGTAGATTCTTGTCTTTGTAAATGTACTATTGTGGAACTCAAGACAAGATTCAGTGCCAGATCCTTAAGAGTGTGAAGAAAATATTGTGCATATGATTTGTTCCATATTACGTTTTAAAGGACAAGAATGCGAACATGTGGGCTGTACTTCATGGCAACAGAAAGGCATCCATTGGAAAGATGTGAGTGACTGAGGTTTAGAGTAGTATTTCCAAGGAGGAATTTACATAACAAATATTAGTGCAGTGATTCATGTGCACAGTTGTGAAGAATTAGCATATAAATAGTATTATTTCTGGCTATAACTGTTAAGGCTTTGAACATGTCTTTGAATAAAGTTTTGATAGCAAGTATATATATACAAAATACAGGACACAAAATTATTCAGGATAGTTGGTCATTGTATTTTCATTAAGCCTTACTAAATGAAGGCCACAACACAGAATATTTTGATGGTACTGTCTAAATTTGCTTCAGAGGAAGACAGCAAATCATACACTATGGAGCAACAATTATAAGCCAGCCCCAATCTTCTCCAAAGCTTTTAAAACCTAATTTTGCTGGACCGTTGAAGACTGTTAGATGCAGATCTGGGACTGTTTATGGAAATAAATTCTGTGTAAACTTCACAACAATTTTATTTTCAGGTGCATCAGATGGAGATAAATTGGTGGCACAAGAAGCATTCCAATAAATACAGTCTGTGCCGTGTGCCACAGTCTGGCTGTCCCTGGGCAAGAGTACAAATGGCAAAGAGAAAACAAGGAACCAAACTTTCATCTGCACATATGTGCAAGGACTGATGCCATTGCATGCTACATGTGGAAATTGGTTGTGTTCTTTCAACGGTAAACACAACCTATGAATTGCATTTTTAACATTTTCATGGTTAAAACTGGACAAGGATTATACTGTTTGGAATAGAAATTTGAGTTGTTGTTTTCAGAGTTTACTTTCTTGTTGACCTGTTCTTCCACACCTTCTTCATACTTGGGCAGTCTTCTTTGCTTACACACTGTTCATGTTTTGAGAGACAGCTTTGCAGCCACAAGGACTAGAAATATTTTTTCAGTAGAAGCTTAGACTTTGGAACACACTTATCTAGTGAAAGTGGGTGTATTCTGTCTGTAGAATTTAACCATAGTCAGTACCTTCAGTGGAGAAGTGGTAAATTTATATCTGGAAGCACTTGTTTAGTTCCTCTGATTTTATCTGTATTTATAGACTGAATGAAATACATTGAAAGTGCCAGCAGAATTATTTTCTAGATAGGTTTGCAACAGTATAACAAATGTTTGCAGAGCATATTTCTGCCTTTTACCTAGAACTCTCATATGAGGCTTTGGTTTATGTCAAGGCTGCAGAAAAAAAGAAGTTGCAAAAAGAAGGGATGATCAGAACCCATAGTAATTCAGCCATGTTGTAGTCGTGGAATTTCATCTCCAGACTCTTGGCTGGATTTGGGTAAAATCAGAGTAGTTCTCAGGCACCACTGGCTGAAGGCTAAATTATAAATGGCACTGCCAGGGAGAGCAGCTCTAGCAGACTTCTGTCAATCCCCTGTGCCAACCAGAGTCTCAAAACTCATTTATCATTATAGATCACACTTTAAAATCCAGCTGAAAGCCACATATTCCTTTCAGTGCACTGACTGTGGTTGTAGCTACACCCAGCAGTAGGAATGAACAACCACTTTGTAGTGACTGTGAAACTCTGTTACTACAAGGCAAGTATTACCTTCAAAAAGAGAAGTGTTGTACTTGAAAAAGGTTTCCTAACTCATTACTCCTCACAGGAAATCTTCATCATGCTTCCAGCATGCACACTTCAACCCCTCACCCCAGGAAGCTCTCCTTTTTTGAGATTAAAAGTATTTTATTCCTTTTGTTTCTTACACTTTCCACTAATTGAAGTAATATCAGTACCAAATCATTAGACATTCTTTTCAAGTGGAATTTAATCAAAATCCCTGGGACCAGAATTAAGTTTTTTTGATTTTAAGATTCACTTTGCAATCATTTCTGTGGGTGTACTCCATTATCACTCTGCATCAGCTATGCATTCATTACTTCCCCTTGGATCAGGTGCCAGCTTTTTTCTTCTGTAGATATTTTTAGTCAGCAAATCTGATCCTGTCTTTGGTTTTACTAATTTTTGCATCAACACAAGTCCATCTCCCTCTGTTCTGCCCTAGCATGGTATAGAAATTTCAGGGGGAAATAACACATTTATTTTGTATTAAAAAATGAGCCCAGAAATGTAATTGAATTAGTCCTGATTTAATTAGGTACAATATACAAACTGGAACTCCTTGCTGTTCTCTTCAAGTACTTTTGCATATTTTAATATCCAAACAAAATTATTAAAGAATGCTAGAAAATTACATTTTCTCTCAAGGCTGTAGGATAGGAGAAATCAGACTGATTATCTCAGCTTGTGTCCTAGTTCTCCATGAGTTGTTGAAATGGATTGTGCTTTTGCAAACACACTTACAAAATCTCTGAGATTTCAAAATAAGACATGCTGCAAAGGAAATGCATTTTTCCCCTTCTGCAGTTTGCAACTTAGGAGTATTTCACACTGTGGTGCAATTCCTGAGAAAAGAGTGTAGTCAACATGTATTTTTGCACTGAAACCAGAAATCAAGATTTCAAGGTTCTACTGTTAGTCTAAAAACTCAGCAAAGTCACCAGACAGCCACAGCTTCCTTGAGCATCCTCCCTTCTCTGCTGCTTTATATGGCCTCTCTGCCCTGAGCTGCAGCTGGAAACAAACAAGACATCAGCACTGAGAACATTCCTTTGCAGTGATTTTTAAATGTCACTTAGCTGATTTTATTCTCCTGCTGCTGCTATTTTCTAACCCCCTCAGTATGGTAGCTGATGTACAAAACATAAAGTTCCACTGTGCATCCCAAGCAATTTATATATAGTCTGAAAAAGAGAACGTGGTAACCCCACCACATGAGTATTCACCAGAAGATGCTCACGTGCATCCAGAGTATTTATCTCATACCAGGCTGATACAGTGTGTTTGCAGGCAGATGATGGCCCTGGAGCTCAGCCTAAAGTAGTTGGACCTTGTTGGGTGCTGGACACAAACCGGCTCTGAGCTGCTGTGTTGAAACTGCCTCATTTCAACAAGTGCCTGTCAGGAGGTCCCCTCTCTCTGCCGTGTGGCACTGAGGATAGAAGCAAAGGCTTCATACCTGCCCTCTCCTGCTCTGATCTCACCCTAGTGCTCTAGAGACTCCCTGTTCCAGTATGCACTTGGGACCATTGTTGCGCTGACACGAAAGGTCTGCTTCCCAGAAAATGAACTGTGTTCATACAGGAAGTGCTTGCCCCTCATGCTGCCCCCACGCAGGATTCTCTCCTGAGTTTCATGGCATTTAAGTGTTCAATGATACTGATGGAGCAATTCTGGCACAATCCTGGAAGTCAGTTTCTGTCCTGTCTTCAGCAGGACAAATAGAAATAATGTATTTATTCTGTGACTTAAGTTACACTTGTGCACTAATGGAGAAAGGGACCAATCCAGCAGATTTCTGTCTGTACAGATAAAATCTAATTGTATAAATCATCAGCATCTCCTAACTGTGGAGCAGGAGTTACAAAACCAGCGTAATCTAGGGTGATTTTCTTTCCACATAGCCCAGAATAAAAGACAAGGGAAATTCTTCCAGTTTGTTAGCTCAGCACATTTACTTTGGGTTTTGTTTTTGCTTTTTCATTGTTTTTTTTTGGAGACTAATTTCCTCTAGGACACATTAGCTGTCTTGATAAAGCTCTGTCTCAAATTGTGTTCTACAATTATATATGCTCTTGTCTACTTCAAGACATGGGCCAAACATGGTACCTGGTGTTTTGGGTGGAATCCAGGTGAAATCTGACTGAATACAGAAGTGTCTAAGATCTATACCACTGAGTTGGCTGCATTAATTGACAAAAGATGATGATTCTGACTGAACTGTCTCACCTATTTCTGATCTGTAAGACTGCTTAGTTAGAAATAAGGATGTATTGAGTCCTCTGCAGTGGTATTTTGGTTGTGGTGACTCAAACAGGACCCTTCTGTCCTCATGAAGTGTCATAGGATAAGAATTCACTGCATGTTTTCAAGCCTTTCTCTTCTTCCTACAACCCATGTAGGAACCCTCATCCATTTCTTGCTTGGGAGCCACTGACTGTTGCTCATCCCAGATACACAACTCAGCTGTACTCCACCACTTTGCTGGAAAGGGGGAGAGCTGTAGGGGTGGAGAGAGAACACAGCCTGTCTCTCAGTATTCCTTCCCACTGCTGAAGTGAAAAACCTCAAATTTTGGAAGGACAGTGACTAGAGTAAAACAAAGAGTAGAGGACAACAAAGAACAAGGCTACACTTTATAATGGAGAGCATAAGACCAGTGTTGAGTACATCATGGTGAGATGATTGTTCAAGCTCCTGCCAGCTTTGGGATCATTTGTTTGTTTCCTTATACTTAGATCCACAATCCTGCCATGGTAGAGAAAGCACACTGCATCTCTTCAACTGTTCTTTGCAGGAAATACATTCCTGAGTTTGTTACAACCAAGAACTGTCTTTTTTTCCACTTTGGGTGGATAAAAGGCTGGCTGGTTTTCTTTCTGGAAGGAAGAAAGGTTATATGGGGATGCATGAGAACCATCAAAGACATTTTTTTACTCTGAATTCCCCTACCACAGCTTTTTCTGCTATTTTGCACATCTTAGCCCAGCTGAGTAAAGGTGAAAGTAGCAGAGGGTCTCATGCCATTTACTGAATTCCTACAGTGTTTTTCTCCTGCTTAGGCAGCTATGGAAGGGAATGTATAGTTTTTACACAAGAGAAAATAGATTATACTTCAAGAGACCCTGAAAAGTAGGGAACCAAATGCCCTCTTTTTTCAGCAGAACATTCTATCCCAACTCAAAGGTAAAAAAATAAATCCCAAGTTTTAGGTTCTTGTTAAAATGTTTATACTTATTACAAAAGTCTTCTTAGTGGTAAAGCATTCCTAATGGCTCGAGGCATCTCCCCTGTGGTACTTTTGCTCCTTACAAAGTAGGATTAGTTTCTTTTCTTATTCTATGGTGTTGGCTATCTTCCCCATCCTTTTAGGTAACCCGTTTCTCAAGCTGGGCTGCTCTTCTTCAGGGAAATGAGGTGTGCTTATGTTCATGATTTGTGGAAAGGAATTTTTGCAGTCCCTGGCCATAATATTGCCTTTGTTATTCTTCCAGCTGTGATGTTTTGTATGTTCCAAAAGAGAGTGATGGGATTTCTAAGAAGTTACTGCAGAACTGGTAAACCCTGGATATGTGCAATCAAAACAATTCCTTGTTATCTGTAGAGTTCAGTTGGTTGTGAAATAAAGACAGCAAACATACTAAAATATTCTCTTAAACTAGAGTCTCTAAGTACTGTACAGTATTGCAAATCCCCAGAACAGCAAGGCAGGCATGAGACGCCTTGAAAATTAGGGAGGAGTGCCTGTGCATTGATACATCCCACCCCCAAAATGCAGCCATGAGTTAAAGGCAGAGTGGATTTTGAACTAAGGCTAGAGCGGATCTTGAACTAAGGCTAGAGCATAAAATCTCTTGCTTAAGTGCTACTCTGGTATGCACATTAAACACGTGCTGCTAGGAAGCTGCAGTCTGTAAATAGAACAGATCCCTGATGGACTTCCGTTCCCTGCTCCATTGTGGGAAACTTCTGCCTTCAGGACTCAGAGATCAATTCCTGTGCTGCCTCTGGATTTCTCATGTGTATGGTCTCTACATGCAGACACACACCCAAATAACAGGTCCTGCTTGGAGCAGGTTCTATGGATTTCTGCATCACGCTGGGCTACCAATTCATTGCTTCTTGGAATCCCAGAGAAGAGTTCATTGAAAGCCAGAATGCAGTTGTTAAACTGGGGCCTCAGCATTTCCTACTAGTGTCAGTACTTCATTAAGAAATACACACTACACATATGAAAATATTCTGCTTTTAAACAAGAATTTCTATTCTAAGTGTCCTTAACTTTTTGTGTGCTACTCCTTTGGCACAAAACTATACCTACAACAGATGCCACTTGCTTTATCAGCTACCAGACCAGTGCCAATGTGTTTATCATCCCTGTGTAGGTATAATATTAATTCTGTCAGTGAAGGTATTCAGATATGCCAAATAATTTGTGGTTTCGAAGGGTTTGCTCTAACACTTATGCATGGGCTCTGATGTTGAAAAATGTCCATGACTAGAAATGCCTTAACTAAGTCTTCCTTTACTGAAGACAAAATGGCTGAAAATGTTTTCTTACTGTCAGCTACCTTTTATATTTTTAGTGTTCTAGGCAGACTACTCAGATTTAGATGCTGTTGCAGCTTAGGTGACTATGAATACCAGTTTAGTAATGAAAATTCCCTTAGTTTATTAAAGAAAATATTGTCTTCTTGAGCTGTCTGAGCAGTGAACACTTGCTTTTTTCCTGGGCAGATGTCTTCGATTTTATACCAGTAAAAAAATTAGGAAAATTTTTGTTATTAAAGAGACAGGTCAAAAGCTGACTAACTTGCTTCACCTACTTTGTAAACTAATGGTTTAAGGAGCTAAGCATCTTATGCTCTAAGGCAATATAATTTATGTCCATCCTGTGTAGGTCAGTTTTCACTAAATAGGACTCATTTAAACATTTTCCTCTAAAATGCATAGAACTGGAAGGAGAGACAGCTCAGGACTTCCTAAAACATAGTTGAAACTGAATTTTGCCATTCTAAAGGTGAGAGTCTTGGTCTAGAGTGTTTCAAGCTCCATGAGCTCAGGACAGAGCTGTGGACAGCAATGTCTGTGGTGAGTACGTGTTGTTGTTACTGTTGCTCTGCTAAACTTCAGTCAGCAAGGGCAGCAGCAGGAACAGCCATAAGGGCTTTCCAGAGCTTAGGGCAGCCAAGGCAGAAGTGGTGCCATGGATATTCTGCTGCTGCCTTTGTAGAGCCTCAGAAAACAATCTAGCACCTTAATGGAAAGCAGGCCCCTAAAGAAGTTTTTTTGCATTGCTTCTCAATTTATTTGCTAAAAACTGCACATGGCAGTGATGGGTAATGCAGGTGGTGACTAGCTTTCAATTATGTGCTTATGCCATCTGATAGGAGAAAGGAACCTGTGTATTCTTCAGTGCCTTAATCCTACCTCTATAGCAGCATAAAATATAAAAATTGTATTTTCTTGTCCTCTTTTGCCTGCAGATAAATAATTCTTACTGATGTGGGGATTTAAGCTTTGACATCTTGAGTGTCTGAGATGGGTATGTTTTGGATAAAGAGGAAACTGTTTGGTGTTATAAAAATGTGGTTGAAAATTAAATTGTCTTAGTTTGGTCTGTTAAGGTTGGATTTATAACTGGTACCCTTCCTGTAAATCTCAATTTATTAAGATTTTTAATACTGATTTCATACTACAACTGGATATACTGTGGTAATTGAGTGTAATGCGGCTTTAATGCATCCATAATATCTTTAAAGGATAGTGAATATTACTCGCATCTTAATCCATTTAACAATAAGTGGAATCCACTATATAATTACAGTAATTGGAGAAAGTAAGGGGTGAGTTTTTGAGCCTACTATACCGCAAAGAAAGAATAAAAATGTCAAACACCTGTGACCACATCTTTAGTTGACATAAATTACATAATTGCTTTTTTCCCAGCATCATATCTTTCTTAATTGTATAAATGCTTAATAGAATGAAGGACTCAATTCTCCTGGGATCTTACAGTGTCAGTTACTATAATTTTATAGCTGCTTCTTTCTAAGGATTTGTAAAATGGATTTAAGTGTCAGGAACATTATCTACTTCTCTTTTGAAAGTAGTTTCAAGATAATTAAGACTACATTATGTTTCAAGAAATGATTATATATATTTCTGATATTCAGTTATTACACAGTATTATACATCATTTTATACAATGTGGCCATCTTAATATGCAGCTAAATGCTTGTTTATTTCTGATTTCAGAGCTGTTTTGTCCTAAAAATGAAGGTCTGACCTAAAAGGTATTAAGTATTTGACACTACTTGTTATATAGGATATATATATATCTTACATATATATATCCTATATATATATCCTAGGATCCTATAGGATACTAATATATCAACATGAGGCTGCCTCTGAAGCTAAAATAATCTTTTAAAATAAAGTTCAGAAATGTATAAAACAGTTTAAACTTTAAAACAAAAAACGAAAATACTTCAACTTTTTTTCCCTACAAGACTATCACTTCCATTTTCCAATTGTGATATTTCCAGTGGTCACCCTTCATACTGTCACTCAGCAAGAGAAGCTAGAAGGTGACACAGATTTTAGGATCCCTAGTGATATAAGCAGGAATGACATGTAACAAACTTTAAAACCAACTCCTAATGTACCAAACACATTGCTGAGTGGTGCGTATGAAAAATTGACTATAAATAATAATTGCATTTCTTATCAGAAGTACTAGAGTTCCCTTATAAATGCTGTAAATGCTTCCCTCTATCACAGTACATGCAGCTAACCTGGGAGAACAAGATGGTTGTATGTTATTTCATAAGTGATTTATTTTGAAAGCTCAAGCACTAACTAAAAATAACTAAAAGCTAGAATTATGCTTTAATGTGATTTTAATTCTGCCTTCTTACATGTGGAAATTGGCAGATATTCATGTCAAGGGGCTCCAGTTTCATCAACAGCCTTTATTTATCAAATACTTATCTGCAGCACAGAGAAATATTTTTTCATATAGGCTAAGGAAATTTCACTTTTACAGCTGAACCACAGGTCAGCTAATCATATAAGATAGATCAAGACTAATGGAATTCCAAAGAGGCACCAGAAAATGAATAGGAAAAAAAAGGCATTCCAAGATAATAAAGAGAATATAAAAAGTATTGTTTGATACTTTTAACAAAGCTTCTACAGAATTTTCAGAAGAACATCAAAAGGCAATTCTGAAAGGCAAAATTAATTCCAGATTTCTATTGGTCTTTTCAAAAAAGCAGCAGAGCTCCTGGAAGCTTAGAACAAATTGTGTAATAAAAATGCTTTTTCTTTCCCTGACTTGGCTCTGAAAAAAAATTTGCACAATTTTCCCTTAAAATTTATTATCAGATATACCATGAGAAGTAAGAATGCTGCCTTTGCCATTATCCATAAAAACATGAGGATAATTTACCAGGGAGTCAACTGTTTTGTCAGGAGTCAACCTCATGTGAGGTGCAGTCACAGAATGGAATGGGTTGGAATGGACCTCAAGGATCATCCAGTTCCAACCCTGCCCTGGGCAGGGACACCTCCCAGTAGAATAGAATAGTAGAATACATTTTACCATAGATACTAGGCCTCTGTACATATGTGATATATGCACATATAGATAATTTTAATCTGTTAATGAATTCACATTTTATGATCTTGTCCTATGAATGCCTGTGTTATAATGCGCTTATGCTGTCAATGGCTATATACATGCAAAATGCATCTTTTAAAATCACTCTTTCTTTAATTTTAAAATCCAGTTTGAAACCACAGGGCAGTAGTACTTATAAAACTATGCATTAAAATGTTTCATTAAAAACACAAGTACATGAAAGTCTTTGGAATCTCTAAGGGCAGAAATTGTGAACAACATTTTTTTCTAAATTACATGACTTTGTGTTTTGTTTATTAACAGAAACACTTTGTTTTCGTTGAGAAAAATAGAAAAAGTTTACTATCTAATATACACCTATGTACCATCCACAAAGAGACACATACAAGCTTACAAAATTATTTGATGATTTTCTAAGATAAGTAAATATCAGTGAAATGTATTAAAAAAGGGTTCAGTTCATTCAAGTGTGTCCTGGCTTGAATTACATTAGTAAATATAAATTGCATCAGAAAAAGCATTGCTTTATGGTTTTGTTTAATTAAAATGGAAAATCAAAAAGCTGGGACAGGATAACTTTATCCTGGATAAAAGAATTGCTGAGGAGACTTTTTACACTTTGACAAACCCAGATGGCATTCAATATTTCAGAAGCGGTCTGTGATATAATTGGAATAATTTTGAGACTCTGCTATTAATGAATATTAAATGTAAGCCTTAAGGCTCAACTTAACTGACATAATCTCTCTCTGTAAAGTCATAACATGAAGCCTGCATATCACAGGGAGCATTTTCTGTAAAAATATAAAGTAAGGATAGGATATTATAAAAACAGCAACTAGTCTATCAAGGAGGAGAACTAGTCTATCAAGGAGTTTATAAAAAGTCTCCCCTCATAAATTCTTTTGCTAGCTATAGTAGCTATGAGAAATGAAGAGCTCCTGTGGAATGCCCAAAGCCACACTTTGGTTAAGAGCTACATCATCTTTAATAGGAGATACACTTTTCCTTGATGGAGGTGAGACCTGAGAGCAAGGGTTTTGCTGCAGAACAAAAAGGAGTTGTATTTCTTCCTGAAGTGCACTATTTATTGACAAAAGAGCACTAAACAGGCAGAGAAGTAAGCACAGAGAGCAGGCAGCCTACTTGCAAGGAAGTGCAGTTAGAATGCATTGGGGTGGTGTCCTACCTTGTACACAATGATAGGGATATCAATGACAATGTAGATAAGGTCTCCTAGTGCCAGGCTGGCTATCAGAGCGTTTGGGCCGTTCCTCATGCACTTGTTCTGGTAAATGATCCTCAGCAGGGTTGCATTCCCAACCATTCCAACGATGAAAATAGCACAAGATACCACGGTGTTGATGTATTTAAAAGTCTCGGCGATCTTAGTCTGCTGGGAGCATTTGACAGTTTGGTTGGACACCGGGGGCTGGATGGTGGTGAGGAGAATGCTGGATTCCATGCCTGAGAAAGTGGAAAGGGAGTTTCCCATGTCACTCCGATTGGAAACGTCTCTGTCAGAGCTGTCACCGAGGACAAATCCGGGGACCAGAAGCAGCACAGAAACTCTTAAACACAAGGCTTCCATCCTGAAGTCCCCAATGAGTGAATTCAGTGAGACAAGGGCTGTTTTTTCTTTTTCTTCAGTATTTCAGTGAGATACTTCTCACTTCTTCACCTGCAGAGAGAAACTGTAAGCAAAAAAAAAAAAAAAAAAAAAAAAAAAAAAAAAAAAAAAAAAAAACAAAAA
>VZRZ01005482.1:2079331-2158218 GCA_013398175.1 Climacteris rufus
AGAAAAAAAAAAAAAAAAAAAAAAAAAAAAAAAAGAAGCACAGAATCAATACAACAGGTTGTATTGTAACTCACCCTGTTTCTCACTTACAAAGAGTGTTTCAATGTTCAGACTCTGTAGCATATATATAAACACCTGTTTATACTCACTGTGCTACTCTGAAATTTAGATTACCCCCATCAATTGTCTGACAAAAGACAAACACAAAAAATCCTTAAGTGATACCTTATGCAAATAAGATCCCACAAAACACTGCTGGCTTGAGACAGAATTTGTATAGGGGTGGGAAAAATAAAGTGGATGAAATTCTGTTGTAAAAGATACTCTAGCAAGAGTCAACATGGCCTGGAGACTGCTGAATGATATTTTAGTGAAAATAAGAAGTTATTCTTTTTCTTTTGAAAAAGAAAGGTAACAGCACTGCATTAAAAATTAAAGGTAGTAAATTCACAATTTTTCTGATTATTTTTTATATATTGCAACCATTAGTCTTTATATTATTTTTCTCTGACTTACTACCTGGATTTCAGATGAAGACTGAAAAGATATGTATTTCAAATCAAAATTTGGACCAGATTCAAAGTCCTACAATATTAGGAAGAAGACTTTTATAGTCTCAGGGTGGACCTCTGGCCAGGAAAAGCCCTTCAAACTTTAAGTCATTTGGTTCTTAATGTAATTGCAACTCATGTTCAGTACTTAGCCACAGTGAAGTTAATAATAAAAAATTAAGCTCTTTTAGAGATAAAAAAATAGTTGGTTTATAATTCTAAGCAACAACCCATGATATCCAGATAGGAAAGAAAGCATCGAAAAATTCTGTCCCAGCAAGTGGAACTGCCTGTTCGTAACCCCTGCCACAGGATACTACACCTCCAGTGAAACCAGGGATACCACTTCAGTCCATTTTCTTGAAGCCTTGGTTTAATTTAAGATTAAGATTTTGGTTTTTTGAGTTTGTCTTATATCTGCAAAACAAAACAAAGTGCTGCAATGTTGACAAGAGTATAAAATAAAATATTTATAACTTTCTGATTTTCAGTGACTCGCATGAAGTATTTGGGAGGATCCTTTTAAATAAATGAATCCTAATTTCATTCCCTATGGGGCTATTAAGTCAGAGTTTATAGCAAGAAGTTTACCAGAGAAGGACGGAGAGAATTTACTGATAGTACTTCTGGAGCAGGCACAGTATAAATATTTACTCCTATTACAGGCTTCTGTTGTGTGTGGTCTGTGGAAGTGTATGTGTACCTATATACAGCAGAGTATTCCTGTTTGGAATGTGAGTGCTATCCTTCACAGACCAGGGATCCATGCTTACAGTGCATATATTGGTGTATTTGAGATGAAGAACTGACAAAATATGAGCTCCTATTGACTCGATTTTAAAGTTTAATGTACTAAATAGTAATTCCTTCATTATTAAATTAAATTCAGTGCTGGTGATGATGGTATCTAAGGCCACTTAGCAGCAGTGTGATGCAAGTGCATTCACTTTAGGTTTCTAAATCATATCAGAAACAACAGAAATATTTGACTGTAGTTCTTTTAAGGCAAGGATTAATACCTATATTATTTACTATGACTATGGTCCCTCAGTTTAGGAAAATGGAAAAACTATCACTATGAAATGGCTTTCCCAAGTAAATGTGCTAGAGCTATGAACATAACCCACAACCTTATGTTGTAGTAGTTATATTTGTACCTTCCTTGTTTAATGACATTTTTTGGTGAAAATTTGATGTATGTATCATTTAACATGGTGGTAGCATGGTAATCATGCCACCAGCAATGCAAAGCTAGGAACAGAGTTGCCATTACCATCTCTTCCGTCTCCAGGAAGAAACTTTTCCCTAAGAAGCAAAACTAGAAAGATTTTAATATACTAACTTCTAAGGGTATTTTTTTACAGGTTCCTGACAGCCCTTCATTCCTCTGTTGAAATTTTCAAAGTGTTTGCCTTGTTACAGAACATAACATGCAAACTGCCTCGTGTGAGTAACACACTGGCATCTGTGATAACTTTCTGTGATAAGGTGATCTAGGATTGCCCTTCACATGCAGCCGGGGTACCTGGAGCGTGTGAGGGTGCTCTGTTAATCTTTGCTGTGCCTGTGCTCCCGCAGTGCTGCGGAAGCAGCCGCGGATGCAGAGAATTAAATTCCTGGCTCGCCTGGACTATCAAGGGAGAAAAATTCCCATGCCGAGGTTCGCAAGAAGAGATCGTACTAGTGGAGATGAAATTGTCCCAAGTACTAAAGACGAGCGAAAACGTTAACAGCGATTGATCATCTCAAAGGCAGCCGAGATGTGGACAGGATCCAATGAAGTGCAGCAGGGCAGGAAGGCGCTGAAGGGAACACCGCTGGCAAGGGGGATTCTCTGGGCTGTTCCCCACGAGCGCTCCGTGCTGCCGGGGAAGCCGCCGGCTCCTCCTTCTCCAGTGCCGGAGGAAACACGTTCCTTGCACCACTAGCAAAGGATCAATTCCAACACGCATTGGCAAATCGATGCCGCCTGCCCTGCAGCCTATGCAGAGAGCCTCTGGCCACATCTATGCATTGTTAAACTTTCTGGAATAACAGTTCCATAAGCAGTTCCCCCAGGCTGCCTTACGCCCGTGTCTGGTTCCCTCTCATTCTCTCACTCTCTCACACCCGCACACAGACACATTCACACCCGCACACAGAGGTGCACCACGGTCACCGAATCCCTCTCCGGGGCGTTCCCGAGCGGTGCGGGAGGTGCTGGGGTTCCCGCAGCATCCCGCGCACTTCCCCCCGCCGCGCCTCCCGCCGGGCTCACCCTCATGCTGGGGCTGCTGCCGCCGCCGCCGCTTCGGAGAATTTCCTCTGAGTGCCTTTTCCTGGGATAGTCTCACCAGATCCTCCTGCCTGCGTCTGACTGGGCGGAATTCGAAATCTCCACCTCCGCTAAATCAGTCAAAGAAAGAGACAGACTGAAGAAGTCGGAGCGTCCCCTCTTTTCTGCCCCCTCCCCCAATTAAAACAAACCTCCAGCCCGAACTGAGCCCCTGCCAATGTTAAACACAAAGGCTGCCTCCCGGGCACAGGGGAACACTGAGCTCTTTAACTCTTTCCTCGCTGAAACTGAGCACAACTACTTTGCTGGACACATCTAAACCACAGCCTTGGGGATCCACTGCCTGTTAATAGCACTCGGGGTTCTCAGGAAGATTCTGTATCTGATCCCACCAGACGGCAGAGGAGCCAGGAGCAAAACACGGGGGAAAAACCTAGTGATGAAATAATCCCCTTTTGCTTTGCATTTGCCCTGGGGTTGGTCAGGGTCCGTCTCTTTCTGAGACAATCAGTAAAACTCTATGCGTGAGAGTTTCAAAAATGCTGGATCCGTAAACACAAACTGTTCCTGAGTGAAAATTTCTTGTATCCATCCAGGACACACCTTGCTAATACATCTTAGTTGCATTTACAATTATAATAAGAGCGTGGCATTTTTTTGTCATTCCTATGTTTCCTATTGCTGTTCTTCTGTGAAGGTAGTGGTGTGAGAAACTTGTGCAGAAAAAAGTGGAAAATTCTCTTATAGCTAATGATATTTTCTCATAATGAAAAACTGCCAGTGAATCAGTGGGAGCAGCTTGTACTGGAAAGAGTTTCAAAATCCCTTCATGCTAGCAAATTTAAGAAATTTTGGGTCCTTTGTTGAATCATTTCAGGTTTTTCACTTCCAGGCAAGTTTCTGTCTGGTTGTACCAGAGAAATTGTTTTCTAAACATGTATGGGCTTCTTTTGAATACAAGAAGTCAATCTTCCTAAATAAGATGCAAAAATACTTAGTACTAAAGCAGTAAAAGAGGAGTGAAAAGACCAATAGAAAATGTGATGCCAGTGGCCTGTAGAATTAAAATATCTGGCACTAAATCATGTCAGAAATGGTTTTGAACTTTATCAATTTTGCATAGTCAAAAGTAGGTTTCTGTAGTCTGTTTGAAATCATCTGATAAACCTTGCACAGGAAAAACCGGCATCTGGATCGACTGGAACAGCAATAGCTTGTTACTTCTAGAAATTAATCTCTGTTAAATGAAGCGTCAAAGCACTAAACTTTGAAGGAACATACATGTTCAGGCTGAGAATCTCAAGGAGCCTACTATTGCAAATCAGGTAGAAAGTTTACTTCAAAATCTCAAGTTGCCCTGAAGTTGAATAAATGCTGATAAGCCACTAAATTGTCCACATACTTGTAAAAATAATTTTAAATTCTTTACAGTTTGGTTATAGATGTTTAGTATTAATGATTTTGCTTTGCCAAGAATCATCTGTGGGGTAACTTGCTGGAAAAACCATGGAAGAGCTGTAAAGTGTGTAGTTAAAGACCATGTGCACTTTATGGAGTGCTTTATTGAATGCAATTCTTAAATCTCTTGTGTGTTCTCTAAACATTGTTAAGACCCAGTTCCTTCCCTGGGATCATTTGACCTTTATGTCTAAACAACTAGATTTGCAACAACAACAACAGAAGTACGTTTCTGATCTCATTCAAACACACTTTTTTTTTTCCCAATTTTTAATTCCATGTGTATTTACTATTAAATGAAAGAAACTTAATGAAATAATCAGATTTACTGTGCTGTTAAAGATCTATTTCAAGAGAGCCTTTATTATCATTGTGAATGCTTCTGTTATTGCCAACCCACAATAGTATTAGCTATTAGAAATTACTGATCTGTGTTCTTTGCTATTTTTACCGTTGCTGAGTTTTTAATTGGACATTTGTTTTGTCTTTAATCTTCTAGGTGTCAGAAGGCTCAGCTGAAATCTTCTCTTAAACTTAGATAAATTCAAAAATTATATTTATGGTGTTCAGGAAAGCAACATGGAAAAGGAGGTTTTCATGTATTAATTATGCAAAAGCTGCTATTGCAAATGCAGCTGACCTTGGCTACGAAGAAAAGTGATAAAATGCAGTTCTTTACACCAAGATGTTTTCAGCTATTAGAGACACTTTCACCATCATTGTAGGACTCCTATCCTGTGTGTGCATCCTTTTGTGGAAAAGTTCTTGACTGAGGACTCTCTCTTCCACTTTCAGCACAGTGAAAGTGTTTCCTCTGACCTCTTCTGTTTTGTGTCTTCAACAAACTACTCAGCTTGTCTTGCATAACTTTAGAGATTCAGAGTAAGGGTAACATATTAATCTCATTCAGAAAAAAAACAATTGGATTTGCAGCTGGAGTCAAGAAGCCTACCAGCATTTTGTAAAGCTATTAATTTCCCTGAAGCCTTCAGGTATTAGAAAGGAATACTTCCATTTTATTTGATTGAAATGGATGTTTAGCAAACGTATTACCTTTTAAGCCACTTATTTCCTCAGATTTGGTATGAAATAGGAACATATGTTCATCAGCTCATGGAGTCCTAAATTGCATTACTGAGATTCAAAAGACCAAAATCAAAACCAGACATTGTCTATAACTGGCATTTCCATAAGCAGTCAGTCGGTGTGCTTATAATCTGTAGCATTTTCAGAAAATAGGAAGTTATTAATCAAAAAGAATGTAAATATCTAATTATTCTGCATTCTTTTGCTAGATTTCTGATACAGGTTTTATCAGAAAAAATACAAACAATAGAAAATAGGAGCCACTTGGATAATTTGGAAAAATTAGGCTAGATACTTTGTTACAATACTGGATAACTGTTTCACTTTGACTTCCATATCTAGATCTAGTGAATAAGAGCTCAGCAAATCTGAAACTTCTCATGGAAACATGCTAGTTTCTGAAACACTTGTAGGACAGGTTTCTCAACTTTTACTACCCCAATTCAGCCAGGAGTTGCACTTCATTGAACAAAAAGAAGAATCATCCAAACCACAGACAGTATTTTTATCTTGTGTAGGTTACCTGTTCCTTGGCAAGAGATGCGCCTGTGCAGATGCTTTGGAATAATTCAGTTAGAAAGAGCACCTACCAGAAAATGTAAATTCATTGAAACTCAGGGCCCATTATTTCCAGTGATCATTGAACCAGCTATTTACTTCTGCTCCATACCATTTCTGTCTCCTGGCAGCTGCTTTGTTTAAATTGTATCTCCACTAATGGCATATCTGTAACTCTCTTTATGTGCTTAGCACAAATAAATCCTCTTTCTGGCAAGGCTATCTTGCTCCTCCCTCCCTCCTTCCTCTCTTCTTTCCTTCCTCCATCACTTTCCCCCCATTCTCCATCTCTCTCTTCTGTTTCTTTCATGTGACTAGAAATTTTTTGGCAATTTACAATATGAATTTATAATTTAAAGAGATTTTTAGTGAGAATACTTTTGCACTAGTTTATTCTTATAATTGGAAATGTATTTGTGTTAGAACCACTGAAATATTCCTGCCCTTGGACTATGGGAATTTGAAATATGAAGCTGTGATAAAATCAGAAGGGATAAAGGACTGAAGTTTAAAGGACAAAATTGACCATGGAGCCAAACAATTAATAATTAATTAGGAACAACTACAGAAACTATTGTGCCCCAATAGAGAATATTGGTCAGGAACTGTGGATTTGGTGTATATAAGTTTTACAGGACCTTGTTAGAAAAGTTTGAGTAAGAAGTAGTCTTCTTGGACCTTTAGTGTGTAGATTGGAGAAATAATAATAATATGCATTGTTAATTCACTTTAGTTGCTGAGCATTTTACCTTCCTCTGGGAAGCATTTATCTACTGTGTTAAGTGCAATGGACTAAGAACATTTCAGGAAAAGTTTACTGGGAGAGTTAATGTTGTTGGTCTTAATTTCCATAGATGGAAGCCCTAATTTTAAAGCTCTGAATCTTATCAATCTACCTGGTGGGAGGCAGTAAAGAAGAGAGAACCAGGCTCTGTGGTGACAGAAGTCAGTGACAGAAGAGGAGACAAAGGACACAAACTAAAATACAAGAAATTACATTTAAATGTAAGAAAAAACACTTTTCCTATAAGGATCATCAAAGAGTGAAACAGGTTGACCTGAGAGGCTGGAGAATCTCAGTCCCTGAAGATATTCAAAACCCAGCTGGACAGTCCTGAGTAACCTGCTTTGGGTGTCTGGGCTCTGAGCAGAGGGGTGGATTAGATGATTTCCAAGTGACCCTTCTGAAGTCAAAATTCTGCACTTCTGGGATTCTTTGATTCAGATGAAACTTCCATTATATCAAGAGTATTTGGACGTGGGCTCTAGAATTATTGTGTTCAAAATTCTTTGAGTTATGTTGCTTGTATTGGGAACTGACATGTTATTGAATGGAGCATGAACTACACAGAGTCACATGCAAAAAAAAAAAAGAGTTCTTGTAAGTTAATATTGTGTGGCAAGTTGGATATTGTCCAAAAGGATAATGTGTGATGTTTATTGAGATATTTAGTAAAGGGTGTATTTTTTAATGTCAGCTCAATGAAGAAATTATTTTCTTTTCTTCCAAGACAGCAAAATGATTGACTGTAGGGAGCATGTGGGGATCTTAAGCTGTTCTCATTCTTTATCCCCATTGTTTCAGGCAACCCTGAAACCAGCCATGAGCTAAGGGAGTTCAAGGAACCTGTTCCAAAAAGACCAGTCTTTAATGGTAACAGACAAGAATATTTCTACACAAACCCCTAAATATGCAGTAAAATACATACATAAAGAACAATAAAATAGCAATATGTCACCTTAGATGCCTGTTACATAATCATGCAATGAGAGATTATAAGCATACAAAAGAAAAAAACTGAAGGAAGAAAAAACCAGATATAAAGACAAATTAAAACTTGATTTAGAGAACAGTAAGAGGAGGAGAATGTACTAGATTAGAAAATCTTCCATAATTTACAAAAGTAAGCATCAATCTGCATTTGCAGATTGGAGTCTGTGCAGAACACCAATTCTGTGATAGAGGAATGCTGTTCTGCTGCCAGATGCATCTTTTATTATCTTAAGCACTAATAAAATTATCTAGATAAGATAGTGAGATATTAGAATGCCATTTTATCTTAATCTAAATAAGGTTAAAATTATTTCTATTGGCTACTCTGCAGTGAAGCTTCTTTTCATGGGAAACCCTGACTCGTGTCACTTCTTTCTAATGTTTCTTAGTTATCTAATTTTTTGTTAGCCTAACTAAAGCTAAGTTGAAATAAGCTGCTTGTACATTTACCCCAAGACAGTAAAGTTCCATTCTTATATTATCCTATATTAAATGGTTAGCATTATCTTACTGTTAGTGATATGCATAGGCCTATTTACAGACTTACCATTAAGTGGTAGATCTACAAACTTCTGCATGTTTTTATAGATGTAAGGAATTCTCTGCCACACAACTTTGAGATAAAGGCTTTTCAAATGACCAAGGTTTCTAGAAAAATTTTTGCCATTCCTTTCTGCTACGTAGGAAATATTGTTTATTGGAAACCAAAGTGTGCATTTAGGTAACTAACATGGCATTAAGACAGTGTGAATAGAAAAATCTAGATGTGTAATTCTTGAGAGAGAAGAAGCAGTTCTTTAGATTTTTGTGATAAAAGCTCTCAGTCATCAAAGAATGATGGTGCTATTTTTGTGTTCGTGCATGAGAGTATTCTGTCTGTTTCAACAGTACAGAAGGCTCTGTGTCATGTTTAGGAGGGCTGGGTTAGGATATGATTGTATTCCTGGCTGTGGGATTGCTACAGTGTGCTGTCACGTGTTGTCGTGGCCTTGCTGGATTTCCATGGATTTCCCTTGGATTTCCATTGCAATGACTTTTACCTAGCATGTGGAATAAGTGTTTTTATTGGTATTTGGCTGTGTCAATGCAGTTCAGTGCTACAAAGTTTCAGAATTGTCAAGAAATCTGAATCTGTCTTGTGGATTCAGAGGGTTGGGAGGCAAATAACCTTGGCTCCCTTCATTCCTCTTCCATCCCAGCTTTTTCATGGAGAACCTTATCTCTCATGCTGTGTTCTCTCTAATAAGAGCCCCTGATATCTTCACATGTGCCTGGTAGTCCTCAGACACCAACACCAGCGTTCATCAGCCGTCTTCCTCTTCCTGATCCTTGTCCTACTGATGACCTACTGTGGTTTCTCCAGCAGTTGGGAGGGCACCCATTTCTTCACACACTAAACAGCAAATGGTTGCATTTTGCTGTTTTACCCTTAATCCCAGTCACAGTGCTGGGGTTTGGTGGGATGAGGACAGACAGACAAGACAGACTGTGGATCCCCTGTGGCTGCTGGCCATCCCTTGCTGCCCCCGAACAGAGGGAGGGTGTGCTGGGAAGAAAAGAGGGAATGATTTTATGTGTCTTATTCCAAGTATCCCAGACAAAAGATCCAACTCAGTTCTGCTATCTTTGGACAGAAATATTTCTTTCTCTGCTAACAGCAATTTTATTTTGTCTTTAAAATAACTTGAAACTGAGCTGATTTCCACGTGTCAGCCCACTGTGAATTAGTCTATGTCCTCGCAAATAAAGGGAAATTATGGAAAGATAAATTAATAATTCTGTTAAAATATATCAGCATGTACCTACATAGATGTGTATTGTTTAATTTTATTCTTGTAACAGTCAGTATTTACGGATTGTTCAGAATGTGAAATGGAAAGGAACAAGACATATTGTTGCCAGTCTCCCCTTCCTGGCTGATATTCCACTACAGTTATAAAGACTTACATTTTATAATATTGGATTTTTGTCAAAAATAACATACAGAAGTAAGTATACAATAAGTCATTTGTATCAAGCTGTAACATATATTCTGTTTGTATAGATAAAAAAAACAAAATCTGAGACCAATGCAATTTCTGGGGACTGTCAGGTAAGAAGTGATATTAGTTTTCTATTATAATTCTTATGAATATAGAAAAAAGCAAACTATTGCCAATAAATAAATAAAATAATGTCTTTTAGGCAACAAGCAACAGTAAGCTCTGGTTTAGTATTTTTAACTACTAATTATTCTAGTCACAAATTTTCATCTAGTCTTAATTGATTTAATGTGCTACAAAGTTAAACTATTCGGGAGTTAGGTTAAAAAATAGAACCAATAAATGTATGCCAATAGAAGTTCAGGTACTCTTTGAACTACCAAGTTTATAAGTTGCATCATATTTTCCTAGAGAAGAGCATCTGGAAAAACACTTTCCACTTACTTACGGATGTAAAACTCGTGTTTTCTAACCTATAAGTGAATGGTACAATGCTCAGACTTGGTCAGATCTAAGATGGTGGGAACGTGATGGACTCCTTTGATTAATGAAACCTCTGTAGTTATTTAGAATAATGCATTATGAGTATACTAAACCCCATGAACATTGTTGTGAAACTGATGCTGCAAATATATGTATCATATGCTATTTACTTCAAACTCAAAGATTTTTTGTGGGACTCTTACAACATTGTTGAATCAGATTCTCAGCTGGCATGAAAGTGTAAATCTCTTGTTGGAAATGGAAATACATTTATTTGTATTATCAGGGAATGATGTAATTCTTTCAAACTCACATCAGTGCACTTTGAAGGGAACCATGCCATCATGTGCATGTGTCTCAAAACATATGAGAAATTGGACAGCTACTGCAATTTTCTGCAAACCCTGGTTTTGCTTCTTAAAAATTTTGATTCATTTGAATATTTCTTTTAACACTTCCTGACTTCTTAATGATTATTAATTTGCTAATGGCTATAATAATCTAGATCAGTAAGTTTTCAATAAGTGTTGAGAAAAAGTTGAAAATTAAATTTGCATTCCGAAATAATCTGTAATCTGAAACATTCTTACTAGAAATTAGATTCCTAAGAATGAAAATATTTAAAGAAATCTGCATCCAAAAACGTTTTAAACTGAAATTAAAATAATTTGTATTGACATTCTGAATGGGCCCTTGAGTGAGGACGTTTTTAAAAATAATTACAAATAATGTATATGTGTGAAATTATATTGATCACATAAAGTTATTTTTAAAATGTAAACAAAATACAGCCATATGAAAATGAAATGAGCGGGCAAAACTGGATTCTTGTAAATAAAATAGTTTAGCTGTTTGGCATATACTCATAACAAAATATCTGGATCAAAGCATCAGCAACTGCCTGTGGTTGATTTATAATATACAAGGAGCTATCTCCTTTTTTTTTCTGTTTTCAGTAGGTGATGTTTAAATCTCTCCTATGCTATTACTTTTGGAATAATGCTCAGGAGCAATAGAAGCTTTACAAAAATTTGAACAATATAGGACAGAAATGCCTTCTGTATTTAGGTCTAGAATACAGTAACAGTCTAGCAAAATCCAAGAGCTTAACTTAGAACCTTTACTTTATACCTCAGAATGAATTTTATTTGAGTTAGGATCTATGTGCTGAATTTTGGAAAAATAGGGGAAGTCGTACCAAAAGCCTAAAAATTATTTTCTGGAATTTTGTAATGCTTTCTTGGAATTTTGCAATGTACTGAAATACTTGAGGGAGTTGCTTGTGAAAAACTTCTGCTGAGATGTTTTGGTCTCTGTACCCTCTTTTAGTTCAGGTTGAACAACAAATCTATGAAAACTGTCCTGCCTCTGAAGAATGTTTGTTAGCACCACTAACTGCACCTTTATTCCTAGATAAATGTCCTCAGATTGAAGAAATTTACCCACCTTTGCAGTTCTTTGAATACACATGCCTGTACATATATATCAGATACAGAACACTTGATCTCATTTATTGTCAAAATTCATATATGCAAAAAAGTCTTTCAAGTTATGCAGAAGTAAGAACAAAAAGTGTATGGGTTTTGCTGCTAGCATTTGGCGAGACTAAAGGGAAATGAAACAAACAGATGTCCTAGAAGCTGTCAAGACCTAATCAGTCTGGTATTAATAGACATGTCTGGGCCAAGCACTCTCTAGAGATAGTAACAATAATTGCTGCCTCCAGATAGTCACATGCGTCGTCTCTTCAATTTTCTAAAGGGTTCACATTTTCAATTGTTGTGTTTCTAATTTTTTTTTTTAAATTAACAATTACTTATTATAATGCTGTCTGTAGATGGAAGTTCCCACCCCTAATGAGGTGTCTCAACATGAAACGAAGTTTAAGGGTTTTCACGGTGGTGAGCAGGAACTGATAGTTTAATTCCTTCTGCCCTGGAGGGCTGGTATGACTTGTTACATTAAGAAATGCTAGTTTGAACAGATATCTTTGGCAATTTCTATCAGGTTCAGGCTATCTCCTCGTGTGTAAGTTTGTCCCATTATAGCACACCTTGGCTTCCGTTGTCACCTGATGGTTCTGTCAACTATAATTGACAGGGCATCTCCCATGCTCAGGAAGGTGGATGAATAATACTTTCACAGACAGTCTCCTTATCACTTAGGACTTTGGATGTGAAATGATATTAACTGATTTTTTTTTTTTTTAATTCTGGTAGAGTACAGCAATTTTTGGTCTCTTATGTAACCACTGTCAAACCTTTTATGTGAAAACACACAGGCCTAGTGGGGGACTTCAGTTTCTTATAGAAATCACAACATTCCTTTCTGGAAAGCATGCTCAGAACAACTGTAAATGCAGGTAAACAGAAACAGTGACACACAGAATTATTGTGCTCTAATGTTTACCCTGACTGAGCCCAGCACCATTTGCCTGCTGAATAAGTGATGGCATCCTTAGGAAGGATCTTCTTCAAAGAAAGCAACTCTGTTCTGCTTTCTTATTTTCTAATTTGTTTGGGCATGCTTAGGCTTATAATGCTTTCTTTACTTCACTTGATTATGTCCCCTATCATGACCTACAGTATTCTACAGGCTAGACACCATGTTTTAAGATTTATACTCATGTATCACTCTGCCCTGTTTGCTGAGGTACTGCTGCAAAAGGTACCATTGCACTGTGTTATTGTTTGCTTTGATTAAGCTGTGCTCCTTGGAGGTTATGCACTTCTGAAAAAATGTTCTGCTACCATATTCATTACAGACATTCCTTGTGCCTTATTTACAGTATCTTGTTTAGGTCACCTATCTCTAGAGCACTATACTTATTATTAAGGTTTTAAGCTTAATTGCTTTAAAAGTTTAGTTCTTAGTTCTCCATGAATAATGGAGAGCTGAGATACATTGAAAACTCTAATGAAAACCACTCCTCTGTTTGGAAGGCAACACATAACACGATATGCATTGCATTTATCTGAAGGGTTGGGGGTTTGTTGACATTTTCTTTATTTATGCATATATAATAAACCTCAGAGAAATATTCATGGACTGTGTTTATCCTGGAAAGCATTCAAAAGACTGAATTGTCAGTTTAACGAGATCTTTCATTAAACATATCTAATTCTCTCCTCTCTGTACACACAAACATCTAGAGGAAATAAAACTATCAATATTTAAAAAAAAACCTCTTTGTATGCAGCATCACTGCAGATCCATGTGAAATTCTCAGTGGAAGTCCTGTGGGGTTTTTAAAGAAATAAAGGATTTTAGGATTTTTGATTTTAAAATGATTGAGCCAAATGTTTTCAACCACTTAATAAAAACAAGCTGGTACTAAGCTTTCAAAATGCCTGGCACTAGAAAAAAATAACTTTGCACAGAAATGGGAACATTTCTGCAAGTCTGTGGTATTCTTCAGAGGAGTTTCAGTAGGAGGAACTGGTATACAAAATCTGCTGTCTGATTGCTTTGAAGTAAAATAGCTCTTTTCTCCCAGCTCAACATAGGCCACAAACAGGCATCTTCTGAATGTAGTTACCCAAATTTCAGACGGTGTTACCCATCCCTTACTTGTCACCAGTCAGATGCTGAACAAACCCCTCTCCTAAAGCTCTGTTATAAGAAAGGTTGAATCTATTTCTAGTTGTCCTCATGCCAACTCCACCTGATGATAATACCTGCTTGCACTTAGGCATTAAACCAGCACAGCTGAGTTGGTCTGAAACAAATAAAGAGAACCTTGGGCAGGCTCTTTTTGTGCAGAAGTCTTGGTAGTGGTGAGCAGGTAATTGTGTGGAAAATAGGTACTAGTTGGTGCTCTGATTGTGGAAACCGTTGTAAAATTCAGATTTCAATTATTTTTATGCCAAAACTACAGGGTACTTCTGAAGTGAAGAGGTGATTAATTAGTGTCTGCTGGCAATTGCTAAAGCTTAAGACTTACAGAGGTGAGGAAAGGTTGAAACAAACTGATGTTTTATTTAAGTGCTTTCAGTTTCCGGTTTTGCAGTTTGACTTTCCTTGTATTTTTCTTGTTACCTTGTGAGTATTGTTCTGATTAGCCTGGAGTCCAATCAGTGTGTGCTTTGCTGGTGACTACATGAGTGTGCTGACACTTCTCACCTTGGCCATTTACATTGTCATCAATTGTTTGAAAAGCTCTTCAAGTGTGGAAGACCATTCTCTAAACAGAGGGAAAAGTGTTAACTTTTTTTAAATTTCTTGTTATTTGTACTTGTTATTACATTATATTGCTGTGTTTATTTATGCTTTTGTTTATTTAATTCCTTCAGTATGCTTTCTGAATAGATGCTGAAGTAAAACCACTGATTAATGTCTGATTTTCAGCTCTTAAGTCAGTCTATAAAATCCTGTCTTGATTTTATTTATGACTGTGATGTATATGACTCTTTAGTGAGAGGCAAGTTTCATTCAAAGTGTACTGTTTTAAAGGAGCATAGTAGTTACTCAGCCACAATCTATGATTAGAAAGCTATCCAACAAATATGAGAAAAAATCACCCCAACTCCAAATCACATGGATAGTTTATAAAAAGAACTTCAGAAGTTGCAGGTTTAAAGTCTGCCTAGACTAAAATGTCAAAATGATTTGCATAACTACTGGGGTGCAAAGAGATAATCTTTCTCTCTTTGCATGTGTATTTTACAAAGTAAAACCTATTTTGAATCAGATTGGAAAGATTTTTCTCTTTCCACTGATCTGTGCCAGAATCCAATTATAGAACACATCACAGTAATAGCAATAAATAATAGTTGTAAGAGGAGAAGAAGGAATGGGAAGGCATGCTAAAATTTGTTGTTGCCAAGTAAGACCCTTTAACAAGAAGCCTGGGTATTCTCTTTAAAGTGACATTTCAAATATTTTCTTCCCCATTTACAACTAAAGAATTGGTATACTTCCAGCATCTTGGTACATTTGAAAGTTAACTAAATGAAGTATATTTTTTTATACTTCAACAGCTTCTTCCTCTTATGAATAAAATATCTGAAGCATATAAGGAATGAAATCCTGACCACTTTGAAGTAACTTGGAAAATTCTTTTTGTCTCTCAATGAAGCTAGAATTTTACCCCAAGTGACTCAAATCTCACATTATTTGAAGTTGCATTTTGGTGACCAATCTTTTTGTGAAGGAGGCTAGATTGCCATTTTACACTATTTTCCTGTTTCCAAGCTTAAAATAAATTCCAACTGGCATCTTGCTTGAATTCATTGAAGAACAGATTAGTCTCTTCAGCTTCTCTACCTAGTGACAGAGGTCTGAGAACCAATATGGCATTTTGACATTTTCACCCTGAAAAGCAGGCAGCCACATAAAAGTTCATGCTCCTCTGACTGTACACTAAAGACTATATACAGAAAGACTTCCCATGAAGAATTAAGGATGTTTTCTGCAACAGAAACCAGCAAGTCCAACTGTCATGATTTCTAGAGAGTCAAGCTGACTATTTCACTGATGTTACATTAGAAGCATTGGGGTTTCTCACCACTGCTTACAAACTTATTGCAGGGTAGGGATGGGACATATTACGAGTTTTTCTTTGTGTGTTTCCAGTGCTCATTACTTTCCCTCCACTTATTTGCTATCTATTCATTTATAGTCAAAGAAATACTGTGCCTGTTTTCTGATGACAATCACCCACAGCATTTAAGATTTTGGGGGCTGACACTAACTCAACAGGCCTAAGAAGCTCCATGTTGGAAGGGACACTTAGTGAAGTTGCAGGTGTCAAAGTGGTGACTTTAAAGACCTGTTATCAGTTGGACTTAGCCTTGGCAATTTTTATGGAGTTCTTGGTGTGTTTTAGTTCTAAACCCCTTTCCCTTTTCTGTGTCTGGCATAGGATATACCATGGATACAGAACTGGTAACTTATCTTGGACAGATGGAAACCATGTCAATGTTACAAACAATAAATTTTTTAATTACCATGGAAGTAGATTGTAACACTTCTGAAATGGCA
Source organism: Climacteris rufus (assembly GCA_013398175.1). Lineage (NCBI taxonomy): Eukaryota > Metazoa > Chordata > Aves > Passeriformes > Climacteridae > Climacteris > Climacteris rufus. Next base: position 2,095,481 of record VZRZ01005482.1, read on the forward strand.
TGAGATAAAATACTGGACTGAATACAGATGTAAGAGAAAAGATGGTAGACACCCCCAGAAAGAGGGTGAAAAACTCAGAATATATCTTGCCAAGAAAAATTGTTTGTATTTCCAGAGCTACAGGAAGGATAGTATGAGTTTTACTATAAACCCAGTCCAAATTCCTTTCAATAGAGTGACATCCTGTAGAGGGTATCCAGTAATGTGGTCCATAAATAAGTATGGCTAGAGTAAGTAAAGCTGGTAAATAATAAATGATGGCTTGTAATCTATAGAACAAGTTTATATTTGAATTTTTGTAGGCCATGGGAAATATGTAACTCCTGTGGAGGTGAACAAGTTTTTTTTCCTTATACCTGGGTTATTGGCTCACAGCCATTATGTATTTTCCTTTGCTTCCTGTCCCTTCCTTGTTATGAGGAAGGAAGAAGATGATGTAATTAAATTGCAAATATATATTTTACAATGTATGTGTACAATGACTGTCTCACTGCACATACCCCATGTGTACAAAGTTTTTGTAATTGGATTAAGAAAAAAAGGAACAAAGGAGTTTTTCTATAAATCATGAAACCAATATCCTATACAGTCTGTTCAAATCCATGATGAAAAGGTTTTTAATGGTCTAGGTTCATATCTCAAGTTAGTCCAGTATGGAGTGGCATTGCCCTAGATGAAGAGATAAGATTGTACTGTGTCACTTGTAGAAAAAATTTGTAGTGATGACCTCAGGTCACAAAACTCTGCCTTGCAGACCACATTTATACTAGGATGCACCCTTTGCATTTTTTATTATTTTTTCCCTTGGTAAATTCCACAGATTTCAATTGATTTAATTGCCTGATTTTGCAGGTATCTTCAGAATACTCTCAACATTGACATTAAGACTCTTGCTGTAGATTTTCCCAGGAACATCAGAGAGAAAATGAGAACTCTTACAAGTTTCTTTCGTTTTCAAGAAGCACCTATGCTTCCAAAAAAGCCATAGAATCATTCTATGATGCTTCTCAGAAATGTATTGCCTACTTTTGAGATGAACACAACTGATCCAGAAGCCTCAGGAGACCAGGCCTTCTTGGAAATCTTACGTCACTTATGTTCTCTCTTCGATGGAAATACCAATCTGTCCCACAGCATCTTGGTGCTGTGAGATTTGGCTTTGTCTAAAGAAGCTTCTTGAACATTCGAAAATGTGAATTACCAGGTCTCGGGCATGAGCTCACGTTGAGAGTCAGTGAAATTGGTTTAATTTACATGGAGTTGTCTCATTCACAGCAATACTTGTAAAATGTGTTTTCTTGAGGATAACATCTCAATCCAAAGCACAGACCTTGTTCTACCTGTAAATTAGAGGGTTTCAGTAGCTCCCCATTTATCTAATGTGTGTAGTTTGTATTCTTGCATTTCTACAATTTCTGGATTTCTTAGCAGGTGCCAGACTCTCCACAAAGAACCCACTAATCTTGCCTTCCTCTGAAGAACTGTTAGATTTTTTGGTAACCCAGGACAGCCAGAAAGGACAAAAAATAATAATAATAAAAAAAGCTAGCAGTGTTTAGTCAACTTTTGACTACAAACCATCAATATGAAACAAATCACAGACTTGCAGAATAGCTTGGGTTGGATGGAGCTTTAAAGATTAGTGCAGAAAATGCAGTATTAAGCTGTAGTGGCAGGTAGGAGCATTTCTCAAGGATACAGGGAAGTTCTACAAAGTTCTAGTAAAATCCTAGGCGTTGTTTCAGAATTCATGTTTCTGCTGTGCATATTTTATTTGTTTGTCTCTGTATTTAAAGGTTATCTGTTCTCCTTCAGAGATGATATCTATGGTGATAGACCTAATGTCCTGATTTGCAAGATCGGGGAGTATTTTCACAACGTTTAAATGTTAGCAATGAACACATTGAGCTGGGATAATTACAGACACCTCTTTGATGAACCTAAGCTAGAAGGGCCATGTGTCTAGAATTTTTCCTAATCACTGAGGAGAGAGATCTTTCATCTGCTGTAAAGGTAAACCATCCCTCCTAACATAGGCACCTACATGTGATTATTCAAATACCCTCCTTTCTGCCTTCAGCCATCTTTATTAACATATTCCTGCTTTGTGTAAGAATCTATTTGTTCAGTGTCCAATTTAGTGTGAGAAGACTTTGCTAGGCATGTCTACTAACTCATAGAGAGTGCTGATCCTAGTTCCAACGGACTTAAGGAAAGGGGAAGAAGGATACCAAATGATACACAATTGTTGTTACTTACTTATAGGAAGTGTCAGATTTAAAAATGCCTCAATCTTGCTATAATTAGGGAGAGGACCTTTGAAGTTTTTGTCATTGTGTAGCTGAAATGAGGTAGGTGCAGCTGTTAACAATGTGCATAGATGGATGTTTGCTAGGTTTTAACTTATTAGAGTATTTTTTGTAAAGGTAGCCTCATAGGACTGTATCCTGATGAGACAGTAAGAGTTCTAGAGAGAGCAGGCTGGATATAGAGAAACTGGGAAATGATAGAGAAATGATATGGAGACATGATAGTTTATCTAACTGATAGTGCACTCTTTTGGGGTTTTTGTTGTTTTTTTTTTTTTAGGAAACATACTTCAGTATATATAAGTTAGAGTTTATTTGCAATAATGTGCATCTCTGTGCAAAACGTAACTTTCACTTTGCCACTCCTCATGAAAAATTTTAATAATGTACAATTTTCACATTCTGCCTGCCATTTTAATGTTCTTAATTTATTCAAAAGTCCCTTTGTGTCTTTAATATTTGAACTCTAAAAGAGTGACTTCTTCACTCATTTGCAAATGTTAAACTCCCAAACAAAATATATGTACTTCTATATCTGCATCTGTGCACATATTCACAGAACTACCAGACCACGGGATAGTTGAGTTTGGTAGGTGGGTCTGGAGGTAATTTGGTTCAATCCTCTGCTCATGCAGAGCCACCTGGAGCTGGTTGCTCAGGGTCTTACGATAACATCATAGACTGTCTGTCAGGTGTGTTTTCTGACAATTGTTAGCATTTATATTTCAAACTGTATTTGTTGTGAATATTGCTCAGAACTTTAAACAGCAGCTAATTACTGAATAACTTTTGCATTTTGAATCTGTAAAAAACCACATAACTACACTTGGGAATATTAACAATATCTTATTCTCATGTTACTGGATCTTGAACGAATGGGTTTTATGTATTCAACTCTCAAATGCAAGCTGAAAGAACTAGAAAAAACAGCTGGAAATAATTAATAATTCTTTCTGTCTAGTGGCAGTAACAGCTTCTGTAAGATGCCCCCAGCTCAAGTCTAAACAACTGCAATGTAGATCCTGTCAGCCACCTCAGGAATCAGTCTACAGTTGGTTGTTCCATGGAAACTGTTCAGTTCTAGGACATCCTTTTGTTCTCACAGAACTATAGCAACGGTTTCATATACTCTCTGAAAAAGTGGATGCACCAGAGAAGTCAAAGTGTAAGCATGCTGTGCACAGCAGTAAGAATAAAGTTAAAATGCAGATTGTGAATTTTGTTACTGATTCCCTTTGTGGCTTGCTTTTCTAGAGAAAAATTTGCAGATACACAACAAAAATTTTTGTGAGTTGAGACTGGCACTTCTCCATGGTTTTCCATGGTAACATGAGCAGAGCTTAGCAGTAAAAAGAATTGTCTTTCTCTGTGCTCCATGCTTTGTTCGCAGTTTGCATATTGTTAAGTGTGCTTGGAGGAGGGTTACACTTCAGGTGTATCTCTCCAAGATGCTCTCAGTTATTCTAGTTAACCTGCAACAGCTTTAAACAGTAAAAACTCCCTTGGAGTCTTCAGTGTAAACACACCAAACTGAATGTGTGTTTGCAAACTCCACACTTGCTGTCTATGTAATTATTGCTTTCCCCATATATAAAAAGTCCATCAGCCTAATTCAAATCCTTCTGAAATTACATGGATTCTAGTCCTGACATAGCCTTTGGTTGATGATGTATCACTTTCTAACTTCATTAGTAGTATTTGGATGTCCATTGTATTTGTAAGACGATTTATGTTCTGTATAAAAATGTTGCCATAAATCATTACTTTCTCATTTCCTTCCTTATTGAATAAATCCAATGTTAGGAGAGCTCATAGCTGTATAAGACATATATGAAACATGGATGTATGTGTGTGGCTAAAGAATGGAAACTGAAACACATTTGAAGCAGAGCAGTACAACTCCAAATGTAATCCATATGTCATTCTGGTTGAAATCTCATTGGTGCAGACTCTGTGAGTAGCACCAGTTCTGGAATTATGGTGATATCAAATAGATATTAATTGAAGCTGACATGAATTAGTTCATAATTTCAGAGATGGTCAGTTAAAATTGATCTTTAAAGGTAATATTAGACATCTTGATTAAATGGCCTAATACCAGATGGGATTACCTTCTCAGAATTACATTGGGGGTGAAAATTACCTATAGTCAACATCTCTAAAACTTATGCCATAGTATCATGGTTTTTAGACTGACTTGGAGAATGTAATATGACAAAAAATAACTGTGCAAACTCAGTGCTTTAAGGATCAGAGCAAAATATGACTATGCTGACTAATAGCATGGACTGTGAGTACATTTGATTTATTGAAATGCACCAAGGTTTCTATAATAGTTCTACTAATGTTCCAGTCATGTTTTCTTTCTTTAATGGGACTTTTTCCATAATAAAAGCACAAGGGTGTTACAGTAATACAATTGCCTACATCAGGTGCTGTTAAGACACTGTTTAGCTCCATGTCCTCTAGATCATAAGCACAGTTATATATGAAACATCTGTTTATTCTCCTAGGAAATGCGGACTTTTGGCATGTGTAGTATAATTAGCTAGTTAAGGAGTGTTACAAACATCCCTTGTGTGTATTTCTGAAAGCCCCACCTCCTTATTTCCTCTTCTCTAGACTTTGTTGATTTTGTTTTGGGGCTTCCCTTGCTTTGAAACGCATCACATTGCTCACTTTCATTTGTATAGCAAAACTTCCACTTCTTAAAATTTCCTGTGTGTATCGATAACATTATCTGACAGTTTCTAATACTAAAACTGCAAGGCAAACACTGTATGTTGAGCATGCAGAGCTATTAAATGTATTTATTACAAATGTAAAAGTTTTAACTCTTTCTGTGGTGGTTTGGGTGGAGTTTTTTGTTTGGTTTTGGTATCCAGGACTGTTGTAGCTTTTGGGCTGTTTCTTGCCATTCTTACTCTGATCAGGCTACACCAAAACCCACTGGGAAGTGTGTGCATTTTTGTGAATGCTTCACACATACCTTTGGTTACACAGAAATGGGGCACTGGGGAGCAAAAATGTCAAGGTTGAGTCAGCTTTGGCTAGATATCCAGCTGCTTTTGTCCAGGAAATTGAGCAAGAACAGTTGTCTTGTGAATTTTTATTACCTCTATGTGTCAGCCAGATCAAAAGTACTACAAGAGTAACCTCTCTCACGATCTTTGTCTCAATTTTTTTTCCTCTTGTTTCTTTCACTTTGTCTTTTGCACATTCCTTAAAGGGAATGGTTCAGAGTGAAGCATATATTGTTTTCGAACATGTATAATGTATGCTTTTTACTGTACATTTCAAGGAGAGCTTGTATGAAGTCACTTTCCCCTTTAAGAAATTCTTCTGTCACAATGTGGACTTGAATCCGAACTCAGTTCAGGTATCTGAATTCCAGTGGAATGTGAACGCCTCAGCTGCGTGTCTTTCTGGAAGTTGAACTCATTGGTGATCCAGAGGCAGGAGCAAGATATGGGACATGTTGAAGAAGGGCAGCTTAAAACAACAAGTTTAAGTAATGAGACTGATGATAAAACGGAAAAGGGCTATATAGACATTCTTGAAAACCATATAAAGATGGGTCTTTTTGTATTTGCATTCAAGGCAGTTGGATACCAATTAACATTTTTTTATTGTAAAGGATAGAGCTGGAGAACACTAGGAAAATTAAGAAGGAATAACTTTTATAAAATTTCAAGTTAGAAGACTTGAGTGCCCGAAGTTTGGGATTTTTTAAACTTCCTGTTACTCATGGTATCTTTAGGTCTGCACTTTTGATGACAAAACATGAGTTATGTTTCCCAGCTTTTAGATGATGCTTATCTTCTTGTATTACAGTAAGTTTGAACTGATGTTACATGAAATTACGGTTAGGCAATAATATGAAGGAATTATTGAGAAATGTCTGAATCCATAAAACAAAAATCCTGTGGTTAAGTAATGTTCTATAACTGGCATTGTGGTTCTCCAGTCCTATGTCTTTTTCTCTCCCATAATCCCTATTCTTTAAAAGGAACTTCACATTGAGTATCCATTTAGGAACAACAACTAATTTTTCTTTTGGGAAAAGTAGAATGGGGTAAATGAGTAATTAGTTCCTTGGAAATATATGTTAGTCTTAAAACAACATTTTTTTCAAGAAAGAGTCCATGCATTTTACTGGGCTGATCACGGCTAGTTTCCAAACATTATTACTCTTTTTTTTTAGTATTATTATTTTGCCAGCACAAACATCATAATACCTACTGGGATATTTGTAAGAATGGAATTCTGTCATCTCCTTTTCTGATGGATACCTGGCAAAGGCTTTTGAGAATCAGTGCCTTGTGAGACTTAGCTTGCGTATTCTCGATGTTTTCATGGCAAGCAGTATCCAGAACTGGGCCCAGGTTTTGCAATTTGGGAAGTTCTTACATTGTAAGCAAAGCATCAGAGTGAAAAGACTTTCTTTTCTTACTTAATAACTAGATTAAGGTGCATTTTTCTCTTCCATGCAGCTGCTTATGAATTTAATGAAGAAAAAGAGCAGCAGAGCAAATGAGATCACAGGTTTTCAGCAGCATTTGCCAACTGTCACTTGTTCTTGTACTGGGTTGAGTACACATAGTGTTCTCTGAACAGCTGGGTTAAAGCTTTTCTTGAAATAAGAACACTGATCATGAGCAACTCTGGATGAGAAGGCAAGCAGGGGCATTGTGCCTTCTGTTACTCACTACAAAAATGTAGGATGTGGTTGTATTTCAAGTACAATGCCACTGTAACATGTGGTACCATGTGGGCAGGGTGAAAAATCTGTGGTTATGCAGAAGGCCAAGTACTGGAAGGGTGAGTGTTCCTTTGGACATGCTCACATAGTAGTGTTTGCTCCAATAGTGTCCTGTGCTTAGCCACCAGGGAGTCATACTGCAGGTGCTGGTTGTGTAGAAAAGTTATTTGGCTGGTAAGTAAATATGTAGGTTAAGGGAGTTCTTTGACTGGTGTGTTCCTGCTCTTGTGTGTAGATGGTACAGAACATGGCAAAAAGCACAGGAGAAAAAAAGCACATGGCAAAAAGAGGAGAACCTGTGTTCTTCCTTGATTCTTCACAAATGTATTTGAACAAATCAAGTCATATTTGGGCTCCCAACTGTGCTTGAGAATGGGGATTTTTTTTTAATGTCTTGGTGGAAAAAGGGTAAAAATTGATGGTGTCCTGGGCTAGTAGGAAGACCAGATTATTGATTCACTGCTGTCCCTATAACTCAAGACACTGAAAAAGAAACCAGGCCTCAGTCTCTGTGGACAGATTTGGGATTTTCAAATTGGATCACTTCCTCATGCTGTTGCCATGGTATTCATCTGACAGTAAAACCACACGTGCAGGATGGCACTAAGAGAAACTCCCCAATTTCCCATGTCAGGGAAGGAAGAGAAGTGGGAGGACCACTTTTGGTCCATCAGATTTGTGCTTTTTTACTTGTCAAAAGGCATGAGAAGCCTGATGGATTATCTTGGCAGGATGGCAAAGGGGACACACACTTGGTGTATCTCATGTCCCTGTTGCATGCACTGTTTAGGCTCCTGTCCAGTTTAGCTTGTGGTCCATGTCTGCTACCAAGCTCAGCTCAATTCAGAGTGAATGTGATTGCAAAGAAGTACTAGTTTTACTGACTGGGAATTAGGGCCTCAGAATGAAACCAAAAACAAAATGAATGTAGCTCTACAATTCAAATTCAAATACCTTGAAATCCCACATCTCAGACACTGTCTTTCTCCCTTCCTTCAGCCATCTGATTTTCTGGAAGCTGGTCCATGACCATGAAATGTCACCTAAAATTTGCCTTGTAGCCTTGGCAGGTCCTGGGACTACTGTGTACTGCTGCTACTCACAATTATTGAAGGTGGAAAGGGGTTGGTGATTAATTTTTAGATCAAACAAATCCAAGGAACTTTTTTTCTTATTTCACTTACAGCAGGAACCCAAGAAAATTAAAAGCCAAAATATGCACAGAACTGACTTTCTCATGTTTTCAGCCAAGTAACTGTCCTAAATTGTCTAATGTTATTAAAGTGGATGAAGTGTCTGCCCACATTATACAGTCCTGTCATCAAGAATGAGAAGTATCACATATTTTACAGGAATGCAGAAATGGGGGAATGATGCAGCAGAACAGAAGGGACTTCAGCCTGCTGCTTCTCCCACTTTTGCCTTGTTATTTGGGTCTTTCTGTTTGTACACCCTTCTGAAATAGTGACCCTCTTCAGCCATGATGATGAAACTGTCTTATGTAGTCAGTGCTGGATAATTTCATGCCCTGTGTGTGAGCCTAGAAGCACATGCTTGAATTCTCTTCTATTCATTGTAGACCTATGACCTTGTGGATCTTTTTAAGCTGCACTCTCTGCTTCTATTTGTCCTTCAGGATTCTGACTTGTTTTGCCTTAAGTTCAGATTCCAATAGTTGGGGTTTTTTTTAATGAAACCCTCATGGTTTTATATTAGGAAAGTTTTAAATGTCTGAAGAATTACACAAGCTATAGTTCATTTTTTTGTGCATTGCCACTTGTGGTTGCTTTATTTTAGAAGAATACGGCTTTTAAATTGCTTTCTAAAGTTACCTTTCTCTTATTTTCCCAGTGATAAAACCACGATGCCAAATCTTGCTCCCCTGCACTCACAGCTCTCAGAAATCAGTCAGGTATTACAAATGTAGCTGCGTGAGAATTTGGCCTAGATTGTGTAAAGCCCCAGGGAAATCCTATAGCTGTGTGGGAAACATCTAGCTCTTCTTGTGTTTTCCCATTCATTGCTCCTCCTCTTTCCTGTTTGGCTTCTGGGGTTCTCCCCAAAGAAACCCAAGACATGTCTCTCTCTATACAAGTATATAGAGCATAGATGCCATGTTGGATTTTGTGCCTCTTGAAAGAACAAATGAGTGTAAGTTCAAACTATTTCCAGCTCGTGTACTGTTATTAGCTGAGTTGCCTGTTTTTATGACAATAAAGGAAAAGTCATTCCAGCAGATTGTGATTTAGCCTCTATAATTTCCAGCTGGTTAAAAGACCAAAACTAAGATGGTGCAGGTTTTGAAATGAACCAGAAAATTAAATAGCAAATTTTATTATTTTAGTAATCTGGAAGGACGTTGGAAGTTGTGAATTTTCCAGGAGAAAGTCAGTGTTAGCTCAAGTTAATGCTTTGCTCTTTGCTCTAACTTGGACATGCTGTACTTCATGTTATTAAACTGTTTTGACTTATGATCAAAGTTCATGCTACCACAAATCACCAGCTGGCTGAAGTGATATGTGCAGTGGCTGTGGGATCCACAGGCTGCAGCCCGCATACGTTTCCTACAGACTTTTGAAATTCCTCACTATCATTGTTCTGGAAATACAGAGAACATAGAAAAGAGTTGCGTTACTTGCTTCTAATAAACATTTTAAAAATATAGAAGCATTCTATAACCATCTGAGGCTGGACACATGAAAAGAATTAAGTTTCAAAGTGCATAGTTGCCTTCAAATCTGCTGGTTTCTCTGTGTTTTGCTCTCGTGCTCCATTTCTCAGTTTGCTGTGTTGAGGCAGGAGTCCATTCAGTACAGTGGCTACAAGAACAGAAAACACATGCAAAGCAGCTTCAAATCCTACTATTTAAGTGACCAGGGTCTGATGCATGTCTCCAAATGATATTTCTGATCCTACTACGATGAAGTAGCCAAAGTAGTTTATTTTTACATTTATGTTTTTTATTTTGTTTAGGGACTTTGTGATCTGGTTTATTTACAGAGACACTGAATCCTTGTTCCCATGCTGATTTTTCTTTCTATATTTTCAATCAACGATTTCTTTCCCTTCTCTATTATATCCACTATGATCAAATTACCATATGTATAAAATTCAGCTGCAAGATTTCTGACTTGCCCTGGGTCCTGGGAACATACCACCCTCATTTTGATCTCTCTAAATTAGCTTCCTGTACAATTTCCTGTCAAACATGAGTTTCATGAGATTTGTCCTTGAATGTGTGTGTGATCATCCCTTCTCACTGTAATGAAATTTTGGCTGCCTGACTAGCTGGAACTTTTTCACCAAGCCTGTTTTTATAAAAGCAAATACTAAAGAGATTTATTTTTTTAAAGTAATGGCTCTTGGATATAGATCTGCAGAGATAATTCAGGTTAACTCTCTTGTGAGAATTTTAAGCTGGAGTATCTGATAGCCGTGTATTTGTGTGAAGGAATCTACCCCCCAGCGTGTTGTAAATTACTTCCCATGTTATTTATTATGATCTTAATTTCATGAATTTTCTTACATCTAGATAAAATAAAATGCAAGAAGAAAGCATTGTCTGCTATGTAACACTATTGCAGGAATAGTTCTTATTGCAACTTGATGTATGATTAAGGTGACAATAAGCATTCTCAACTACAAATGTTATTTCCTGAGGGATAAATCCTGAAGAGGTTTTGTGTCTCACTGAGTCAGCTTCTGCAGCAGGATGCATGAATCTCATCTGGAAAATCAGATAAATATCATTTTCTGTGACTCTGAAATCAGTAGATGCTCTCAAAACTTTTTCTCAGATTTTTTCTTTACTACTTTCTTTTGGGTATTATGAGATTTAATTCTGTGTGTGTAGCAGGATTAAAAGTGTCGACACTAAACATGTAAAAATCTCATTCCTCACTTCACAATTTGTTTCTCAACTGAGTTATCTAAGAGTGTGGTATCAAACTGAATATTTGTAGGGTGTAAGGCTAATTATAGCTCTGCTTGTGGCATGGGATGCTTTGTCTGCTGACTGCCAGACATAAGAAAAAAAAGTGTTCAAAGCAGCATCTCCAGGTAAACCTGGAATCAGAATACGTGACTTTCAATAGTTTGCTGAAAACACTGATCAGGGAAAGAAGCAAATGAGTATGTTTTACTTTCATGCAACATTTGTAGGATAACATTCAAAAACTCAAATGAAAGAGTACTTAACGCTGCAATTTTTAAAAAATTTCTAATGTTAAGATTTGGTGACTGCTGCACAGGATGAATTTTGCTCTGACTTCATTTGTTAAGTGGCAAGAATACTTTGCACTCACAGCTGGGAAACCTCAGAAGAAATATGAGTTTAAGGAACAGCTCCTTCTGCTGCAGAGCACTTCTTTTTGCAATCTGATTATTTATGTGGGATGTTTACACATACTGCAAGCAAGTATACCAAATTTATTACTCTTTTTCTTGGCATATTGGATTGACGCTTTAGTGGAGTGATGCCATGTGAATGATTGAACAAGTCTTCAGTAAATTCTAGCTACAGATGTGAAAACATTCTTTGTTTTCAAAGCTTTTTGCTTGACTGTTCCTTTTGATTATTGATTTTCTCTTGATGTCTCTTTTTGACATAACTTATGACAAATATTTTGTGAACTTCTTTTTAGGTGTTAGGAATAAAAGCATAAAAGAATTATGGTGTGCCCTCTGGCAATTTTGGTGTGTCCTTGGAGGTCAAGAGCAGCTTTTTTTGCTCTATAGAACAGCAGCCATTATATGGGCACATCTCTTACAACCCAACCAGATTTGACATCAGTACTCAGTCTAAGGCTGAACCCATGTGTATCCTGATTCCAGGCATGCAATCAGTAATTGCTACTGACAGGGAATAGTAAGAGGTGTTGTTCTTATGCCACAACTCCTCCATTTCTTCCTTTACCAAAACCTGATCTGTCTCTGTGGTCCATATTAGACTGAATCCTAAGCATAATACTTAAACCCCCCCAACTCTAAAAGCAAGAAGCAAACAGAGGAGCTATGCAAATTCTCCTAAATTCAGCTTAGTAACTCTCATGAAGTCCTCTTGTACCAGCAGAGTGGCAGGGAACTTAAGGGTGAATGAACACTTCCTGGTCTTGTCAATTCTGGGTGAGAATCTAAAGCCTGACTGAAATTTTGGATCATGGTTTGGGTTTCAGGTAAAAATGACTGGAGATTACTTCAGCTTTCTTTCCCTGAACAGACCAATCTGCCAGGTGACTGTGTAGGACTGTTTTTTATAGTTTCAGATTGTGAGAGGGTCATTTCATCATGGCTTCTGAAAGGAAAGAGGATGGCATTAATGGCTTGTAAAGTTTGGTATTCAGGCTGGTTGGGGATAAGTAGAAGGTATATGTGGAGTCATTAACAGGATTTTCATGTGAATTCTTGGCCACGATAGGAGGATATGACACTTTATGTAAGAAGTAAGATAATTTTATGTCTTTTTTAAATGAAGACTCATCTTCAGGAAAGTTTTTTATGCATCTGTCTGGATAGGGCTGCTTGCCTCAATAGGGCTGCTAATCAAAAATTGCTCTTGAAAGAAGTAAGTGTTTCTGATGATTTTGTTGACCAGCACTGGGAGGTTCTGAGGCTGCTTGGAGTTTTTGGTACATGAATTGGAAGGAGGAGAGAGGTATTTACACTTAGAGAATGGGTGGCAGACCAAGTCAATGGCTGATGCCAGAATGGGTCACCTGAGGGTTTTTGTAACCTGAAAGGAGAAGGTTTATTTATGGCTAGTTAGAAAAGGGATATATTTAAGGTACAAGAATCAGAAATTCTGTCTGGTTTTGAGCTGTCATCCACAAGAACTGAGAACTGAGGAGTGGAGTCACTTCACTTGATGAAGTGTGTAAGTAGCCACAGGCCTTACTGATGTCTTAGGGTGGTGGTCTGTGGTAAAGAGGTGCTAAACAGATCTCCCTTTGTGATAGGAATAGAGAACTTTGCAATGTGAGACCTTCCTAATACCATCATTGCGCCCTGGTGCCCTTTCTCCTCCCTGTGCCCCAGCAACAAGCTGAAATTTGCCTCTTTTGTAGTAAGGAAGAAATGGGAGCATCCTCAGAGAGGGGATTTCAGGAGGTATCCAGAACAGAAAAGCAGATGGAGGGAGGAAAGGATAAGGAATAATGTGAATACAAAATAATTTCCAACTGTAATTAATCTGCTGAAGGTGGATAGAAGGAATTGTGCCCAGTTAGATGTGGAAAATACCTTTATCAATGTGCATTTTGAGAGAGAGCAGTTACAGCTTTACCCTCTTATCTTTTCTCTTTGAGGTGTCCCTTTGTCCCACTCTATTTTTAGCAGAGGCAATGTGGCAAATGTTAGATGAGCTGTTAGTTATTGTGTACGCCCTGTTATGGGCACGTGTCCAAGTACCTAGAAGTGTATCACAGGGAACTCTTCCCAGTTATTCCTACCTATGCTTAGAGGAAAGAAATTTTACTCAGAAATTCATTCGTTAGTGACTTACAAATAATATCTGCTCTTTTTTTTTTAAAAGAACTCACAGTTGCAATATGACACTTGTGCATTCTGAGTAGCATATCACTGTATTATCTTGTAATTCTAGGTAAATATTGAATGTATAGTGGCTGCAGAGTTTCTGCAAATATACTTTTATGACCTAATTATTTTCTAATTTGCCTGCATATAGTTATGGTTTATATAGTTATGGTTTACCTGTACTGATGTAATGGATAACATGCAGACGACAGCTATTCAAAAGCTCAGTTCTCAGTTTGTATCCTTATTTGATTCAACATTATTTTTATTGCTCTTACACTTGTTTGGCGCGGTTGTGACATTATCATGTTTCACTCTTGACTTACGCTAGTTTAAGCAGAATGATAATAGAGCTGACAGGTTGAACTAAACATTTGAGCTGTACCAAAAATATTTACTTCTTGGCTCAACAATTAGAGCCTTTACAATAATAACTTTTTTGTTCTTGCTGATCCCTAGTTTTAATTATCATTTATGAATATAGTTTTCATGCAAGTGTCCCCAGACTACTTTTTTTTTGCTAACTGCTGAACTGTGAACATTTCTGCTAGACTGTGGTTTTTGTCATGGGGTTGAGATTCTGGATTTTACTCTTCTTGAGGCCTGAGAGTGCTACTTAAATATGGAATCTGTTCAAGATAGTGGTGACTCTGGATATGTACCTAAGTAAGGTTATTAGGAAACCATAGGTGCTTACCAATGCTTAGATCTCTTGTGTAACAAAACTTTCCGGAGTTTGACCTCAATTTAACTGTCTAAATTCTGCTTATAATGCCCCTCAAATATCTGCATCTTTCCTTTGAATCTGGCCTTCAAATGATTTTTACCTCATTTGGACAATGAAAACAGTAATATCTTTCTTTTCACAGGATAATTAGTGTTTGTTTAGTCTTGAGGTAGTCTGCTAAGACAGGACATATGAACACCTTGACAGCTAATAAGGACTGTAATGTGATTTTATGCAAGAACAGGCAAGACTTGGGAGGTGAAAAGTCTGGACAAAAATTGCTCAGGGTATTTGTGTGATACTGAAAATAGTTCTTGCACACCTTTTTTATTACTTTCAAATAGTAAGAAAAAAATTGTGTGTCTTTTATGATAGCTAATAGAAGCATCAGAAAGCTTTTTTTTTTTTCCCCTGAAGACTAATGCATCATTTAACATAGGAAACTGGTTCAAATACAATGAAATTTGACTACCAGCCCAAACATTCCAGGAAACAATTATCATTTAAGGAACATATTCTTAACTGACTTGCAGATTAAAGTCACTTTCCAAGTATACCCTAGTCAGGAAACAGTATCAGTTAGACAGAATTAATTCATGTTTCATTTGAAGAAAAAAATCAAATTATTCATAGCAAACCTTATCTGTCTTATGAATTTTTTTTACAGTCAATCATTTGGAATCCAATTTAGGAGAAAGAAAATTGTAGTGAGGTTGTTGACTTGGAAAAGGAGAAGCTAATGTTAAGTAAGTGATGGCATTATTTACTATGATTTACAATATGAACATGAGCACATTGTACACTTCTTTAATTCTTTGTTCTGTTGTCTTTTTCTCCTTTTTTCCTCTACTTCAGAAAGAAACTTAAATACTCGGGTTTTTTTTGTTGGAGCACCATGTTTCTATTAAGTTCAAGATTGTAATTATTTGCAAATAAGACAATGACATTTTGTTCTGATGTAGTAAATGAGTAAACAATAAATAAGAAAAGCAAAATGCTTGCCTGAGAACTGGAACATAAACCATACGTGAGCTCATGATGGATATGTCTAATCTCAGGAGATGCTCTGTGCTTTAGTGGAACCCATGACCTCTTTCCTAGTGGTTGGCCAAGTGCCCAGTAGGAAAATCAACTTTAACTGTTACATGCTGTACTCATTAGTAAGTCATCAAAATATTTTAATTTTAAGTTTAAATTAAGAGAAGAGCTGCTGCAAATAGTCCTGCAGGTAGAGACTTCATGGTTCTGTAAGACCAATCATGTTAAACTGTTATTTTCTACACCGTCATTGTAATAAAAACTTAATGGAAAAGAAAAATGGGAAGACTGTTTGGTGAGAAAACATAGTTGTCAGAAAGTGCAGAGAAACCCTGGAAGTTCCAACTGAAAATTAGCCAGCTAAGCAAAATAATCTGTCTATTAGACAGTTGGATTTCAAAATTTATTAAAATGCAAGACTTTTTTTCTAAAGTCTGCTTTGTCACTTGTTCCTCTGAAATGGTCAGCACCAGCTTGCAAAACCTGAGCTTTGATTGTTGCTCAAGAGAAGTGCAGCCAATGGCTCTAATGAGTTGCTTCAGTGACCTTTCACTAATGTGGTCTGATTTGATCTCAAAGATCAAAAAGTTGCATTGCTTCCAGAAGACTGAAAACCATTTGCTCATACAGAGGTAACTTGCAGCAAGCTCTTTTGACTTTAGCCTCAGGTTTGCCACTTCAGATTCCCTGTCCTTTGGCATCCTGGTGGCCTGTAGCTCTGGCCAGGCTCCGGCTCACCCCTTGGCTGCCTGTCACAAGAGCACCTGCTCAGCCCAAGCCATCTACCTGCCAGCCATTCTCCTCAGTTCTCTTTACGCCCATGTGGTCTCTTCTCTCAGTTTGAACCCTTTGCTTAACCTTCCTTTTAGTAAACCCAGTCCTATAACTGCAAAAGAACAGTTAACTTCAGTCCTGTTATCTTTTGCTGTGAATGTTTGTGATTTAAGTCTGGAAAAGATAATTTTCTAAAGTGATACTGCAGCAAATCCCAAACTGTTGTGCTTAGTGACTATTATCACTTGTTTAATCGTTGACTATTTTTTAAATAGTAAAGCCATCTGAACCTCTGATTTATGAGCATATCTTGGTACAAGTAAGATTGCCTTTCCCCTTCCCTCCAGAAAACACTTTCTCCTAGCATACGATACAAAGCAATGTAGAAAAAAATTGACTTAAGCTTTGGTGTACTTGTATTTGTGGTGTCATTCCTATCTTAAGCTGCGTGAAGAATGAATTTATGGGCATGAAACCTTGAAAGTTTCCACTAAAATAAACTGGGTATTGTTTTAAAATAAATCATCATTTGACTTGGGCAAGTACAGAGGGAAAGGGAAGAGATGGCAGAAGCATTTTACATTGGCCAGAGATGCCCTGCCGAATGGAACAGGCTGTCCTGTAACACAGTTCTCCAAGTGCCAGTCAGCTTTTCTGGTTCCACGTTGTTCTCAGCTCAGTCTGGGCTGTTGCTTGCATCTACATCTAATCACGTCCTTTAAATTCCCCTGGGTTTTGAAATAAGGGTGAATTTTTTTGGCAAGAACCATTCTTGGCAATTTAGCAGCAGTCCAGGAGTAGCTTATAGTCAGTTCTGGATCTGCTGGGTTATGCTGAAAGGCAGTCAGACCTCCTCTGAGAATTTGTAGATGCATCCTTTAAAACATATTTTTCCAAACTTTACTTAAACACAATTAAATAGTGGTCATTGCAGCTACATTGTGAAAATATTCAGTAAAGCCATTACTTGACATTTTACTGAAATCAACGGGGAAAGGGAAGAGATTTTGTGTTTACTGTGTTCCTTGTCTGATGCAGAAATGGAGTCCAGCTGCCACTGCTGAGGTCTGGCCACATCTGCTGAAAGATAGGGATCATTTTTCAGAAGGGAACATTTCCCTGTATCCAGGAGGTTAAAGCTCCTCTTCTGTCCTTTGTTTATAAGGGGTTTGTTTATGTTCTGGCACTTTTTACATTTCTGAGTGAATCAGGTTAATAGAAATTAATTCCATGTTGAAATAGTGTGTCTTACAGAAAACTGTTAGGCTCCTGTTAGAAAACCTTTTTTTTTAATCAAACATATCTCAAGTGTTTGAGAAACAACCAGCCAAACAAAACATTTTGGCCTTGAAATTCTTTTTTGAGTCTTACTCATAATACCCCTTTAGAGCTTTGACGCTGAAATATTTTCTATCATTTTTTGTTTCCTGACCAGTACTCACAGGATGGACTAAATTGCTCCGTTAATGAGTTTTGGTTAGACAAGATAATCACTTACTTTTATTCCCCTGTTCAAAACTGTGTTCATGTTATTAGGACCCTCCTTAGAGCCTGGACATCAGATCTGGACATGGTATTGTGTTAGTGTGATACCTCTGCCAAATAAAGGGGTATAATTGTTCCCTGTTGATGGTCTAGATTCCCTTCTATAGGTATGCATTGATTGCATTTGTCCTTTCAAATCCCACCAGCACACCAGGCACTTCATGACTTTCTATTACCCTCTAAGCCTTCTAGTCCTATTTATTGTCATGATGTTCAAAGACATTGTTATGCATATTTATGCATTTTTTCTTTAGATATCTGACTTAAGACTTCAAAAAAGCCACATTCTGCCTGCAGTATCCAAAGTACTGAGCAGTCCTGAGAAATCCAAATTGGCAAACTGTCCTTTTTACCACTTTTCCTATAATCATAAAGTTAAATAATCACTTTGTGTCTCTGATCAGCAAAAGGATTGATAGGTTAGCAGCAGAGCATCAAGCAATAGTTGTATGATTTTGTGAATTCTGGGGAACACAAACAATTTGGGTATGTGTGCATGTCATAGCCACACCCTTGCACCAGCAGGATCGATCATTTCTTCCTGCACACTAAAGCAGCAGTGAACTGGTTTCCAGAAAGCTGGTGTGGAGATTGGGAACTCTGATATACTCAGAGTCAGTTCTAAATCTGGTGAAAGAGTAGGACTGCACAATGAATTTTGGAGCACACTGGCCTCGTGGTTGTGTACAGCCTAGCTGAGTCCCAGCTGGAAATGTGCCTGTTCAGTGAGGATTTCTGTTTGCAGCTCTACTTTGACACCAACCTCTAGTAATTTTGAGCCATTTAAAAGTGGGCCATGTTTTTTTTGTTTGTTCTGTTTTCTAGATGCAAATGGCTACCTTCACACCAAGCTGAGCTTGCTTCGCTACTCCTGGAAGAGGCTGGAGCTGTTTTCTCTCCAAATACACAATTATCCAACTTTCTTGGGTCTGTGTTCACTCTCTGATTCACTTTGATTATTAGGCAGCACTCAATAGCAAAGACTTTGAAGGTGCAAGTTTGAGTAGGACTTGGAGTTCAAGCAGGAGCACTTCCTGCTCATGTCATTGCTTATAAAACCTTAGACACATGACACTACAGCTGTCTTCCTAACCCCTTTTGAGGACCATAACCATGCTTTTTGCCCAAGATTTTGTCAGAGGAAAGTGGAAAATTAGCTGGAACAGTAAGAAACTCTCTGCCATATTCACCTGTAGAAGAGATCTGTTTCAGAGGGGAGAACATTTGCTCAACATCTGCTGTTGCAGAACATTTGCTCTGTGTGCTGCAACATAGCCCAAGCCACAGCATCTTTCTTGCTGTTTTCAAATTTTTCTTGTCTCTTTTAAAATAACTTGCTGCCTTTAAAGCAAATTACTCAACTGGACTGCTTGGGATCTCAGTGTTTTTCCATGACTCTTTGAAAGCAAAATTCTCCCTTGCTGGTTTTTTTTCTTTAATGAGCAGACTTCTGTCTCTCTGCCTTTCCCTCCTCCTTCCTGCATTTTGGCAGAGCTCGATGTGTGAATTGTGATGCTTGCCACTGTATGACCAAAATGCTCTGAACTATGCTCCACAAAAGCAGCAGTGAACTTGACAGAGAAAAACAAGACCTTATTTGTAAGACAGAAAAAAGGTCTTCACACTTTTCTTCTGACGTTTGTTTGTTCTTATCTGCTGTGCAAATTCATTTGGTTTTGGTTGCAAGCCACTCAGATATTTTTGATTGTTTTTCTTAAACTGAATCTATGCAAAATATTATACAAGGACAATTTGATCTTCCATTGGAGCTTTTCAATGGAAGTAAGAGTAGAACAAGGTCCCTAAAACTGACTTTGTTACCCAAACTAATGGTGAGCTAAGACAACCAACTTTAATTAAGCCAAGATCAGGTGTATTATTTATATCACAAAAAATAACAAAAATTCAATGTAGAAAGGATAGTTGCAGTACTGTAACTACTGAATCAGTACATGAGCATATTATGCAGGTGTAGTTGTATCATATAGGTTTTAGCTATTGTAGACAAAGACAGCTAGGCTTTGCCTTTCAAGTAGTTTTAAAATGTTCTGTTAAGCACACAAACTTGGAGAATAAGTTAAGCAACTATATTTTCATGATTTTTCCATTAAAGATTGTTTCTGTATATACCAAATACTTTAAAAAGCGTAGTGAAAAGAAGGTACTGATAACTAGGCTGTTGTCTAAGACTAATTAATGTTTCTAATATTGTACTTTAAGAGGTTGTTACTGGTTATCCAAGGCTGAAATACTGGAACAATCTTTTTAGAAAACATTGGTTACAGTCAAAACCAAAGTATGGACAAGCAATTCCTGGGGTGAAACTAAAATGAAAAGGCTTTTTCTTTGGCTATCATTACATGCCCATTCTGATTCTACATATGTTTAACGTTCACTTCTCTGCTAAGCTGATGCTTGACTCGCATACTCTTTCGAAAGTTGTGAGTGCAGCAGGAGGATTTGTGTTTCTGATGGCTTTGGAAAGAGAACAGAGGCAGCATAACCTGATCCTCAAATATGTTCTCCCTTCTGGAAGTTTTGTTTTTAATTGCCTCTTTCTTTCCTCCACAACTCTGCTCTCTTCTAAATCTATGTCCATCACAATATTTCTAAAAAACTCAAGGATTTCTATAAAACAATTCCTTGAGTTTTCTAAATTGGTTTTCCAAGATGCTAATTAAAGCCTTTATTTGACTCTCACTCTACTCCTTCCTCTATTTCTGATGTCTCTTGCCACTTTTTTCCCAGCAGGCAGTTTATTATTTGCAAGCTGGTTGTGCAGATGCTCTGCAAGCGGAGACAGTTCAACAGGAAAAGTAACCAAGGAGGATTTTGCTAATGCTTCTGTCCATGTGACACAGACATTCAAGTTGCTCATGTCTACACATCTAGAATCTGTTCCCAGGCTACTGCAGCAAAAAATATACCAATTGTTTAACTTCCTCTTTGTTTTATCAGTGAATTTTTTTCGTTTTTGTTTGTTTGTGTTTTCTGGGAGTCATATGATAACTAGGCATTTTTCTCTCTGGTAGTGTTGGTCTCTGATCTACTTAGAACTCTATACTATTGCAAAATGTTCGTGTATTGCTTGTTTGTTAATAGTAAGATCAGAGAATTTTAAAGAATTCAAGTGGCATAAGGAATGAAGGGTGACTTTTTTAGCTATATCTCTAGAAAACACTATTATCTGGGGTGTTTCCATGTGATTTTTCTGGTTGTTTTTCTTTGATTATTTAGATTACACCTATTTTCACATAAATATATACATAATGTTAATAAAAAAAGAGTGCACTTAATTCAAGGACATGTTTAATATGAACTCTAGCTGTTATTTGTTTTATGATATATGTCAAATTCTTCCCTTCCAGCTTTTTAAAGTATTTGTATTTAAGATAAAATGACTGTTAAGGTTGTCAGACAGACTGAACAGGACTGGTGTGATTAAAATTTTGCAGTATTTAAAAATACCTGCTTGCACCTAAAAGATTGTTTGTGGAGTGAACTACCAATGCTATAAGACCTTCCATGAATGAAAAAATCAATCCAAAGACTTAATGTTGATTCATTCATTCAGCTGAATTGAAATGAAACTACTTGTCTTAAATATGGCCATATCTCTGTCCTTGATCTTACTTGAGTTAGTAATGTTAATCTCTTTTTCAAAATCTTCCTTCTTGTGAAATTTAATTCTTTATGGCAGGCTATCCAAGGTTTGAGTGTCTTTGATCTTTTCCATAACTTGTGAACAGAAGTAATCATCACAATGTACCCATTGCATTGAGGTAAAAGTGTACACAAACGCTTGAGCAGAAACAAAATTTCAACAAACTTCACACAGTGAAGGAGTACTCTGGATTCTCTACTTTGAATCAAACACATAATGTGTATTGTGTTATACACAACCTCAGATACCTACAGACTGGAACTTTCCCTGGGATCATTACCAGCCCCTGCTGACTCACTGTAGTGGGCTCAATCAAGATGTTTTTCCTTCTGGTAATAGTTTGTTCCTCTTGGATGTAAGAAACGTGAATCTCAGTCTCTGTTGCTTTGTTCAGTGGCTGGCCCCATGGTTACAGTTCTGGTCAGAGCATCTTTGCTGAATTAGACTGTTCCTTTAGTACAGCTGTGTCCTGTTTTTTTTTTCCCTGGGCTGATTTTAGTCTCTGGATCTCTTTTTTTTTTAACTTCCTTTTAAGTTCCACCTTTTATCCTAGAATTGGTTCCAACTGAAGGGCTTGGACTATGCTCTAACTTGTGTGTGGCAAATCTTCTCTGATGGGCCCATGTTAACTACAAACAAGAATTTGGTGGAATATTTTCTCCCAATCATCTCAAGCACAACTCTGGATCAGTTGCCCAATGATCACAGCAATTGTAGAGAGCAACACTGTCCTCTCTCTACTGTTACACATGGCAAGATGGGGCTCCAGATGTTTCCTGGTTTCTATTGCAACTTTTTCCCATGTTATTAAACATTTTTAGTAGGCATTCAGGAGAAAAGAGAGCACTGTGATAACAGAAGAAAAAGTGTTAAAAGTATGTGGCTAAAACCATCTTCTGCATGCACAGCTTAATAGCAGCATGTGTCCCTCATGTTCTTTTGGAGCTGCTAAAATGCAGCTGGTGAAAGCAGAGCCCAAGCAAATCTGAAATGATGATGTAGAAAAAAAGTGCTTTTCATAACTTGCTTGTTCTGTATTTCCTTTCTCTGTTTATGACAGCTGCTTTCAGAGTACTCTGGACACTAGTTTTTAATTATTTGGAGTCTTCTCAGTGGTTCCAGAAGCTTAATAGCTACAGCGGCAGAACTTGTTAGTTCCATCTGTGAGGAGTGACAGGAAAGTTCTCAGTTCAGTGAAACACATCACAGCAGTGATTCACACATGACCCTCAGGTTTGGCTAACACAGCAGGAATTTGTGCTGAGTACTTCTGTGGATATGAACAAATGTACCAGTAAGTGCATTTCAAATGCTCTGTAACTTTATGACCACCAGCAGCCTCTTGTTTATTTAGGTGAGATCTGTTTTTTACAGTTTGAAAGGGAAGTACCTACATTCACTTCAGTTGTCAGATTACTGATATTACCATTCAAGACTGCTTTGTAAATAATGATATTTTGTCATCAGTATACACAGTTCATCCCATCTTCCCTTTCGGTGATTTTGAATGGGGTAATTTAGCTGCATTCCTTAGCTTGGATTTTATTTGGCTTATTTGTTCAATACCTTGAAGAACCTTAGAAAAGCTGCAAGTGTGAAGGTGTATGGCATAATTTCAAAAAAGGCAGGAACGTGATACAGTGATTCTTTTGTGCTGGTCAGTGGATCAGAGTAGCTCTTTTGACACGGCAGAAAGGTACATGCATTGGGTCTCAAGGAACATTATAGCTGGATAACAACTGGCTTTCAAAGGTTTAACATTTGTTTTTCTGTGCCAAGTGTGTATGGGAGAAGCCTACAAGGTCAAGAGAAAATAAGCAAAAGTCAAAGACAGATTGTAAGACAAATAGTAACATCTGGTAAATGACTTTCTTCTACATTTGTAGAGCTCTTGTTTACTGCAGTGAATGTGAAATGTTTTTCTTGGCAGGATTATAGAATTTAAGTCCACCAGTCTGGGAATAAAGTTCATACAGGTTTATTACATTACTAATACACAGAAAAAAATATCAAACACAGTTACATTTAAAACCTACATGTCATAAAAAATAATCATCAATGATAGTAAAGGGTTAAAAAAATGTAGGGTTTATGACCTTTTGTAGTTTTTGAGAGGCATTTTGAATATTTCTACTGATTTATCCTTGTGTATAAAACGCTGTGACTGTGCTGTCTGTCAGTTCACTGCCAGTAAATGTCTTTGTGCTCGTTAAAGGTCTGTTTCAGAGAAACAATGGAGGAAAGTAGCTAAACGCTGCTAGTGGTCTAGGCTGAGGGCATCACACAAATGGAGATTTGTGCATCTGCTATGTGGGGCCCCCCAAAATGGAAAAAATATGCTGAGGAGAGGTAAGTAAGAGGCAGAGCTGATGTGGTCTGGTGAATTTCTGCTAGTTTCCAGCTGATCCCACACTGCTATTCCCTCCTGACAGAATATCCAGGGAGAAACGGTCATGCAAACAGAGCTTGATTTCTGTGGGAACTGTCTTCCCAGATGAATGTTTTTCTTCTATGAGGGGAAAAAAAAAAAGGGAGTAGAGATTGTATAATTTTTGATAGCATGGGTATAGCAAACAAACAACTTGCCCTTTCTCCAATTCCTCATCATCTTTCTTTGTAAAACTCAAATTCTGCAGAGGTTACAAAAAAGATCAGGGCCAGCTGGACTCTTCAAACAGAAGTTGAAGAGGTTTATTCAGTTGTGGGAGTAGTTCAGTGAGTTCATATTAGCATTTAAAGTTTTAGTCTCTGAAAGTTAATGTTCCTGTGATATTTTGCATTGCTTGGACTTTGTTCAATGATAAATAGTTTAACTGGAACAACAGCACTGATCACTTCTGAGATGGGGACACTTGCATCAAATGGAATCTGAAAAAAATCCATGGGGATAACTGATTGAAAGACTAAAATCAGTGCTGTAGCACAGTCTCAAATGCATTGTGGAAACTTCTTTGTAGTTCTTGACATTTTTAGCTGTAGTCTCTAAGGCTAGGGAAATGAAGATTTCTTCATGCTTGCAGGAATCAGAATATTGATAGAGAAAAGAGTAGTTCATGTAAAGCTCTTTCTCTAGGATTCACCATAGACATGTATCTAAAAAGTTCCAAGAGCTGTAATTTGGCACTATATGTGTATCTGTTATCAAATCATGCTTGCATTACTTGAAAAATCACACCAGTTTCTAGAGAACAAAATGTGTCTATGTTGTCAAACTTCTTGTTTGTTGCCTACAGATTATTTGCTAGTTAGTTTTCATGCCAATCTACCAACTTGGCTGCATTGACTTGAACATAGCCTCTCCTGATTTAAACTTGTGTTGTGGAACCTGGCCCTTTGCATTTATATTTATGAAGAAGTTTTTTATTGTCTTTGATAAAAGCAGAAGAACCCAGTCTGTTTGAAAGTCAGTCTGTTTGAATTGTTCTGCTGTCCTTGCAAAAAGGGACAGTTGTATTTTGCTATTATCTTTTGATTAATGTGCTCTTCACCACTACATGTCTTCCCTGCAGATTTCACCAGCCACATGTCAGCAAGTGTAAAAGCCAATTTCTTGCCCTTTGTAAGTCAGGCCAAGGGGAGGTCTTGGGAGTAAAGAGCCGTAATGGGCCATGGAAGTCTGAGAGCAATTATTTCTGGCTAATCAAACACAAGAAATAGCAGGAAGCAAGGTTTATTTATGGAAGAGATGTCTACTAAGAAACCTACAGTTTTTATTTACTACTTCCCAAGAAGATTACTAGAAAAATGAACAAAATAAAAGCCCTGCAATGTTTGAAAATAAAGACAGTTTAAGAATCATTCAGACAGAGAAAAAAATCTCATCTATTTAAAAGATGCAATTTCATTGTTTCATACCTGCTTCCTAAATATGATTTTTTAAGGTGATAATGTTATGAGTTATTAGGACAATAGGAAATGGATATTTCAAGGTGAATTAAACTTATTTTGAAAAATCGTAGTTAAGGAAGTTATAAGATGTAGACTAAGGCAAGTTATTTATAGCATGGATTTAGGCCAGTGCAGTGCTGTATCAGCCCGTGGGTAGCTTAGGGGCAAATTTCACCTTGATCAGGAAAGAACATTATTTCTCTGTATTGTAAAAAGCTGCCCAAAGCTACCCCACTTCAGGGAATAGATTACTAACTTCCAAGATGCTCCTGTTCTTTCCCACTGTGGTACCATATTTTTCCCTTTGGGGATGCTGGAGGGGACATTTCCTTCCTGATATCACGATAGAACAATGTCCCATGCACCTGAGTAACTCCTTGGTCCCCAAGTGTGGATTGTTCTTGGTATCCACCTCTCCATTACAACTGTCAGGACTGGCTTTGCATCTGGCATCAGCTTGAAATAAAATGTGGGCTTACTTAGGCTGGCAGCAGACTTTTATCACAGAGCAAAACACTGCTTATTTTGTCATGAGAGTTGTGTCCTATATATATTCATAACAATATATTTGTGTGTTGTGTATCTATTTGGTGGGCTACCTTAGGAGGAGTGTGGTGGCCTCTCTACTCGGCACCAGTGAGGCCACCCCTAGAGTGCTGTGTGCAGCTCCCTAGCATGAGAGAGAGATATGGAATTCCTGAAGAGAGCTCAGCAAAGGGCCACTAGGATGATCGAGGGACTCTCATACAAGAGCTGGTACTGTTCAGCTCAGAGAATGCTCAGGGGGACTGGACTCATCCATGTATATGAATATCTGAAACCAGGGTGCAAAATCAAGAGCTGTTTTTCTCATCTCTCCTGTTTAGCATCTGTTCCTATTAGACAAGCCATTTTAATACAGACTCAACCCCAAAAATATTTGACAAAAATCTCCACCAACCAGTCAATCACAGCCTGAACTAAATATTGGAGAGCACTAGAATGTCTTGGCCCAACTCTCAGACACATCTGGATGCACTGGACTATTGTTCAAAGGTTCTTTGTGCATAACTGTAATTCTGACCTATGAACAGTCTGCCCAGATTATTAAAGAAAATAAAAATAAAGCCATGTGTTTATTATACTTGCAGGTCATTTCCTGCATATGCAGTTCTTGGAGATAAATGCTGTGAAGTATGAAACAGTGCCTCTTGTATGTTAAATTAATGCAAGAAGGCATAGTGGTATTTATGACATTGTAATTACATACAAAGAAAAAGAATAAAAGAATGCCTTTAGGCAAAAATAAGCTGACCAAGAAAAAAATTGTATGTAAACACTTAAAATGGGCTTATAAATAAAAAAATATTTTTACAATAAAATAGAGCTTAAAAAATGCATTACTTGTCAAATTGGAGGGTTTGGGTTTTTTCAGGTACACGATATGAATGAAAAGACTCTCAGCCTTTTCTGTATATCTGTTTGATAATTGCTGTTATGCTTTGGTAGTTTCTGTTATGTTTTGACTGTGCAGATTTCCCTGGTAAATGCATCAGAGCTTCTGCCCCATCACTGGTGATATGACATACTGGGAAAATGAAAGCAATTTTAATTGCTCTTTGGTGACACATGATGTTCTGCATCTGTCTGTGATAGATGGACAAAGTATACGGCTCTGGTGACACTACATACTGTGTGTTTATACTTGAGAGGTTTCCTCTGAAATTCTGGAAGCCACTGGACTAGATCCTCAGAAAATTGGGACAATTATACAATCTGATACAATTATAGTGGATGTAGCCTAGGTGAAGACATTTTTTACCTGCATTTACGGTTATGAATGGTTAACAGCTGCATTTTAATTTGATTTAAACAGAGCTTCAGCAAAATATTTTCTTGAAGACCTGTCTGTATAAGCTGCAAGGGAAATAATTGTGTGTCAATCTATTCTTTGAACACTGGCTTACTTTACAGTGCAGCAAAGAATCTATTTGTAAAGTAAGTGCATAAATAATCTGAAAGAGGTATCCATGACATGCTACTGCTTTCCCAGAGGAACAGTGTCTAGGTGTTATTAGTGTTTCCTAACATTATGAAAGGTCAATGTCTTTTTTTGGAAACTGTTGAATTATAAATTGCCCGGGACCATAAGTAGGCTTGACACTCTCTATCCATAATAATTGCAACTTTTGTAGACCTTGGAAATACACAGTCATGTAGAGGTGGTTCAGAGTTTTGCCAATTGGTTCCTTTGTTGCTGGCAGACAAAAAGATAAATTAATGTTGCAACCTGCCTTTCCTTTTCCCTTTTTAAGGGTTTGCTTAAAGGACTAAGACTAAGATCAAGAGCCTTGCCGATGTATCAAGAATTAATGACTCTTGTGTAAGTCACACATTCTGTGCCAAAGAGTCTACATCCCAGCTGAGGTGACGAGTACAGAGACAAACATTGACAGGGAGTATGTCAAGGGAGTAGCAACTGTACAGGAACAAGTATTGGGAATGACTTCTTACAGGGAAAACAAAAGAAGATTATGGATTCAGAAAAAGACATGACCAAGATGTCCATAAAAATGAAAGCTGACTAGGCTGACAAGTCTTGGATTTCAAAGTTTTTTGAATGTATATCCAGACCCTAATGGGTCTGATTTTTTTTTTCTTACTGTCTTTTAAGGCTTTCCTTTGTATTAGTATGAAATGGAGGTATCTTCCTTTGCAGTGACTCCCTAGAGCTACTGCTACTTATCTGTCTTTTAATCACAATGAAGAATACAGGCCTTTTGATATGGTCCCCATTGCAGAGGAGGATTAGACAGGGTTGAGGGGAGTTGCCCACTCCGTAGTGGGCAAGATTGGGGTACAGTTAAAGAAAAACACAGTCACAGAGCTCTTTGTTTTAGGTTTTTTCTCCCTGTGCTATAGACCTTTTGTGGAGAGAAGAACTAATGCATTCTTCTGGGGAAGAGATTGAGTTACTCTTCAGCCAGTGTCACATTCAGTGTCTCCTCATAAGGGGCTTCTGGGCTGTGACAGACAGGGTCATCACAAGGGAGAGAGGGGCGTTAAGCCTTGATGTAGTGTGTAAAACTGTTTCAAGGTGTGTTTAAACTCCCCATCATTGATGACAGAAATTACTCAAAAGTCTTATATTTGTGCCTGTGTAGAAGTGTTGGACCAGGTCAAAGGCCTGTACCTAGACTCTTACTATGGTACTTTCTGCATCAGGCTTTAAATCAAAACCATGGGGGTCATGCCTGTCTATGCCCTGGAAATAAGAACAACTAGGGCTGCAGTGTAACAGAATATTTGGTAATGTGATTTAAGTACTAAGAAAAGACAAGATGTGAGTGTTGTAGTTGTAAGGCAGCCCCTCCAAACAGCAAAATTATTGGGGCTGTAACATCACAAGGAGAGACTGATATATCTGGGACCCTCAAATATGGGGAGGAGAAAGCTGAGAGAGACGGAATTGATTTTTACAAAGCTATGAAGAAGATAGTTCAAATGCAATCCATTATTCACCAAACCCTGAATTATAGGACTAGGATCTGCATAATGTCTTTGTTTAAATCAGTCAGCTATTAGTTTCATTACTTTGCACACTGCACAATTAACTTCTGATATGTGCTGCCACAGGGGACTGTGGAAGCAGACAATATCAACATATCAAAACAATTTGGCAGAACCATGAATTGGAGGTCCATAAAGAAATACTGAAGGGATTAGGCAGGAGCGTTCTACAAAAAAATACTCAAAGCTTTTGAAGGAGGGACCAAGTACTTGGCTACATGAAACCCAGTAGGGTATTTTTATGTTTTTGTGTTCATAGGCTGTTATGTGTGGTGCCTGGTGAAACCAAAGACTTAAAGATACAGGTGATTTTTTTTTTTCAGCAAAATTCAAAGGTTTTTTCATATCTTTCAGGACGGCTATTCTAACTTATGCACTGCAATACATCAGTCTGTATGAAAGTGTTTTCTTTCTGTTGTCTGTAAATCAGTCATTTCAGCCTCATGGAACAAGAAGTTATTGTTCATTCTTTTTCTTAATTTCTTATTTGTTAAATAAGACTTCAACTGATGCTTGGAGTTAAGTACAATTACACGCTGCGTAGGGAGAGGTGGTAGAATTTTATTGTGCAATTATTTTATTATTGGAAAATAGCTTGGAACTACTTGTGGTTACACTTAATATTGAAAAAATCTATAAAAGAACTCTGGCAAAATGTGTTTTCACAGTTTAATATAATTGTGTGATATTCAAAAATGGCTTAGTTTGGTTAACTTTGCTATTCTCAACTAGTAAACTTTATTTTTTGACGTCTTGATGAGATGAGCTGCTAGGTCTGACTGAAACTGGGAGAGTTGATCCCTTTTTGGTATCAAGTCACTTTATTCTAAATTTGAGTTCTTTATATGCTGTTCTGAGGAAGTTTGTAATTATTCCATTTTTGGTGAAAGAAAAGATTACCTCTTCCACTTTTTTCTTCCATTTAAGTACTATGTTACTCTCAGGCTTAGCATGGAGTTTATTTCTCTGCAAGCCAACTGATGTGAGACTGTCAATGCAGTTAGGTTAAGCAGCCTTTCAGATCCATCTTTGGGCTTTGGACAGTCATGCCTTTGCTCTGCTCTCTGTGAGGCGGCTTAAGAGAAAACTAAAATGTTTGGAACAATTTATAACACTCCACCAAGAGTTTTCAGAAAATAGTTATTCTACTAAGATTTGTAAGGTTTAGGGATCAGTAAACACTTTATTTATTCTCCAAATACCAGCTTAAAACCAGTATGGCAAAGAAATAATAGGATAACTGTATTTTTTTTTTACTTCTTTCTGCACAGGTTACAAGACCGAGCACAGTCTTAAGGACATACTCTGGAGTGGCTAATTTGATTCTGCTGTTTCCTATTTCTCTGTCCCTTATCCCTTGGAAGCTGGATAAGCCTTTCCACACCAGCATGGGAGAGGAACAGGCAGGAGGAAGCTTGTACTCCTTTCCTCAGTGTCAATCAGTTCTTCATCTTTTTCCCCATAAAGTGCTGGAATATTTTGTCTGAGTTAAGCAGATCCCAACCAAAGAGTGAGCAAATGAGCCTGTGCTGAGGTGTAGGACCTGGCAGTACAGGAGGAGATGAAGGATGGGTCTCTACCTCAGTGATGCTTCATGTAGCCTCCACAGTGAAATCCTTCTGCACAGGTCACAGACCCCTTTGCAGCCTTTTCCAGTAAGATCCAATTCTTTCAAGCAGGAGACTTGTGAAGAAAAGTCCCATATCTATCTGCAGATACCTAAATCCTTTTGCACTTACTGTCTTTGCAAGTATCACAATAGTTGGTGTTATCACGAGACGGTCACATTTTGTGTCAGTAACACTGTGGATTCCAGCAGTGTCACCCCTGTCACAGCCATTATCACTGAGGCAGTCACCCAGCTTCCCAGCCAAACTTAGCTCACTCCTCAGGAGTCTGGGGGGAGCTGGTGTTTGACAGCCTGCACCTGGGAGAGTACATGCAGCCTTTTATACCTTATCACACGGCTGTGCCAGCCAAATCCTTTGTGTGACAGGAGCTGCCTGCCAGTATTTGGCAAGAGTGGTTCAGGGAGAGATGGATGGTTAGCTGAAGCTGAGCTGTGAAAAGATGTATTTCTATGACTCTGGTGTTTGATGTGACAATGACAAAAGAATCAGTGACCTTTGCAGTGCTGCTAATGGATCATCAGGTCACAGGCCAAGTGTTATAAAGCAAAGCTGTAGTGTTTCTTGCATTGAAGAGATTTTGGAAGAGGGAAAATTATAGGAATATATTTTTAAAAGTCCTGTTCTTTTTTTGTTAGATCTCAAAGACAGCTCTTAGAGACTCAGAGTAGCAGCTTATTTGTTTAAATTAAAATTTTTGTTTTACTTCCACCAAAGTTGTGTGACAAGGCAAATGACCCTGCAGGCCTTAATCTCTTTTTTGTGTTCAATGATGGCCAGGCCCTCTTGCTCTTGCAAAGACTTGTGTGGCTTGGCATGGTTTAGGGCTGCTTCACTTATGAGCCTCACAAACAGCTTAGCTTTCCTATAGCTTCAATGCCAGAAAATAAACACACATACACTTAGACTTTGCCTGACTTTCACTGGATTTTTTCTAGGGTTTTTAGTTTTATTGCTACAGCCCTGCTCAACTAGGGAGCCTAGAGAACAACTAAAGAGTAGAAGGAAGAGTCCTGCCTGCCTTTCATGTAGAAAAACCTGGCTTCTTATCCTTTTCAAGGCAACGGAATGTCAAGTCAGGTTGTGTTGCCTAAGGCTGCTATGCAGTAAGGGGATTTAAATGTAACCTCTGCATACAGAAAAAGGAAGTCCCTTAATTCATTCAATATTTTATTAGAAATCTCTTAATGCTGGTCCTATTCCTAAAGGTAAACATCTCGGAGGCTTTTCAAAGCCTGTATTTCATTATTTAATAATCTGTTTTCACTAACACAATTCCCTAGGTCTGAGCCTATAACTAAGTCCACAAGCTGGATATATCAGCAGTCCAGGAACTGTTAAATAATTAAGCCATTGGTGCCTGTAAGTGTTAGGGCTTGAATCACTCATATTTTATTTTCACAAACTGCTGGGGAAAAAAGGTGTCATTGGAAAAACATTACTTAGTAGCTCTTTTTAAGGACAAGATGATTTTTTTTTCTGCAGTGGTATGGTTTCAAACTGTAAGAATTTTTGTTTAGAAAGTAGGATTTATAGAATAACATTAAATACTGAGCCTGTACAGACCTGGTTTTTTGTTTTAGCTTGTGTCTGCTGTTATCCCGTCTTCTGGAATCACTGAAAATCCCTCCCTTCATTCTGAGACCTTACAGAACTTGCATATGGCAGCCTTTTTTAAAGAATTCCTGGAAATAGCCATAGACTGGGAAATAGTGTTTGGCTGTGTGTATGTATGCATATGTGAACACATTTGCATGTATCCTGTCTCTCAAATGGGGGAAATGTTTCTGAAGGCCAAACATTTGGGCTACTCATTTTGGCATGTCAGGCACTGAGGTGAATATGGGCTCATTTTGAACACATAGGATATGACACAGTCTGCTCTCTAACTTCAAGCAGATGGAGGCAGGTCAGTTCACTGAGGGAGTTTCTCATCCATGAATGATATATGTCATGACTTTTCTTCATCAGAGAAAATTGGGTTAGTTTTATCATAGTACTGTTTACTCTGGAGAAGGACAAAGTAGTGCAGTCATGGGTATAATGTAAGAAAGGAGTTCAGGGATAACAGAGGGCATTTGAGAACACTAGTAACATGCACTCCCTAATTTAGTGCAGACGGAAAACATTTTGAGTGCCATAATTTTCTATGGCACCAGATGACTTTCTTTTGTAGACAGTTTGAATTCAGTTGCTGTGTGGAGTGGGATGGCTGGAAATGAGGGGCTGGTCAGGGAAGGGGAAGAAAAAGAGATTTTGATGAAATGTTGTAGGACAGGAGAATATTTTCTTTGTTGTGCTAAATGGAATTCTGCACTTAGCAGTGAAAAAACCAAATTAGTACAAGGCAGGAAATGCCTTGAGTACTGGGGTTTCTTTTGTTCTGTGGTGTATGCTGGTATGACAATGCTACCTTTCTGTTTCCATCATCAAACATACGTATTAAGCTAAGATCTGGAAATAAGTGGTCAGAATTAATCTATTTTATTTTTATTGCCTCTTTGTTTTCTTTGGCTTTTTGAAATACCTTGTGACTCTTGTGATCTGTAATGGGAAAACTGTCTGCATTCCCTTCAGAGTTTGTTTGCTGTGTTTACAAGCTTAAGCACTATTGACATAGTTACTAAGGAGAAAATGTGTTTTGGCGATGCTGGAAGCTTTAGCAACTTTATTTGTACACAGAAAATTCAAGCATACAAACATTAAAGGCAAAACCAATTTTTAAATTATTTGATTTCAAAGTATTCATAAATTGTGAAATACTATCGTCAAGCTCACGTCTACAGCCTCTGTCATACCCCTCTTTTGTATGTTTGTTGTAAATTAGTTGGTCATTTTGACTATCAGCATGAAAATATTTTTATGGTAACTTTGAGAAGAACAAATTGCCTCATATATGTAAATTATAAGAACAGGAAGTTTGCTTTTCAGGTGCCCAAATATTTGAAAACAGCTTTCCTCTTGGTTAGGATTGACTGGACTTTTTTGCAGCCTTGATTTAAACATCATATTCACATCTTGATGTGATTAGCTGTGAAAAGAATGTGGAGATATTCATTATCATCTTCATGATATCCTGTGAATTAAGCAGGGTGACTCTTTTCTAGTAATGGTGAACAGCAGACTTAAAAACCTCTTTGGGTTTTTTTTTTTAATGTTGCTAGTCAGTCAAAAAGAGTTTGTTATTATGAAGACTTTCCACTTCTTTAATAGCTATGGTTTAATTGCAAAGGACTTTTTTCCCCAAACAGTTAATATTTAATTGAAATGGAAGAACTTCTTTCCATTGTATTCTTTTGATTATTTTTTAAAAATCAGGGCCCTACCTTATAGTTTAGCAAAGTTTAGAATTATTAATTTAGCCAGTAAAAATTAGTCACTTACTCAAAATCGTGTTTTCACCAAACATCCCCTTGTATTTCTGGTTGCTTTCCAGCATATGGTATATTTTACCCATAGGTCATACTTACCTTTTCTGTGCAGGAAAGGGAGAAAAGGGAAGCTTCTCAAGTGTGGCTTAAATCACACAAATTAATAAAATGTCTTCTGCTGTCACTTGTTTCTGATAGATAATTTTCTTCTGGTTCGTGTGTTTCTCATGGATCTTTATCTTTTCATCTTGGCCACAAGGATTTGAGAAAATTACTGTAATATACTGCAATGTACTCAAGTTCAGTGCCATTGTTCTTTTGTGTAATTACAGTTGCTGAGGTGGGCAGGTGATCCTTTCCCTGCTAAAACTTGTTCATTTGTCTTAGGGAAAGTGTTCAATACTGTGGTAGCAGTACAAGATAAAAACAACTGCAAGACATAGCTGGTAACTTTTGTTTCTGAAGGACTTAATTAATTTATTTATATGAGTGTACCTGTATGGTATTTACCTCAAACCAAGAGGATTCTGGATCTAATACAATGTTGTGTTTTATTGGAGCAGTGGAGTGCAGGAATTTCTCTTCTTTTTTCTGAAATATTTTAGTCTGATGCAATGACAGTATATTCTTTAGTTCTTCAGATGACCCCTCTGAACTTAGAGTGCATATTTTTAAATACCAACTAGACAAAAGACAGGGCGTAAGCTTTTGGCATTGTGATTTCATTTGTGGCTGGTACTTCAACATTTTGCTCTTTAAATAACACAAGTATGTTCTTTTTTTTAATAACTGCCAAAGAGCTGTGTCCCCAGGCACCTCAAAAAAATAAATCAGTTCCTTGTACGCCCCTTAATTATAACCACAGCAGATGACTTATACTGAAGATATTTTATCCTTTTTTGAGAGGAACAGAAGCATTAGTGTGAAGGATGAAAGATTACTTAAAATATGAATAAGATAATTAATTCAAGGTAAGCAACCTCAAATCACTTCAGAGTTGCAACAGGGAAAGCACATGTGCAGTTAGCACAGAGTTGCTAAAATGAGGGAGCTTGTCAAATTTTCTGCTATGTCCTTGTTCACGCTGTGGTAAATATGACTCAATTTGCCTCCCTTTTTGTCTTTGCTCTGAGGATAAAAGGACATTTAGAACAGCAACCCAAGAGGCTTCTGATACTTTTTTGTCAATAGAAAAATCCAGTATTATCTAAGGAATTTGTGTCCCTGAAGAAGAGCAGGAAGAAATGAGTAGCTCATCTTTAAGGAGTATTCTTACAATGAACACTTGTGTAAATAAGAATGATGTAGTGCACATTATTCTTTCGAATTAAGCTTTCCCTTTGGAATTAGCAGTCAATTAAGTGTCAAATTTGAGGCAGAAATTGCTAATAGATTGCTAATAGATTTTTTTTTAAAATCTGTTGCAACAATTCTCATTCCCGTTTTAAAAATCTAGCTTATTAAGCTGTTTCAGGTGTCACAAAAGGACCTGGACAAATAGCTGTTAGGTGCCTGCATTAATCTTGACAGCTTTGGTATTGTTGGCTTGCTGTAAGTTACAAAAAGTCATACTGTTGTGTGTCTGCCCACAAAATTAATCTCAATGCCACACTGCAGCTTTAGAGGCCTCTCCAAACAAAAATAAGTTAAAAAAGATCCCTCAATTACAGCTAAAATTTTGCTGTAGCTCTAAAGAAATGGGAATGAAAGTCAAATGCAGCTTTTCAATACTTGTTGAAGTTAAAACTTACTGGAATTAATTATTTAGGTCCTTGTTTTAAGCCACTTATTAATGAATTGATTGCTTTATAATTTTTCAATTTTTAATCTATTATTTAAAAATGTAATTACTTGATTTAATTAATCTATCATATAGTTATAATTTATTTTATATATGTCAAATAATTGCCAATTAATATTAAGTATTCTGTATTAATATATAAATTATTCAGCTCATGATCATCAACTTTCAACATATGAATTTCCAACAACAATTGTGCATTTGAGCATTCTACATTTTATTGGTAACAGACCTGGCATTTTTCTTCAATAGCATTTTTTATACCACTTGGGAATTTTTATTGTTTATTCATAACAAACTTTTCCTACTGTACAAGTTGTAAACTCCTTCTCTACTACAGTTTCAGTACTTCAGCTCTTGCTACCACAAATGCTGCTCTATTGTTTCTCTTCTGAAACCTAAGTGATGGTTCAGTGAATAATTTTAGGAAAGTTTTACCCCTGTAACAAATTTCTCAGAATAAATATGTCTTGGGAAAGGATACTGAGAAATAAAATATGTGTTGGTATATGTATCTCTTAAAGCTTTTGCTTTTACAGCTTTATTAAGGAACAGAGTTAATTTTAAACTGATTAGTTCAATGGCAGATCATGGAAAGGTGATTCAAAGAGATCTAATTAATTTGTCCTTTGTAATAACATCTTTGTGGAAAATGTGTCCTTTCTAGTTTTATGCCATGGATAATCAAATTTAATTTTAAAGTTTCATGGAGTCATAGAATGATTGAATTGTCTGTTTTCTAGGTCTTGAATTTTCTTGCATCTTGGCCAGGTCAATAGATTATGGTTGTTAAAGCTTGTGTTCATTTGTTTCTTATTGTCCAGAATAACCAGTAAATGCTAGAACTCATTTGAATGCATGGTGTTGAAAAATGAGAGAAATTGAAATATAATAATAATAACTGTAAGGAAAAGGGTGATAACAAAGAGGAATAACACTCAAGAAAAACAAGGGATGCACAATACAATTTCTCACTACACACTGAACGATGCTCAGCCCATCCCTGAGCAGGCATCAGCACCTCCCCAATTTATATACTGGGCATGATGCTCCATGGTATGAAATATCCCTTTGCCCAATTGGGGTCATCTGTCCTGACCACTCTTCCTCCCAGCTTCTTGTGCTTCCTCACTGGCAGAGCACAAGACACTGAAAAATACTCATCTTGGGGTAAGCACTACTTAGCAACAACAAAAACATCAGTGTGTTATCAACAGAATTCTCATGCTAAATCCAAACCACAGCACTGTAGCAGCTACTAAGATGAAAATTAACCCTATCCCAGCCGTAACCAGGATGAAAGGAAAGACATAAGTGGATGATATAAACAGGAAAGAAGAAGGTATGTTATATCTCAAACAGGGTGCATTGTCCTAAACTGAGTGCAAGTATATTCTGAACTTTATCCTCAATTTGCAATTTTTGGAGCTTATCCTAATTAGGTCTAAGCAATCTAATAGAATTATTGTGCTAGAAATGTGGCATTGGAGATTTTTTTTTTTTTTAATTAGGTGTTTTAGCTCTGTTAACCTATACCAGGACAAACACAAATCCTGTTAGCCTCTATGGCACATCTACTTCTGTTCAGTTGACACATTTGTGTATTCTGGAAAACAAACCAAATTACAAATGACAGCCCCCAACATCCCCTTTTGCATTAGTTTGAATGAATTTAGTAGGTTATAAAACTGTGATTTCTTACAGCTTGTTGGTTGAAAATCATTGGGTTTGCCAGATCCTTGACTTCCTTTGTCTGAGGCAAGGGATTTTTGCAAATCCACCTTAACTTAAGGAGTGTTTAAAGAATTCACCAGTTCCTGGAGGGTCTGTTGCTGGATCAGGTCAATGAAAGACATAACAGGAATGCAAATTACTTTCATTATACAATTTTAATAAATGTGATTCAAAGACAACTGTTCCTGCAGCTTGTCCAATAGGAGGAAAAAAAAAAGCCAAGCTGACTGCTGAACAACAATGCCAGTAGCTGTGATGAATTATAATTCATTTTGGGCAGGAAACGATAAATATATGACCTAAAGGAAAAGAAAACTTTAGGCAATGTAATTAGGGGGGAAAAATCCCATTAGCAGTATGAACTATGGGCTGAGCAGGAAACTATCAAATATTAGAAATGAGGCTCTAAATCTGTAGTGGTTCAAAACCAACCTAGAAATGCATACAGCAATGATCCAGCAAGCCGTGCAAGAGGTGAGGGACAAGTTCTGTGACTCTAAATGCTCATCCAGAGAAAATTCAGAGCAAGTATGTTATTTCACATGCAGTCCTAGCAATAAGACAGTCATTTAACTGTTAGAGTAATGTTCTTACCTGCAGATGGCTAAACAGATTTCTGCTTTTCCATGCTTGAAGAGCATCTTCAGTTGGAGACCTATTCATTTGTTCTTCAGGGTGATTTGCATACCCTGTTGCCTTTTCCTATGTTTCTTCTGCTCTCTCCTCTTCTGCTTTTAAAATGTAATTCCTCTTCTTGTTTTCCTCCATACAAGATATTTCTTAACCTCTAAGTCCATGTGAAATTACCCCTAGTGTTCTCTTCACTCTTATTTGTGCTATGAGATCCTCTGTCTGATGTGAAACTTACTGTCATCGAGTTAACATCTTAGATCACCCATCAATTTTTACATATCCATTCACTGAGCGATTCCTCCTTCAGTGCCACAGTATATTTTCTCTTTCCTCTCCCTGTTCAGACCATTCCACTTTCCATGGGACTAAGATTGGTTGTGGGTCACCGTTTTAAGGCCTCAGTTTTTAGCTGCAGTGCCATGCAAGGAAGCATGGGGTGCTTGCCATTACTCTGCTAGCCTCAGATCATAGGATGAAAAATGGTATTCAAAGATGGATCTCTGAATGTTGAGAGGTAACAATGCTTTAAAAGTTATTTTGGTCACTCACTATTTCTCTATTCCTAACCTCATGAGGGTTTTGTTTGTTTCTTTTGATTGTGGAAGGTAACAGTCATGTTATCTCTGGATTCTAGTAAAATTAATGCTATGTGATGGATTCAAATCAGTCTTAACTGTCCGCTGCCAGTGAGACCTTCCTCTATGGATGTGTACTCTTTAAGGCAGTAACAACTGCAGAACTGAATGTTGTGGTATGTCATTATTTCAAATTGCAATTTGAAATTGTTGTGTTGGTTTCTACTGTGTGTTGCTCATATTACAGTGTGAAGATTGAAATTGAGAGGGGATGTGCAGTAACAAATATTTTGTGTTATGCACTGTTCTAAGGCCTTGGTTTTGTCTCTGAGTAGTGACTAAGGTGAATGTCCAGAGGCTGGAGTTGCAGAACTATTATCCCTGTGTGGGAGCAGGACTGTGCTGCTGTGCTCAGATACATAGCAACAACCAGCATGCAAAATATTAGACCAGAGTGAAAGCAGAGGAGTGACCTTTGCTCTGTTGGCTGCCAAGCTCAAGCTCTTGGGGACTGATGACAGGAATGTGCTCTAGAGATGAGGCTATACTTAGTGAGATAGCTCCTCTGTGGTGCTTAGGAAGTTCCAGTGAGAGACAGGGAGTATGTACAGTCTCATTTCATGTTTGCTTCTGGAACTGGGAAATGGAAGTCTGTGTCTAGGAACTGAGAGAGTGTTGGTGGGTTTGTGTGATCCTTCTTGACACCAGTGCACACCAGGAACCATTTTAATCACTTATCAATTGTCTTTTAAAATAAAAGTCCTTTTGAATACAGTGGAAGGACAGTACAAGTGAGTGTGTGCAGAAGTGAGTACGTTTGAGGGGAATTCAGCAGTGTCAGATCCTATATGGGCAGTCCCTGAGTGACTTCTGGCGTATCCACTAACTGTTATACCTCTCCTGCTGGTCTTGTTCCTTCCTTAGACAAGACCATCCTGGCAAGTATGGAGCACTGTGCTGGACAGCTGTGTCCTGCTTTTGTGAGGGTGACAGGAGAATTGCTGTACTTGCTCTGCCATCTCCAGTGTCCAGCCCAGGAACCTACTTAGAGGTGATTACTGATATCTGATACTCAGATTAGTGAAAAAAAAAAAAAGGTGGCATCTGAGTGACATCTGAAATTCCAGCTATATGACTCCAGAACTAGAAACTGTCTTGTTCTGATCCAGTCAGAAGAGGACACTTTGTATTTAAATGTTGAATACTACATTAAATATTAAAGGCCTGATTCTTCCTTGCATTGCACTTGTCTTATTCCAGAATCAGTATTCAGATTGCATCTTTAAATATTAAATTTCTCCTGACAGGCTGGAAGCTGATACGCAACCTCTGACACTGGGCTCCCATGCTATTTCTTATGTCACAGGTGATGACAATTGCCAGAAACAGTGACTAGCAGCAACAAGAGACTCTGCAATATTCACCTTAATTGCATTCTATATTTTCAGACATAATTTACAGTTTTAAAGTGTTGAAAAATGAGTATCCTGACATCAGTGCTCAGTATTCTGTAGCAAGCCACTGGGAACAGGAAAGGTTTCCTTTCAAGATTCAACAAAAACAGTCCCTTACTGTGTGACAGAAACAAGGCTGCACCAAACCTGCCAATGATTCAGCATGTTTTTCTAAATTCAAACCGGGCTGTAGCCTAAAGTTTACAGTAGAGATTCAAACCCTGCAGGGAAACAGCAGAGGCTCAGGCCTTTCTCCCAGCATCCATCATGGTGCCAGGTAGGGAACCAAATGAGTAGCAAAACACTCTCTGTACTAAAATAGCATAACAAATGGCTCCAGGGCACACAGAGAGAGGCCAATACACAGCATTAATTAGCCTAAAATTAATTAGCAAAATATTGCTAAAAAAATCTTAAGTGGCACAATTGAGAGCTGGATGAGTTTTTGAACTCGGGAATATTAAAATCCTTGTGCAGTAGCTGTGAATTTGATGCACATTGGGAAGTCTCAGTGACAAGCAGACCAGTTTTGACTGGAAGAGAGCAAGACAGTAAGAGATTTAGCTTGCTGTGGAATTAAAGGCTTTGAATGAAATGTACGTTTTTCCAGCAAATTCTGACCTATGCAAGACAGGGAAGAAACAGACATTACAGTTTTCTAGAATTAGTCACATTTATTGCAGTGAACTTTTTTCTGAATTTAGCTGTGTTTTTTTTAAGTGGAAACTATCTTGAAGTGAATAATTCATTTTTCAAATATTTTCATTATTCAAAAGTTTTGGACAAATATTTATTAGATTAGATTTCAGCATATGGATCATGCATGAACAGGCTATTCTTAGTTTTACTTACAGCAGTCAATATTTAGTATGGCATCCTTGAGCTATGTGATCCATCTTATAAATCTTAAGTTTTAAAATATTTCCCATTTTTCACTGTACTTCTGCTCTTGACCAGTTGGAAATGAAGAATATGTTTATCATGCTTCACTAAACACAGGAGTCTGTTTAGTCTGAGCACTAAACAGAAATTGCATGTGCCAGAAATTAAACCAGGTGGAAAATAGCAGAACAGCTTGGGGAGGGATACATTTGTATGCCTTAAAAATGCCTAGACAGCATGTAAAAGAATTTGTTATAAGTTAGATAAGTGGAAATTAAATTATAGTGATTGTGTAGACACACGTAGTTAGAGTATGTCGATATCAGTAATTGCAAAAGATCTTTAAGAGGGAGACAATACACAAGTTTCAAGATGAATACAAACAGTATCCACTGGAGATGCCTAATCAAGGTCCTGGAAGTGGGAGCAGTGGGTGAACAGAACTTCCAGCTCAGCCAGCCTGGGCAACAGCCTCTGGAATCAGGCATTGTGTCGGGAATGCCTGATTCAGGGGAGTTTCAGTTTGTTACATGGGCTGGCTGCCTTGGCTATCTGTCTTGTCTGCTGTGTCGGATAGACCTGGCACTTCTGGAACACCATTACCAACTAAATTAGGAATCAATATGTCTTAACATAAAATAATGCATTTGACTAAAAATTATTGAACCAATATTCTAACCCCCCCTAATATCAGCCACTTTTCTCAAATGTTCTTATTGCCATAGGAGTGGTCATATACCTCCCACCGAGCAATAGAAGTGAAAGCGGTTGTCCAGTGCTGATGGGTCTTCCTGAAAGGGATTTTGTTTACAGATTTTTCTTTTGCTGGGAAGTAGTGGAATTCCTGAAGAAGCAACTGTTTCCTTTTCATGCAAAATCTGGAAAGCTGTGAAGTACTCCAATGCTTTGGTTTTGTTACATGTTATAAATGCTCAAACGATGAGATCTGCAACAGTATTTACAGTGGAATATACTGAGAGCCAGGATATTTAGATTTGAGAGCTTAATTTCTTTTTTTCTGTTGAAAAGTAGAGAGGAATAGCTATTTACACAGTTTGTATGTAGGGTAAAATTTGGTTTTAAATTACCTTCATTATTTGTACATTGAGGTTTGAGTTTACACTTAATCCTAAAATGTCCAACTAATGTTTTTCTGTACAAATGTTTTTTATTTACACATGATATTTATCAACTCTTCTGTGACAATGATTGAGGGAATTATTTTGCTATTTGGTAATTTTTAAGTAACATGATTTAAAATATATAGGTTAGTAATTGTATCCAATTTTAACCCTTAGGCAAAGTTTTTGGATGAATTAAAGCCTCCAGTGTGTTGTTCATGCAAACATACAAAGCACTTACCTTATTCTACTGCTGCCTGTCACCTCTGACCTAAAAGCATTTGCTGAAAAAATATAGTGAAAAAATGCAAAAATAAACATAATAGTTGGCATTGACAAAGGTGGGGATTTTGTTTTTTCAGAGACTGTAAAGCTCTTTACAAAATGTGCTGAAAAAGCTTGACCTTACAGCATCTCTCCTTCAGCTGCTAAGTAGAGGTGTTTTTCCATTTGGAAAAAAAACTGGATCTACCAAATTACTGGAAAAAGTGAACAGATTATGTGTTAATTTGTGTTGAATCATGTTTGCCTCCACAGACTTTCCAGATCCCTGGGAACAAGGCTACTGGGCAAGTTCAAAGCCTCGCTCATCTTTTTCAAGACATTAAGTGGTCTGATCCTAGTGGTATTCAAGACGAAACCCATCTGTCATTTAAAGACCTGAGATGAAGACAGGGTTTGGTGATTCTGCTCCTTCTGTAGAACTGTATTTTTATTTTTGGAATAAGGTTCTTTCTGGTTACTAGAGACACCTCAAGTGTCAAAAAAGTGACCGTCTTTGACCAGGAAATATACTTGTCTCTGACACTATTTAAGCAAAAACTGGGGACTGATAAGGGTATAGTAACCTCCTTGGAACTTTGTAAATCCACTAAGCAAATATGGGGTTAATACCCTGATAAATCATGAATGGCAAAATAGAATTGGTTATGCTTTCTTAAAATATCTCATCAAGTTCATTTCCAACAGTAATTGAAGTAACTTTGAAATGTGTCCATATGGTCCTGCTTCAAGTAGTAAGGGACAAGTAAAGGAAGGTGAAGCTGCCTAAGTCATCTTATGAGAACATCTTCATGTGGGACTCAGCTGGATGTGGGCATCATGGGCTAAAATTAAGCCTACCTAAAAGCTAGGCTTAGGATTTAGGATGGCAGAGAAACAAAGCCTAGAATTCCAGTTGGAGTGGGATTGCAATAGATCTGCCAAAGCAAAAAACAGTCTGCAAAAGGAATTCTCCCTGCAGAAATTCATGTGAGGCAGAGATGGGAACCTTGGGCTATGGCACAGCCCACACCTTGAACCCCTAAGGTCAAGGATTATGTTTAGGGTTGGGGATGGCAGAGAGACTAAGTTATGGCATCATTTGAAGTGAGGATGCCAAAAGCATTTTCTGCTGAGGGCTTCATGGTGAACTAGACCTAACTTCATGTGGCTTGACCTAAGGATTAGTCTATGCTAATGTGTAGGATTAGGGGGGGTGAACTGAGGAGAGACAAAGCTTAGGGTTACAGATAGACTCAGTGTGGCTGTAAATGGGCTGACAAAGAGGGGGACAAGCTGCCAAAAAAGTTATCTTCCAAGAACTTCTTCACACACGACTCTGTTGTGGAACTTGGGCTAAGGCACAGCACATATATAGGCCTGAGGTTGGTGTTGGGTGAGAGACCAAGTGTAGAGCTGTAGGTGAAGTGGAGATGTAAAGGTGCTGCCAAAGGAATTGGCAGTCAGAAAGAAGACTTTTCCCTTTGGAAATTCTTCTTGTGGAGGAAGGCTGTGGGGCTTCCCATGTGGATCAGTCAGTGCCTAGGGTTGGAGTGGGGGTTGGTAGAGAGGCAGAGCCTAGAGCTGCAGTGGATTGGGACTGCAAAGGGGCTGTCAAAGGAAGCAGAAAGCTGGAGAAGGATTACTCCCACAAGAACTTCATCTGTAGCTTAATGTGGGTTTAACATCTAGAGTTCCGTTCCAACCTATATTATT
This sequence comes from Climacteris rufus, assembly GCA_013398175.1. NCBI lineage: Eukaryota > Metazoa > Chordata > Aves > Passeriformes > Climacteridae > Climacteris > Climacteris rufus. The sequence goes on from VZRZ01005482.1 coordinate 2,139,444, forward strand.
CTATGATTATGTATTGACTCTGGGAAACAATGTGAAATGAAAACCGAAAAATCTCTGTGGCTGAAATTCAAGTTTCAGAACCAGAAAATTCAGGATTATTCTCCCATGGTCTTCTCAACATGAAAGAGTCAGATGCAGCACTGCATTGGCTACTCTCCAGTCTAGTTGGGAGGTAAATTGTAATCCTCCTCCTGGAATCCAGCCTTCACCGCCAATGCTGCCGACCCCTCTTCTCCTGAGAGCTGAAGTCAGCCAAGTGGAACCACAAACCCTGCAAGAGACTGACATTCACAAACCAGCTCTCCCACTTCTCTACCTCAACATTTCCCTCATTTGCTGAATTTCCTTCTTGTCCCAGACGACTCCAGGCTAGACAAGACTTTGCTGTGGCAAACCATTGAACCGCTTTGGGCACAGAGAACACAAAGAAGGTTTCCTGGCTCCAGCTTGTGAGTAGCTGAGACTTCATCATACCAAGAATTCAGCTGTTGATGCTAACCATGTGATGCTTCCAGCACAGATGGGAGAGAGTGCCTGGGAACTGGGAATGCCATGTTTTGAATGGCTGAGCCATTCCTCCTTGGGAAGGCCCTTTGGGAGTCACTTGACAGGTAATTTTGTGGGGCCATTCAAGCAGTCAGTCTGGCATGTCAGGCCTGTGAGACATTGATTTGTCAGCCAAATTTACTGGTCTCTTTCTGCGTGAATCCTGTTAGCCCTTAGAAAACATCCTCTCTCATAAGTTTGTGGCTCTCTGTATAAATCAAGGAGTTTGTAGAGATAAGGACCAGACCATAGAATAAAATATTGCATTAAGTACTAAGTGCTAAATTTTTAAGTGTTGACCATTTCAAGGGCCAATTTAAACAAGACAGGATTAAGCTGAGCTGTTTACCTTCCTAATGCTGCTCACTATAGCATAATAAATGATGGGGCTGTAAGCCAAGGAAGGCGACTGGAAGAATGTTTTGTTTAGACTACTACAATAGCCAATTCAACATCATGAGAGGAATGCAGGATGTTAGGAGTGATCTTAACTAGCAGAGCTACCATGAGGGTGATGAGTTACTGGCATGTCTGAAGACACTGAAGATATGCTTCAGATTTCCCAAAACATCCCTATATTATTTAAATATTCGAAAAGTGGAGAAGAGATTATCAGTCTCTCTTTTACTCTGTTTTTTGCTACACTTGTTCTGCATGGATATTTACTTCATACTATTTCCAGTTTTACCACTAGCTAAGTGTTTTTTGAGAAGTCACTTCATTCTCCATACCACTTTTTTTCTTCCTGTAAAACAGCAACAGAGCTTCCTTCTTTCTCTCTGAAGCTTCCAGCTCTCCAATGTCTCTAGAGAACTTTCATTATATTTATGTTTTATTGGCAGCAGGACCAGCAACTTCAGAACTGTACAGAGAACAAAGCAAACTTAGCTTATGAAAACACTTGTATCCAATACAGTGAGAAAAATTATTCAAGATGCATTTTGCTGCAGGCCTGAGGAGGTTTGTGACTGGGGAGGTGGGATGAGAAAAGAAGCACGCTTTTGCTGCACAGAGCAGTGCACCCCTCTCCCAGAACCTGCCTACCTTTTCGTCATGTCAGAAGGTCACTTTCGTACTCTTTTACAGCTCTTTATTAGGCCTCTGAAATTATTAATAACTATTGACAAAACTCAATTTTATTCCTATTTCTGATTTCTTTTCCTACCTTTAGCTCCTACTCTGAAAGCAGGAATGTGGGGGAAAAAAATTGAATTATACAACTTAAGTGAAGTTTAATATAACTCTGTGTATTAAAAAAATGTGAGTATTTGGTCATAGCCTGTAGAAACTCATCCTAGTTCAAATAATCTATGTCCAAAAGAAGGCTAAGGTGAAGCAATTGCATCTGAAACTTTGAGGCATTTTGCAGATGAGGATTTACCTAGAGAATGTACGAGGACAGGCTTTTTTCTCTCTGACTGCTGTTAACTATAACCTTCTCTCAGCTTATGTCTTTATACCTGTATGCATTCATCACTGTCTTCATTAATTCTAAATACTAACTGATGATGGTAGATTTAGCTAAAGTAAATATAAAAATATTGCTAATAAACATAGAGCAGTTTTGAAGACCAAAGCAATTCAGGTGTAATCCTTAAAAGTCTATTACTTCTTTACTAGGATATCAGTGAGCATCTTAGCCAAATATACTCAGTTTTTTTTTTGGAGGGGGGAGAAATACAAGAAACACTTAAGACTTTCAATGAGACTGGGATTCTGAAAAAAATAAAGATCAGATCTTTAAAAATATTTGGTACTTTCCATTAATTTCTCTAAGATTGTGGGCTAGAAGAATTTTTGAAATTGAGATATAAGGGAGACAAAATGTTCAATCCATGACATTGGAATCTTTGAACTTTTTGGGGGGGATCTCAGCAGTCATAGAAAAGTGAATTCACAAATCTCTGGTGAAAAATCTGGTGTAAATAAAACAAATTAGGTTCTCATTGCATATTCTTATTGGTGATACTACAGAAGAGACTAGCCCAGTGGTAATTTTACTTTTTGCTTAATTTAAGATTTCTTGTAAAGCTTGTTTTCGATCATGCCTGCAAATGGAAAATAAAATAGTTATTGTGGTTAAATATTTATTTAGAGGTTAAAAAGTTGTTTTAGTGGTATTTAAGGATTTTAGTATGCTTTTCTCATGTTGTGCTTTTTCACCACACATTTAACCAATTTGACCCTTTCCCACTTCACAGACTAAAACCCAGCCAACCAAAAAAAAATCGTGTTTATTGTACTAAACAGTGTCACCAATGACTACCATGTAGTCCACTACCTAATGCAGCCATGTTAGAATTTGTTAAGTAACATAAAATTAGGATAACTTCTCTTATGATACAATTTTATGTTATTTATGCCCATGGAGACTATGGAACTATGAGGAGCTTCACCCTTGGCTGAAAGCTTGATCTTTTCAATGAGCCATTTCCTGGTTTTATGAGGATATGTGCATTGATAGATGTCTGAGAAGGTCATACAAGCAATGTTTTGGATATGTATTTTTATACTTTCTTAAATGTTTAAAAAATGAAACAAATTTTCATAACGCTTAGAAATGTTATTTAAAAATCTGATGTGATCTCTTTGTTGTGGGTAAATTCTAAGCTTTTTGTTTTGTTTTTAGAAGACTTTCTATACGGCAGTGATTGTCATTCAGCTTCCTAAAAAGGTCCAGTATTTATCTTCTGTACTCATGACATACTTCTACCAGAAGAACTCTGACATTTCATACAAAGCTGGACTAATAAGCAGCTTTTGAAATTGTTAGACAGTACTACTGCAAGTACTGAACATTTTGAAATGGTGACTCGAATCAGCTTGCTCTGGGCCCTTTGAAATGAATAAGCACAGTGTTTCATCAGGTCTCCTAAGGAGTCCTCTGTCTTTATGATAAATATTCATCTGTTCTGAAATGCATTGTTTGAAGTGCTTTTAAACCGTATTTAGTATTCTAATAAAGGATACTCAAATTAGATTCTCACTGTGTTGTGCTGCTGCTTTATGAACCTGTTGAAAGAGTGGAAGTCATTGCAAAGAAGAGTTCACAGTTTAAGTAGGAAATATAAAATAATAAAAAAAGTAGATACATAGGACAATAATTTGGTCAGTCTCCATCAGACATAGCTGGGAATACAACTCAGGCCAGTACTTGCTCTGTTTTAAGACCATGTGTTTCTGAATAATAAGAATCTGAAATTAAGAAGGAACAACAAAATTCTGTGAGACATATCCTGAATTATTCCATTAGTTTGAGTGGATATATGCAGCTATTTATAGTTGGGCTATTTCCCTTCATTTGAAGACTTTGTAGTATTACACCAGGCCGTTTTTTTTTCAAGAGTGTAATGACATAACACCAGGTACAAAGCAGTTCTTTCCTTCTTTTAGTGTTTAAGTCCTTAGCTTTTCATATAGCTTAGCAAATGGTAGGTTGTCTTGTATCTAATTCTAGTCTTGATCTTATTTTGAAGACTACAGATGACATAGTAATTTTGAACCTCACGTAAGACTCAGATAACAATCTTAAGTGTTTCTCTTTTTATTCCTTAAATGTGACATATTTAAATATAAGATGTGGGTTTTTTTCAAGTTGAAGAGGCAAAAAGTTCAGTTGATGAATGTTAATGCTTTCTCTAAGCCTGAAATCACAGTATGTTTTTCTATCCTGAAGTTATTATCCTAGTTTTTAAATCTTTTTTGGTATCTGTTAAAAACACGTGGCTAACAGCACTTATTTGTGGAAATAGTAAGAAGCATCCCCACACAGACTAGATTAATGTCTTTGCGACTTTGAGGGGCCTTGGAGAAATTTAAATTTGGTTACATGTGTAGTACTTGTATATAATGCAAAGACAACATTGCAGTCCTGTTTTTCTTAGCTGGTGGATTAATATCACTTAGGAATATTTCATTCTAGAATAGCCTTCTCCCTCTGGGCTGCAGCTGAACTGAAATTGGCTGAGACTGCTTCAGTTTGGAATGGTAACTTTGCCCATTGAAGAATTTAAAATACATGAGAAGAGCTGCACCATTTAACTGAGAAAGAACCTGGGCCAAAGCGTGCAGAAAGTTTTCATACCGTGAAGGTCTCTAAGTTTGTTCATGTCAATAGGTAATGTTCATTCACCTCCTGCAAGCCAGCACACTGATGTGGACTCTTAGAAGATTAGACATATAGCAATATCCAGTCTTTCTTGGCAAGAGCAGAAGTATTTTAACTCCAAAAGAAAGTTATAATGTTGGGGAAAATCTTTACACAATATCAGTGTTTCCAAGCTGGTAGCCTAAGGTAGGAACCCAGTGCAAGTAGCATATCAAACTATGATCCTGCTGGAAGACACAAATAGGGATTTTAGTTCAGAATCAAGAAAATGGAACAGGGAAGGCATTGTTCAGGAAATAGTTACAAACAAAAGCAGGCTTGGCTTATGCAGAAGACAAACACATTTGTGTTTGAATTAATTATTTCTAGAGTAAAGAGTTTCTTATGGCCAAGATATAGAAGACCTGGAAGTTTTTGGTATAGAAGTGACAATTCCTGAGGATGGCTGTAAGCTGCTCCAACTTGCTCATCTGACTTTTGGTAAATGGTCTCTTTGTTCTCATAAATCCATGGAGTTTTTTTCATCTTGTACATCTTATTCTCTCTTTTTTCATTATCTTGTGGTTTTCTCATTTACCACATGACTTTTGCAATTTAACAGTTTTTAGTGTGTCATGCTTATATAAATAATATGTAGAGTTTTTAGTTGATTCCCACTTCTGTTTCAGGTGGCTTTATGCTGTGCTTACCTACTTTAATTTACCTGAGTATTAATGCATGGTGTCTATCCCAATCACAGCTGTGACAACTACAGTTTTGCAGAAGTGTAGCACCTTTGCCTCTCCCCACTAAAGTATACAGTTTATCTAATTTTTGTTTGTCTTCTGGTTTCAAACTTCAGTTTGCTGAAGAGGACTTTCATTTCAAATGAAAGAGGACATTCCTGGGTATGCATTTGACTTCAAGAGCTGTGGTGTTTTGGGGAGGAATTTTATAAATCTGGATGGAAACACGAGAGTTAGCAGCTCTGATCACAGGCAAAAAGCATTTCTGAAAGACTCCCTGAAGTAAAGAACAAAATGCTGGTTAGCTGTGTCTCCACTCCCTCTACTTTTCTTTTTTCTTTTCTGAAACTGTCTAGACACTTGCTGGTAGAGACTTTTATGGGGAAAATAAACTGTAAGTTCAATGAATTATGGTGGAAAATTAATTTGGAATTCATCAGTAGAAATAGTAGTTTGTTTCCATGAGAAACCTGGCTGTCAGAGTTAGTAATTTCATAAGTAAATCATAACATTAACATGTGGTTTGCATCAATCTAAGCATTGTAGCACAAATTTGAAAGTCTCTTGTTCAGTTCTTGATAAATTATAAATCAATTGTTGGTAGACATCATTGTGAAAGCAATTGTTATAGAATTAAGAAATCAATAATGGTTTATGCTACTCACAGGATAAAAGGATGCCTTTGCTGAAGCAGTTACTCTATGACATTTGCTATGCTCTAGTACAAAATTATTTTAAAAAACATATGCTTAATACAACAAAAACTTCTATGTCCAATTGCCATCTTTACTTCATGAACATTAGGAGAGCTGGAAAGCTGTATAAGCTTAGAGCTGATTTCTGTATTCATGGGGATATATTCATTGATTCAGAATATCGGTTGGAAAACAGAAAGCAGAATTCTTCCTCCTAACACAAGGGATCCCTGGGACTTATCTTTGGTTCCTTTCAGGCCTGTTTCCTTTCACATGAACATAAACACTGCACCTTTTATTTCTGCACCTTCTCTTCCATGCATTCCTTCCTGGTGGTCCAGACCTGGTTGGCTGCTTTTCTATGAGCCACTCACACTGTTCTTTGCCTATACTCTGGTTTTATGCTTTTAGACATGGACTAGAAATTGATCCATTATTGATTTCAAGTAACTTTGCTTCTAAGGTATGATGTGCACCTTGACATAGGAGAAAGTAGAATGCATTGCAGGAAAGACAAAATTTTTGGAATGTTTCATGGAATAAATCAGAATGTATTTCTAGGATGGGGTAAAAATGCTGATGATGGTAAGTCATGCATATGCAAAGTCATGAAGCATGTAGATTACGTCAAAGATTGCCAGTTGTGAGAACACAATAAATGCTTTGTTTTGTTCTGATATAAGAATGATTTGAAATTGGTCTGATTAAAAAAATAAAAGAAACAGGAGAAGCTGGTGTAACATGACTCGTTCCAGGTGTTAGCAAATGATATTTCTGTATGGTACTATGTGATTTATACCTTTGAAATTTCCATTAAAATCCAGCCTCATTACAAGTTTGCCGTGAACATTGTAGTCTTTCTATGTTATTTATACTGAGTGATGTATCTGCTCATAAATTTCTGGGACAGATTTTTGCTTGACAGTTTCTATGCCTGAATACAATGTCCAGTCTTCAGAAATCTTAAGCAAATTACACTCAGCCATTTTGAAGGCAAAATTTGAGACAAAGTTACAGTTTTTCTGTACTCCAAGTGCTTTTGTAACTCACACAGCTGCTGTAGTAAATCTTGAAGTAGGATCGTTTCATCATTTCCAAACTGGAGTGAGAAACAAGCTGAAATTCAGAAATATGGGTTCATTATTTCAAAAGCTGACATTTGCAAATGCACAATAGAATGTCCTTTCTCTTTTTTTTTTTTTTTTTCCCTTGGTAACACAATAATTTAAGATCTTACACATCAACAAATAGTGTATTAATTAAGACCATCTGAGGTATACAGGCAGATTCAAGTAGAGTTTTCTCCAGATTTTAATTCAACATTCTTAAAGTGTGTGCTTTAATTGAGGGTATTTTAATAAAAATTTGTAATTCAAAGAACAGTTTATTTTAAAAATCACGTTTCTTTTCTATTTTTTTAAACCAGATATCTTTTTTCAGTATTAGAACTCAAGAAAACAAGATGCAATAAGGGGGATTAATGCTGTGACACTGAAGCACAGTCTACATATTCAGAAATATAATAGCTTTATTCAGTTTATCATAATTCATTTCCACAATTAATTAGGGTAAACACTTCTGTGCCAGGCTGTTTAAAGCCATTCTACAAAGCTATTTTATAAGTTTATTGAATTTATTTTCCAGAGTATATATACACAAATATATCCTAATTTGAAAAGAACTAGATAACTATATAGAGCAATTAACCTCTTCTGCGCTTTCATTGTTTTGTCTGTGTGGTAAAAATGAAGATTAATTGGTGTATCTGCTTCTGTGTTTAGCCCTCTTGTTTTTCTTGGTGGTTTGTATCTTACCGGTATCAGCAGAAGAAAATTTTTCTAAAGCTACGAAAATCAGAAAATAGCCCAAGTATATACTTTACCAAAAAAAAGAAGTGTCTTATCTATCATTATAGATAAAATTTACATTGCTTGTGTGTCCTTATGTTTTATTTCTCAAATAGCTTAGGAGCATGAAGATATTTTGTGTGGGTCTAGCATTTTTCTTAAAAGTTAGAAAACAGAGTTTTTAAAACTACTTTTTTTTTTTTTTTTTACCAGACTGAGCCAAGAGATGAAAACTCTGGGATCAGGATTGTCTGTCAGTAAAGGTTTCTGCCATCTACCACTATACACATTTTTATGTATCCATTTTCACTCAAAAATCTGAGCCTTAGCTGCTATTAGATACTTAAAAAAATAGCATTAAATTTGGTAGTATTATTTTCCCTCTTCTCCATGTAGAATGAAGGCATTATACTGTTTAGAATCCCCTTTGAGTCCGTGGTTTGACACTGCTTGACTTTAATGTTTTGTTTTATAATCAGTAGGATTATAAAACTGAAGCCAAGACCAGTAATAGCATCTGTCTAGAACTTTTATAATAAATTGCATTTTGGATTATTTTTTTTACTTTACAATAATTTTGCTTTCCTGACTTCTCTGGCCCTCTGTAAGCATGCCCATGATATATGCCAGTCTTCTGCTGTGAAAAAATTAAAATCCCAGATAGATCAGATTTTGTAGAAGAAGTGGATTTTTTCCTTTTAATTTTAACCACTATTGCTGGAAGGATAGGAAAATTTCTTCTGTGTTCCTGGTGTAGTGAAGGCAAATTCTATGCGTGGTGGTGCACAACGTCTTCTGAATGTTCTGTTTAAGCAGCGAACTGGAGCATCCTCTGACACACTGCTCAGCTTAGTTAAAAAAAACCCCAAAACAATGAAATAAGAACCCTGAACGCTGTCAGCCAGCAGTTTTTGTGATGTATTAGGATTCAGTATATATTCTCACCATCAGCCAGCCTTGATTCAAAGCATTATAATTCAATATCAATGGTTTATCTGTCCTTGAAAGCACATTGTAACAGCTTCACCCATGGTGTCTACTCCTTCTTTGGTAATTTGAACAAGAAAGACGGAACTAGGTACTGGTGTTCGTGGGTTAAAACTCTCACAAGGAAAATAATGGCTTAGTTCTCATACTTTCACCTTCCTCTACAGACTGAGTGTGTGTCTGAGAAATCTGCTCTTTTTGATGTATTTTCCCAAGGGAGTTGCAACTGTTAGTGCTTATCCTTTGGCAGCCCATGATGGGAATATTTTAATTACATCCTAACAGCTTTAAAATGGGGCTGACTAGAGCTACCCCTTGTCTTTGCTTGGCTTCCTTCTTCTGGAAGACTGAGTATTTTTGAGGTGCATTCCAAGTGACTTCCCGAATCCTGCAGTGTTCTATATTTTGCTCATTGCTAAGGACTATCCAAAGATGAATTCCAGTATAGAAATTCCCATTTGGAGAGGTTATTGAGAATTTAAAAATAAATAATAATTCTTTAATAATTCTGTATTAGGTTGAGTCTGGGTAGGGAAGTAGTGCAGAAAAGCCAAGGTGTGAATTTATACAGCACGAGCAACCCTGTCAGAATTTGCTATCTGGAGGTTTGTATCCAGTGATTATACACATTAGACTACTGCAACCATTCAGAGACTGGAAATTTTTACTCAATGGGAGAAAAACAAGATTGTATTTAGAATGACTATGACAATTCTCCTGCTTGCCTAGTAAACCTTAATCTGAAAGACACCATCAACATTGTTGTTCACCTACTCTGGTTGCATATCAAGCAATTCTGATTTGTAATTGGCAATCAGTTTATTAGTTTAGAGTATTTTTAGGGATTACTTTTTTGTTTAATAAGGTTGTTATGAGACATTTCTATGGCTGAGAAGGCTGTTTTGTCATCTAGGAAAGGTTTCAAAAGCTACAGGCTGCATCAGGGGTGGGAAGGTCTTTATTACACTGCTGCTGTCTAGCCAAACTGGAAAATGAGACATATTTGCTCACAGACTGGACTTTATCAGACAGAAAGAGTAATTAAATTTGAATTGTGTCAGCCAACTACATTGAAATGAAGAGAAGTCAATGTATGTTGCTCCAAGGAGGAAGAAGGAAATTATTAGTTATAATTATACTCAGTGTCCAAAAGAATTGCTTCACACTCCTTGAATTTGTTGCTAAGGGAGGAAAAAAAAACTAAACAAAGTACCTCTAATCCTTGTCTTAATGTCTAAAATTTCTTGAGTTCATGATTCCCTGTGGGAGTCAGAAGAAACCAGATACTACTGAACTATTATATTCTAAGGATTGATGGATGAACTGTTAGGTGGATAAGGTTGGATTGTTGCATCCAGAGGGACTGTAGCTCACAGTCCTGATGGACATCAGTGACAAGTGGTGTCCCTCAGGGGTTTGTGTTGGTTAAGGGGGCTTAAAAGAAAGATGAGGAGAACTGTTTAGGAGGGCCTTTTGCAATAGGACAAAGGGGCAATGGTTTTAAATTGAAAGATTTAGACTAAACATAAAGAAGAAACTTTTGCAATGAATGTGGTGAAATACTGGCACATGTTGCCCAGAGGGGTGGCAGATGCTCCATCCCTGGAAACTTTCAAGGTCAGGTTGGATGGTTCTCTGAACAACCTGATCTGGCTGAAGATGTCCCAGCTCATTGCCGGGGGTTTGGACTGCATGACCTTTAAAGGTCCCTTTCAACCCAAACCTTTCTGTGATTTTATGGGCTCTCAGTAACTGAGAGCAATCAATCAGTTAAAAATACACTTAAAACAAACTTGCTGATTTTATTTTTGTTTAGAAACAGTTTAACAGTAGGAGATCAGAAAAGATTTGCATTTGAAACTTTGGCTTGCAGTTAATCTATAAGTACCTGCATGAATCATTTGTAGAATGTCACACAGTACAATGCAGGTGGTCCTTTGCTGAGAAAACAAAATATAAGATTATTTTAATGTTAAAATTTGTTACAAGTGAATTTGGAAAAGGTGGCTGTCATTGAAGTCACCTAACACATTCCCCTATGAGACCTTTTTTATGGTAGTGTATAATTTGAAAAGCATGGACCTGAATTCCCCATGGTTACCATCAGCCTTATGCTGATTTTCGGGGGAAAGTTTCGGTAGACAGAGAACAATTTTAAGGCAAAACATAGTCTACACAATGGTTAAAAAAAAAAAAAAAGATCTTACAGCCACCTTTTTGAGAAGCTGGAGAGCCTGGGGTCAGAAATCTGCTTAAATCTGATTGCATCACCACCCCCTCTGAGAATTTTCTGTTATGTAGTCTCAGAGAGTTTGGCATCAACAGTCCCTGAAGATTCCATACTGGCTATACTCTAGAGCCCAGGGGATCTGGGCTGAATAGGAGTTTTCTTTATGTTTGACATCCAAATCTCCCTGTGGCTCCTGTGGTTTATCTGTCCTCCCTTCCTAGCATCTTTGTGGCTCTATTTTATACACACTGCACCAAGCAGCACTGCTGTTAAGAAAGGCAGATGAGAAGAATTTGCCCCAGTGAAGCTGGATATTCATGACACTTTGGATATCAGGTTTTAATTGCAATGATACAAGGTAGAGGTCTGGAGTTTTTTGGAGGTAAAAACTTCAGGGTTTGGAAATGATCCAAATGTAGGATTTGGATGAAAGAAGAAAGAAAAAAGCAATCTCAAAGATTAAAGACGAAAGTGAATTTTTAAGTGACTTTTTGACAAGAGTGAAGAGGTTGGGCTGGATTAATTTTTTGTTGAGTTTGAAGGTGTGGTTTCACAACAGAGCAAAAGAATGGAAGAGAAGAGTTGGAAGGGGACAATTAGAGCTTGAAAGAAGGAACAAATTTTTAAGTCACTGATGTTTATAAGGTGAAGGTAAAGACATTCTTGTCGGTTTGTTGGCCTTTCATCCCTGGAGACAAGGTAATATATTGAGCCCCACATTAAAGAGATTGCTGTACTTTGTACAATTGCTTGACTAGATAAAACAAGCAGCTCACAGACCTGTGGGACTCCTTGTCAAAAGATGTGTACCTTTTATTTCCACAACATGGATTTAAAGGGAAACTGAACAGGTAGTTGGAAGAGATACCTATTGGGGTAATTGGGGTAACTGAGAAGGAAAACCAGAGGAAGCTCAGAAAATGCCCTAAATGGCTTCTGCTTGGAGGCTGAGAAATTGTACTGGGTGAGGTGGACTCTTGATCTGCCATTCATACACTCTTAGGATGTCACAGATGTCATTTTATGGAGCCCATTTTTTGTTCTTGCCCAGTGTTAAGGTTCAGGGGCTTTAGGAAGGAGGGGTGAAGACTGTTTTAAAGTTTCCTGAGCTGCAGCGAGAGCCCAGCTGAGATATTTAACAGGATTTAAAGTTCTTCCAGGGAACTGTTTGCTGACCACTGGGTTACCTTCCTGTACAGTGTGGCAACTCCCTTTTGCACTTATATTTGCTTAGTGCAACTGGTTTGATTACAAACTCATTACACTATATAACCTTCCATATAGCATATAAATCACCTAATGTCATATTGTCTAACAAGTCATGCCCCGGAAATATACATTTACTCCTTAATTTTATAAGGTAAGTTTTCTCTCTGAAAGTTAAAGTGTTTTTCCAGCTATTTCACAGACTCTGAACAAAAAAAAAGTATGTTGTTTAGAAGTAATTAGTTGCAATAAATTATGGAAAAATAGTGCAGCTTGCAGATTTGATTTGTAAAAAGACTTGTAATTTGATGTTAGATGGGAATACTGATAGTTTGGGAAATAATTTGTATTTGCTTCTTATTTTTTATAACAATATCTCACTTCTAAATTATTTTTATCTTTATACTTTCTCATTATGTTTTTACTCCTTGGCAATGTGGTAGGAGGGAGAAAGAGATCAACTGCAGGACAAGAATAGGTTGTTTCTCCAGCTCCCTCTTTTCCCTGGTGCTGCGTATTGTGAATGGTGATACAGAGAACAAGCTGTTGCAACAGGTAACCCAGCAAAAGACAGATGAATTCAGTCACAAGCAGATTATTAGCAGTTCTATTTTCAATCAAGCTTTTGCTTTCAAAGATGTGAAAGGACAGAAGGTGTCCTGAGCAGGGACTCAATATTTTTGGTGACTGAGTAAAATCCCTGATGCAAAATATACTTTCCTAGTAGTTACCATCACTCTGGCCAAAAATCAATAAGACTTATCAGAGATCCTGGTGAAAAATTTCTCTCATGACTACTACAGGTGTTCTGTATACTAGTTGTCTCCAAAAATTAGGCCTCTGAAAGCTTTGCCTAAGATAAAGCATAATTTAACCAGACTAATGGTAACTCTTAATTAAAATGTAGATAGACTAGTTAAGGGATACCTGAAAATAAATATGATAAGGAATTCTATTTAGGACTTGGAAATTATTCAATGTGAAAAAAAAATAAGGAATGTCTCGTTTTTAATTATTAATTTCCTCATGTAATTTGTAAACTTAAAATTGCTTATGGCTATAATTTAGATCTTGGGTGTTTACTTACATACTTGCATTTTATAAAGCTATTTGATTTGGAATTATAATGATTGATTTTGGAATTGTTATGAAGTAAGAAAATTATAAGGGACATGTTCAATTAAATTTCCATTTATTTTTCTGACCTGAAGTTTAAAACAGAAGATAGCCCAAGAAAACATTTTAGCCTGAATTCTTTTTGGCTGTGAACTACAGATGAACCAGAATTCACTGTGACTGGTGGGACAAAACATTCACAAGTTGTTTTGTTATTTTCTCCACTTTCACTTATTTAGATTACACCTGAGAAATTAATTTCTCAGAGATAACAGTTCATGTAATTTCATTCAAAATATTCAAACCAGTGCAATTTTCATCCCAACAGAGTAAGCACAATAAGCATTTTATAGCTTTCAGTTATTTGTAGGCTATTGAAGTATATACAAAATATTAAGGATAAACCATTAGACAAATGTGAAACTCTCCAAGCAAAGGTTTTCCTAGATGGTAATTCTTAATTTTCCCTCAGCCCCCTTTTTATTTTCCTCACAGAGAACCATTTTGTTTACTATCAGATTCTTACTGCCTTCCCCAGCGCAGCTGAAGGCCCTGCTTGGGAGGTAACAGCAGTCACCTGGGCTCAGGATGCACTCTGGGAAAAGCTCTTAATTTCCCCTTCCTCCCCTCCTCCAGGGACAGGAGTAACAAGGTGTATCCTCTTTCTTCAGCCATCGGATTTTTCTCCATGGTATGTAATTCATATTTATAATTAGCTTTTTTTTTTTTGATTGCTGTTTTTAATCTATTTCTGAAAACTTGGGGTCAATTTTTCAATCGCTTGGTCTTTCCAGACTGTGTTTTGGTGGGTAATGTATTAAAAGGAAATAGAAGTTTTGCTGAGTGTGAAATGGTCTGTCCAAGTCCCACTACCCTGTTGACCTTCAGGTGAAAAAAAGAAGTATCTTTGCACTTTATGCAGTCTGGGTGATTTTACTGCTGGTGTGTTTAAAAGTGCCCTTGAAATTAGACACAGTGGAGCATTCTGGATGGCAGAAAGTAAAGGGATAATATTCTGTACTCTAAACAATGGCAATCTTCTAGAACATGAGAATTTAGAAGAATATAGGATTAGAATGGTTCTGATTTTGAGTGGTGTTGCTAGTTGGAATAGGACACTTCCAATTTTTAACTGAAAAGGGGAGAAAGGGGGCTATAGAGCTGAAGAGAGAAAGTAATAATATTAGAAAAATAAGTTTAAAGTGAGTTTTCTTTAAAGCCTTGCAAAATAAAGCAAGCTTTCCTGTGCATGAAAGTAGAGAAATGTATTTGTGTTGGATGATGGTGGAGGGGTTTACACCAGTGCTTCTTCTGCATCTTATTTTCAATCAGAAACAGGGAGGTGTGTTGTGTTAATTAACGGTTTAGTGCTTTGAGGACAAAATATTCAATTAGCTGCTACAGTGCTGGTTTTCATGAGTATGGGTTTGCTCCCTGTAAATGGACATACTCATGTGTTTTTCATATGTCAGTTCTGGCCTTCATCATGATACAAATATGTTTCAAAATGTTGCTAAATTTCATGCAATTGGAAAGAACAAAGCATTAAGGACAATAATTTCATGCTTTGTACAGAATAAACAGAAAACCCCAGAACTTTCCAGGCAAGGGAAGGGAGTGTGTCAAATTAATCTATAAAAGTCAGACAAAAGGACTTTGCTTGGAAAAGAAATGCAGAATGGTTTTAATTAACATTTTGCTTCAGGTCATGCCATGTTCTTTCAATTAGGACTCTGGTGTAAGAAAGACTGTTTCTTCCTGAAATGTCTTTACTTCTTTAAAGGGAAAGACTTGGTCATTTTCCAGAGATGAGGGAATGGGATACTTTCAGTTGCATTTACTTTTGGGGGGAGTATAGATTGTGATTCTTTTTCAATTTTGAATGTAATTGAGTAGCGTTGCGATCAAGCAAATGTGTCATTCTTAAACTCTTCATTTCTTCTTTCAACTCTTTTTCTTCAGAAAAGTTTTTTCTTTTCTTTCAACTCTCCCTTCAGAATAATTTTCTGTTGCAAAACTCTGACATAAATAATTTCCCTTAATGCTGTAACCTCTGTTTTTACTTAAGGTTCTGTATATCTTTTTAATAGTTTGTATGCAGCATTTTGCTTGAATAGGAATAGGTTTCTCTGTATTGTCATATAGTGTCATGTCTTAAAGTACCTGTATGTTAGAGTTTTAGAGATTGTAAAAGTGTTGGTCCTTTTTCATTTTAATAATTTTTATTTTTAACAATAATGTTTCCTCCATCCATGCATGTGCCCTGCAATGGGCCCCTTTTGTTTCTAACCTCGTAGTTCTGCTTGGAATGAAGTACTGAGGCAAACAGGAAGGTTTGCTCAGGAAAGAGTTTCATGCTAATTTCCCATTTGGTCCAAGGTATATCCCACTTCCAGATGATACACACAGAATGAGCACCATGGTTCCCATGATGCCTGCTGAAACCAAAACTAAACAACCAAGAAGAATCAACTAGTGCATTTCTGTATCTAAATAAGACTTATAAAAGAGCTGGAGAAATCTTATTCATTAATATTTCCCATGTCCTCCACAAGCAGTTTTGCAAACACTGTTAACAAAAGATGCCCTACACTGCCAATAGTTGGGCATTGCCATCCATTGTTTTAAGTAATCAGATGCATTTTGGGGGGAAAATAGCACCTACATCAGGATGATGAGTGCAATCATGGGGGTCATATAAATATCAACCAGGGCCTTTAATTATGTAGAAGATATATTAAATAGTCATGTTTTCCTTAGCACAGAATCTTGCACTAATGAAATAGCACTGATGTTACTAAAATTATACTGTCAACCGTAGATTAGCAGCACTGTGTGTTTTGGGGGGTTTTTAATTATTTTTTTTCCTCAGGCAAAGTTCAGAGGAAGTTTTAAGACCGAAAGATTTAGGCAAAATATGGGACTAGAATAGGAGATCCCAAAATAAGTGAAAAAAAGAAAATAGTCTCCATATTATTATACAACCGAATGTACTTTTGAATGCACTGGTGAGGGCTTTGGTGCTGGGTAAAAGTTGCTAAATACTTGAACTTATTAACAATAGAAAGTGAAGAAAGTTTTTGGGTTTGGTGGAAAGGTTATTATATACAAAAACATAAACAATGCACCCTATTAGGATCAGTTGTAAGAGCCTGACATAATCTAATAGGCATGTCATAATACTTTAGTTATATTTACAGACCAATGTACTTAGGGCAAAACAGTTCAATATGTTTTTTTTCCCCTTTGTAAATACTGTCTAGAGGTGCCCCTGTTATTCACAGTATTGAACAGGAATGGTCAATAGTTGTGAGCTCCCTCTGTTCTTCTTTCTTATGCGTTCCCTTCAGCTGTGTTTGTTTCATTTAAGCAGTAATGGGCAGAATTACTGTGTTGTTCTCTGAGTACTTACCCATTTACATGCATTTGCACTTCTAAACTGGATCCTATTTATTTTTTACCATTCAGCTATAGCATACTGTACTTGTAAATGAGACTCAGACATGAAATCAATTTGTTGAAAGTATTTGGTACTTTCTAGCTATTAGGAAATGCAATATATTTTTGGTGTCAGATCTTAGCTCACAGGCTGAGACAAGTGTACTGAATTAATTCTGAAAATGAAGATGACTGTCAACAATGCACAGTGTTATGGCTTCAAATCTGTCTGGATTCACTTCCAGTTTGCAGACTCCTTGCATGCCCAAGTCAGCTGGTTTGTCAGTGCTGTAGGAGCTATCTTTAGGTGCACAAAGCTTGGGTGTATTATATGTGCTTTTTTAAAAAGGCCAAGTACATGTGAGTCCATGTGTCTCTAAGGAAGAACTTGTTAGAATCCCTATAAGTCTTTTAAAAAAACACCTGGTGGGTGGCAATTGCATATGGACCTCTGGCATTAAAGTGGCTGGAAAAGGAGAAGGTGGCAGACAAGTGTGTGGTTAACTGTGAACCCAAATGCAGGTGGTGGAGCTGCAGGGCCCCGCTGGGAGAGGGGTGAGAAGAGCTGCCAGGGAGGTACCAGGTGCCTTCCTGGTGCCCTGCAATAGCCTCGAGATCCAGCCCGAAGGGTGGGAGGTGGCAGAGTTTAATCTGCTGGAAAGAGGTTGGATCAGGCCCCTCGCTGAGAACCAGCTCTCTCCAAAGAGCTGAGGAGAGAGATGGCAAGCAGAGCTTGACCCAAACAAATCTCAGTCCCAGCACTGGGACAGCTTGGCCTGCAGGGAGCCTGATCCCCAGAGATGCTGGCATTGCACAAGAACACTTTGAACCAAACTCAGCACAAGAGAATCTGCACAGCTCTAATTGAAACAGCCTTTTGTTGTAATGAAAAGAAAGCTGCAGAAGGGATGGTAAATGATGAATCCTTTCCTTTTATTTGGAGCCCACCATTAGCTTGCTAGTGTTATACAAAGAACGTTCTGCACTCCAAGTCCATTTGAAATTTAGTCAAGCTTTGCAGTAAATGATGTAACTCGCTGCTGGGAGCTTCTCCAGACCTCTACTGTTTTAGTTGTTTGTTAGTAAGGCATGTTTCACAGTGCCATTTTTTTTCTTTTTCGTTCTTTCTCTTTTTTTTTTTTTAATTTGCAGATTCTACATTTGCTTTTCTCAAATATTTTCTACTTAGGCTTTTGCTTAAAGCAATTCTAATCAAATGATTGATTTAATTAATATCCTTAAATCATGGACTTGTATCTTTTTGACATGTAATAATATTCCACATTCATTAAAACCACAGCTCTTCAGCTTTAATAATTGCTACCAGGCTCTTTGGAAATAAATAAAGCCTGGACTCTTCCATTTGATGTATCACTATATCCTTTATCATGAGCTGTAACTCTTGGTATTCTTTCTAGTCTTCTGCTTATATCATTCTCAGTACTCTTTGATCTCAAGTTCTACAACACAGAAAATTAGCTCAAGGGTATACAACTGAACTTTGACCTTGTGAAGACATTTAGTCATCTGTTTGTAAAGAAATTTAGGATCATTTGTGGCCTTTGAAAGCAGTTTGGGAACTATGTATTTCTCTTCTCCTTCAAGTTACACAGAAACATTCATACGCATATGCTTGCTTCCCTGTGTGTAGGGACATCTGTGTGTAGGGACATGCTTACCAGTTTTATGGGGGAAAAGCTTGGATGCATCAGAAACACTTGGGAAAATGTGTTCCAAATTTCTCTTCTGTTGCTGCAGTTTTCTACAATAACAGTTAGAGAGTGTTTGTTGGTGTTTGGGATTTTTTGGTGTGGTTGGTTTTTTTTTTTTTTCCTTTTTTTTTTTTTTTTTTTTTTTTTTTTTTTTTTAACCAAACC